>VZRO01001744.1:1500506-1665545 GCA_013397915.1 Daphoenositta chrysoptera | reverse complement strand
TTTATCTCAACCCATGAGATTTTGCATCTTGTCTTCTCCTTCTGCCCTGCTGGGAGACTCAGAGAGTGGCTGGGTGGACACTTGACAGCTGGCCAGGGTCAATCTACCGCAAAACTAAAATGTAACTTCTCTTTAATTCCTGTGCTCTTAAATAACAGTTTGATAGCACCATGGTATTACTTGGAATACTACGTATGTAAACATGCAAAGGAAGATTTAAATTTTTAGTATGTGTTTAATAGTTAATAGTTAATAGTACATTGAGATAAAATGATGACATCATCAGTGGACGAAGGTTTCTTTGTCTGGTGAGCTCCATTTTTGAGGACTTTGTACCATAAGGGAGTAGCAGAAAGATGATGGCAAAAATAAGATCTAAGAAAGGTTATTATGTTTTCTTAAAGAAACACTGAAACGCTAAACATATGCGTTAATTATTGTGTCAGTGGTCCCACTAATTACAAAGTTCCTGTCTTTCTTTTTTTTTTTTTCTAGAAAAACTGAACAGTTGCCAGGCTGTATAAAATATAGCAGTTACAGAATCTTAGAATCATAAAATATGCTGAGTTGAAAGGTAACCATCAGGATCATTGAATCCAACTCCTGGCCCTGCACAGGACACCCCAAGAGTCACACCATGTGCCTGACAGCATTGTCCAAATTCCTCTTGAACTCTGTCAGGCTTGGTGCCGTGACCCCTTCCCTGGGGATAATGTTCTAGTGCTCAACCACCCTCTGGGTGAAAAACTTTTTCCTTATATCCAATATAAACCTCCCCCGACTCAGCTTCATGCTGTTTCCTTCAGTTCTGTCACTGATTATTCTTGCTAATTGCAAACACAGCCTTCCCTGTTTCAGCCTGCACAAAAAGCTAACCAATTTACTATGTGCCTTGTTGGTTCTTTTCAGATGTCTAAAAGGAAGGACCCTTACATTGCTCTGTAATGTAGGATTTTTTCTGAGGCATTGAGAAGTAGAAAAGACTTATGGAAATAAAGCTTTATCTGCCTTCATTATTTCTAATGGCTGGTAACAAGGCATCCTAAAGGTGACACATGTTTAAACTAGGAGAGATCAGTAACCAAGAAATCCAATATTACCTTTGAAAGGCAATGTTACTGCATTCTCCATAGTTAAACAAAGTTGGAAGACTCCTCACAGTGAGTAATTTCTTTTAAAAACAAAGGAATTCTAAGGAAAAAGTGCTTAAAGATCTTATTTGAGCTATAATTCATTACAGCAGTTAATATGTGAAATATTAATATTTTCAATGAAGACTTAGTTAAATGAATATTTTATTATTCAGGTCTATTTTCTTTTTTGTCTCAGTTTTTTCTGAACTACAAGTAATATTTCAAAATTGACTTTTAGTGGTCAAGATTTTTGTTTTTCTGATTTATTTATTTATATACTTGCTTAGTGCTAAAAAAGCCCTTAGAAATGTGTCTTTCTGTGTTTTGTTTTGTTTTCCTGTGTACTCCCGATCTTCCCTTCTTGTCATACCAACTTGATGCCTGACAAAGATTAGTCTGAGGCCAGGTGATGCATATAACAACAAATCCAAGATATCAAAACACATACTAAATAAGTTCTACTTTTACTTTTTTTTAAGGTTACCTCCAGTTTCACATTAGGGAAAAATTCCTTTTGGGCATCTTTAGGTGTCTCTGAGGTCACTGATGACTAATATATGCAGTTCTCTCATAGAGTGAACATGTTCTGTCCTAGTGCAAAGGTGCCAAAGACGCAAACTCATTGAGCAACACTGGATCAAATGCAAACAGTTGAATTTGACTGTAATCCCTGACTTCTCTAAGTAACCAAAATTTGTCTCTTGGACTCTCAGTGATGTTTTCTCCCATTGTTTTTATGTAAACCTACAGCTATTTCAAGCAAGGTGGGGAAGAAGGATGTGTATTTTTATAAAAGGAAGAGAAGAATTGCACAACAGATGAGACTGGTAAAAGAAGGCAGAAAAGGTTTGAGATAAACTGGAGACTGACATTTAAACACTGGAAGGGGAGGATTGAACTGGCTGCAGTTCAAACTGGGGAATGACCAGAGAAGGGAACTATCTGACTGCTACGAGAAGTTGTGTCCTCTGTAGTGTGGCAAGGTGATAGAATGACCATTTCTAATTCTTCCACTTATCACATATATAGGTGTGTCTCTTTTTCAAGCAAAATGGGGATTTATATTTCCCAGTATCCAGGAATATTCATATAACATCTATACTTCTGAATGAAGTGTAAATCTTAAATCAAGCTACCATACAAGCTTTCCCTAAAAGAACTAAGAGACGAATGTCATGTGAGAGAGAATGCTGTATAATGTGTCAATATTTTTAAAATGATTCAGGAACCTGTAATCAGGTATTTAGGTACTGCAGCAATGAAACAGATATAAGAGTGGAGTAGATTTTTCACTCTTGGAAGTGAAATATTTCCTTTCCTAAATAATGTGTCTGTGTATCAAAATAATAATAAAAATATCATATAGGAGGAAAATCCCTTGGGTGAGTTTGTTCAGCTTTGCTCTCTGCCTTCCCCTTCTGCTGCTTTATTTGTTTTCCCTGAAGGAATGTTCATCTCATCTTCACTGACATTTTAAAGTCAGGTGGTGACTTTTAGTTTTCTATCCAGCCTGAGTTCCTTCAATGCCCTCAAGAGTGCTTTTGACTTCCTCATCAAACAGTGGATGCCTCAGTCCCACCTAGAGGTCACAGCCATGACAGAGTTACTGCAAAAATAAACATTAGTATGTTTGTAATATTTTTTTCTCTCACAAACTCCTAAGCAGCTGAAACCAGCACTGGCAATCTGTTTGATTGTAAAGGGAATGGGCAAAAGGATTCAAGTTTCTAGTGTTACTTTTACTCCTTCTGTTCTTCCTAGCATGCTAGGAGAGAGAAATATATTATTTTTCCTCTTTAAGAAGGTCATGTTCTCCTAGTCAATGAATGGAAAACACTGTTAAGATTTGCTTACGAAATTAGATTCACAATGTCAGTTTCAAGTTTTGGAAATTTAAATCTATAAGTAAAGAAATGGACTATTTTTAAAATAGTTTAAATTAATTACTGTTAGTGTTTCTCATTTTTAGAAATTCTATTTATATTTCCATGATATATTTTATGATATTAAACAAGTCCTAGAGATTATTATTAAGAAAAACTTTCAGAAGACAAAAGACTCACAATATTAATGATTGCCTTTCTTCCTTGGGATCAGTTAATTGGTGTTCCAATTCAGTCAGAATTCCTAATGTCATTCAGTTCAGATTCAGTCAGAAACCCTAAAGTGAAATCTGATATTTCATGGAAAGTCATGCTGCTTCCCGTCTTGCTTCTAGATTAGTGCCTGCCCTTAGAGATACACAAAATCATTTAGATTAGAAGGGATCTCTGAAGGTCGTTTTGCCTAATCTCCATTTCAAAGCAGGGCAAACTTTAAGCAGGTGGATTGGTGCCTGTCCATTTGATGGGGTTTGTTTTTAACCAGAATCTGCTCAGGATTTCAATGCTTGTCCTGTCACTGTGCACCTCCAAGAAGACCCTGCCTTTCTTCTTTATACTTTGTTATTGGTTAGAGACTGTGGTAAGATCATTACCCACTATATCAAATTTACTAATAACTTTGCAATGCAGATATCAAATATACACTTTCAAAGCGTCTATACTTTTATATAGTCTTTATCAAGATACTAAGTCTATGTCTTGACAGGTACCAAGAGTTGCTCTCTTCATCTGATAATTTTTAACTGCAATTTATATTTCATGTAGTCCTTCCAATGTCACTGTTACAAAGTGTTTAGCTCCTAGGATATGAACTAGCTGCAAACAACCCTCAGCAGCTCCTAGAAATCTTAAAATAAATATGCTTCCCATGACTACTGATAAAATGGAAAGTTGGATATATTTGTAAGGGACTGTCTTGTTAGTAATCTACTGTGTTGGCATAATGTGCATTTTTCCATATGGTGAGGCAGGACTCTTCCAATCATTATACGCTTTCATTCAAATTCTGCCTGCTGCAGGAAATTAGCACTGTTCACACTTGTTTAGGCTTAATAAAAATCATTTTTCCTAAAGCACAGGGATAAGGTCACCATCTGCCACATGAAAATGCCAATTTCAAATGAGCAGCAGTCAAAAGAGAGTGTCTTTCATTTTTAGACACTCTCAGAAGGAGCTTAATAGGAGAAATCGTAACTGATTCTGACATCTATCAGATTACAGGATAATGTTAAAGTATCAGATTTTCAGTTTTGCAGATGTGTATTTCTTCATATAGTGTTATGAGTGTTTCATAGACCACTTTCCTATTTTCAGCTCTGTTCACATTTGGGAATATCTGACCATACATAATAGGCATTTGGAAACCCATCCCTAAGCATGCAGGCAATGGAGCATTTTCATACCTATGTTCAGTGATTCAGCACTCATAGCAGCTTTGATTTTTCTCAGTTATTTTACACTATCTAATACATATGAATATACACTCAAATATTTCGATAAAAAGGTCAGTTACAAATTTATAGTCTCTATAAAAACCTTTTAATTATAGCAAATTGAAATATAAATATATATATATGTATCATGACATTTTTCTACTGAAATAAATTACAAAGCCCTACATTTTCTATGAGTTACAAATAATATTTACACTTATTTATTCAGAGTGCGTGTGCTAAATAAACACATAATTAATGACTATAGAATGAATGATTGAATATGGCCTTTTCATGACCAGAGTGTTCATACTCTAATAAAGGAGATTTAAAAATGCAACTCCATCTAAGGAGTTGAAGAGCTCTCTTACTTAAATTTGGAAACATCTGCTTTTCAAAATTATACTCAGAGTTTTGTAGTCTTTCCAGACAGGAAAACAAAATTTTCATTTGATTGTTTTATTAAATCTCTTTAGTTTACAAACTGTCTGGTAGTGATGAGTTTGTTTGAATTGAATGTACCACATAAATATATTCAATCACTAGTTCTGTAGTCATTTGTTATATATGGATTTTTTTAAAAAAATCATAGTTATCTTCTCATTTTGGGAATCTCAAGAAATCCAGGAATTAAAAATTACAAATCTCCTAATTGTTGACTAGTTTCTACTTTCTCAAAGCACACAATTCACAAAGATACAAGCTGAGGACAGAGTCAGGCTGATGATTGGCAACCTGGGGACAGCAGAAGGGATGAAAGTCACATTTAATAGTGACAAAAGCACATTGTGGACAGAAGAATATTGTGACAGATTGTTTCCACCTCACTTATTACAGAATTCTAGACTTGGGTTTAGTGATATCACGTATCCTAACATCAGCTTGAAAATAAAGGGTGATTTACTACTTGGTCAATGAGAACTGACACCACTTCTTAAATTGCTTCCCGCAGCCACTGACGTTTTTGGCTGTAATCAGAATTTCAATGCTGACCTCTAACTATTTCCAAAAAATTATACTGATAGTTTTATGAGCTGGATGTTTGCTTTGCTCTCACAGCAGTTTTTGGATCGGGTGATTGTAAGCATAAGTTGCCCTTTATCTCAAATGTGAGTAGCTAATTTCTTTATTGATGGCTCTGGTGTTACAGCTGCTGTAAAGCCAACTTCATTTGCTGCAGTTCTATGTTCAGCAAAATATTCCAAATGACCTCATGGTTTAATTCTAGGTGGTAGATTTTTAAAATTATTATTATACTTATTATTTAAAATAGTTAACAGCTCTAAAATCAGTTCTGACAAGTGAAAAATCAATAAATATGTAACTGTGATCAGTTTCCAAGTAAGTGTGCTTCTGTCACTCTTTCTAGTCTGTTCATTACTAACTGAACAGAATCTTTTGTCAGCTGTGGTCTTGAATCATACTGTTTCTCAATATTGTAACATTTTTTTTCCCTTGTTCTTCCTTTTTTTTTTTTTTTCTGAGATGCTTTTACAGGTCTTAAGGTTTTATTTTCATACTGTTCACTTCCTCCTTTAATTATATAGTGAACAAAAATCTCATCAGAGATGATAAAGGGAAAAGCACGTGTTCATTTTTTTAGAACTTTCTTCATTTTTAGGAGAGTACTTTTAACTATGTGTCATGATTTAGTTAAGAAAGAGAAGCATGTATGAATACAATTCTTCCCTTACCTCTGACTCTGCAAGCACTACCTGGTGTATAGCTGGGCCAGGTCTGAAATTAGTCATGCACATACAATCTGTTCTGGTGGCAATGTTATGTACCTGGTGACAGATGGGATTTTTAGATATCTCATACATTGTACATACTGGTATGGGTGGACTCAAGCACCATAAAATGTAGATAAACTGTGCTGTCAAAAGATACACTGTGTATAGGGACACTCCTGGCCCTTGCTCTTAAGAAAGAAAAGAAAGGTATGGCATAAAACTACCATAGAAATTACTTCTTAATGAGCAACACCTAAATAAAAACAAATATATTATGGCATGTTAATGTAGAAAATGGTGAAAAAACAAGCCTAGAGGACGTGGCAATTAAATGTTAAGGACACTAACATACCTGTTTATATTGTTAATGTTTCTTTGTATTTCCCTTAACACAATTTTGCAGTTTTAGTGACACTTTAGAAGCTATTAAAATGACACTTCAGTCACCCATGGAAGCTAGAGTGAGTCTCCTGCAGTAGCAGCAGCAGCAATTAATGGGGGTTACATTTTCACAAGACATCAGTCCAGCAAAATTTACCAGCAGAGCAGACTAATAGTGAAGTCCAGCATTGCTCTGAGAAAGCATGGTAAATCAAACTTTCTACCTGGCTTGTGTGTATGCTGTAGGCAGCAGCAGCCACTGGCTGGGGCACACAGTCCTGCTGCTCACAGGAACAACAAAAGCGACCTCCTACCATGCAATGAAATCCTTCCCCAGTTTAGCACGATTCCAGTAGCAGGCTGCAGATGCAATTTAGTCTCTGCTCCTATTCACATTTCTTCCAACTGTGCCAAGGGTGGCCATAGCCATATCTGAATGACAGTGTTATGTGCTAGGAGATGAACTAGTATATTGTTTCATTTTGTTCAGCTGTGGCTGAAGTCATTCCCATTTAGTTCTAGTTCAAGTTCAACAACATTTCAAAATAGCAACTTCTTCTTTCATTAATAAATAATTAAAAATTATGGCTTGAACCAACTTCTGTTTAGGAAAATAATGGATTTGCTTCAGCTGCGTGGTTGTGCATTTAAGTGGGAGCTACAATGTATTTTTCAACAAAGAGTATGGGTAAACCTATTAAGGGGAAGCCCTTCTTTCCTAACCCTACGTGCATATGAACTGAAATAAACTAGAGCAGAGTTTCACCCTAAAAAAAGAGATATGCTAACATTGGTACAGCACTGCTTGTGCTTTTGCTTTAAAACAGGAATCTAAAAATGGTGTAGTTCTATATTTAGGGCCTTTCACTTCTATAACAAATATATTCATTTTATAAATAAGTATTTTTACTGCTAATCCTACCCATCCAATTTAAGGTCTGAGAAGCTCTCTTTTTCCCTTGTGCTGTCATAAGTGAAAAAAAGTTTTGAATGTCAAATTAAGATTTCAGTTGTGTCCTCAATGTCTTCGGTAGCACAGCTTTACTGTCTGGGATACGTTTATGTAGTACAGCTGCTGAGTGTAATCTCAAATCTTACCGTTTCTAGGACTGTGTGGGGCTAGCAGAAGTTTGTTTGTTTGTTCCAGTTAAAAGAGCAGAGATATCTGAAACCATGAAAGGAACTGATTTAGAAGATAAGAAACAGTCAATGTATGTAATTAATTTTTAAAAAGTGAAGTTGTCCTCTAATTAACATAATGAGTTAATATTATTGTAACTCTTCCAATAACCCCCCCTCAAAAAAAAAAAAAAGTCTATTTCTCAGTTTCTTAAAAGGAATACAATAAAGAACAAGAGACATAAAGAGGACAGTGATCTAATACAGAGACAATATACCCATGTAACAGGAGAATATGCAGCTGTGGTGACCATAGTTGACATGTTTCTGGGTACAGCTTCACTTTGGCCTGCAATTTGCTGGTCATACAGTCCATTAAAATTATTTTAGCAGTGTCCTTTCTTTACAGTCCTTTTTCTTCCAAAATCTGCTTTAAACATGATTTCTTTTCGTGGCAAAAGCCCTTCTCCCTGTACTTAACGGCTGTTTAAAGTGTGAAGAGACAGACTTTCCTGAATCAAATGCCTGTCCTATGAGTTCTTTGTCCTGCTACTTTCTTTCTTCTCAGCTCTTGGAATGAGTTGAGAAACCTGCATCCTTCAGGCAAAAGACAAAGGAATATGTTTTGCCTCTTTTAATAGGAGTATGTCTTCCATGACATACGCTGTAAATGAATATAGGGTTTTATTTGCTGGAAAAACATTCAATGATCTATTACTTTCGTGTTATTACACTGATTTATGGACCTGGTATTTGGGCACATCTATATGAGCCACGTTTATGAATTTCTGACAGGGATCTAGAAAGCAGTAATAGTTTAAAGAGATCAACCTTGAGCCACTTCTGAACAATGTTTTTACTATCAGGGGTCTGCTTTCATAGTCACTAAGCTTAAATGAAATATATCTCTATTTTTTCTTTCTTATAACTTTGAAGTTCTTAAAATTCTCACTTGATGGGAAGATATACTACTGTCTGTTTGTCTTTAAAATCCACATATTTACCTCTTCCTGTCAGAATTGTATGATACTCAAATGTGAACATATGCAGTTACAGTATTTTTATCTCTGCAGCTTTGTGTGAAAAAATGTAGTAGAAAATGCTAGTATAAATACAATACTATATTCTAAGGAAATACTATAAACTCTTGGAGGCAGTTTTTAAGCTGTGTAATTCTTCTAAAACAACTCTTCAACACCACTGCTCCTGGAAGTAGAACACAGTTCAGACTTGCAGGCTACAAGTTAAAAATCAAGTATGGGTTACATACTTGGTGCTTAAGAGATAATGTTAAAGAAAATAGTCATAAATGTAAATGTGTCACAATGAAAAAATTTCTATATATTTTTTAAGTGATCTATGATTTAGAAAGACACCAAGTTCTTCTGAAACTAATTAAAATCGAAAGTTGAGAATGCATTTTCTTCAAGTATGGACCTCCCCTCTCTGACCTCAATTTCTGACCTTGATGTAAAATAGTTAAAAGAAAAAGATATATAAATATTAATAAATATTTCACTGTTAAGCAAAATGATTTTCTGAAATTTAGAAGATATATATTTGCAAGGAATTGAAATTGACTCAACATAGGCTTAGAACATAGTACATAATCAGACATTGATAAGCTAGTTCCTTGAAAGGGAACCTAATTTCAGATAGGTCAAGGCATTCCCCTTTAGAAATGGAATATGACTGTACTTAATAAATCTTCTTTTTTTCTGCAGCTAAATGAAGACTTTTACAAAAAATTCTCCTTATGTCATCGTTGCTTTGCAAAGGAACCTTTAAACATAAAACTGTACTTTTCTCCACTTTAATATTTTCTTCATATTTCCAGAGCAGTCAAACAAAGGCTTTCATCTAAATGAAAAAAAAATGGACTTAAAATTATAAGAATATGACACTGTCCAATGAAGCTCAGCCACAGCTGTGGTTCACAAAAAACCAAGTAAGTCCCCACCTTCCCCCACTAAAACAATATAGTTTGATCTAAAAATGAATAACTTTCAATTATTTGTGATATATGGTAGAGGTGCATCACTGTTCTCTTATTAGTTTCACACAAAGGATATCACCAGTATTTTCTCTTAGACTCTGTTTTAGTAAGACAATTTTATGTCTTTTCTTGCTGCTACCTTTCCTTCATTTCTTTCAGATTTACTGCAGCAATTGAAATGAGGAACACCCACAATCTCCATTTTAGCAGTATGCATTTAGTTCCAAAATATCACACTGTTCGTGAAAGATGAATTATTCAGTGCACTGCTTAATAGTGAGAGGTCTGTAGATTATTTGTATTTTAATTAAGGATAACCTAAATTTGGAATCAGTCTCTAAAAGCTGAGGATAGTATTCTGGGTTTTGGTTACTTTAGTATGTGATAGTCAAATTGTTTCAGAATATATGTCTGTAGGGATAGTTTTAAGGAGGATTTTTTGAGAATTTGTTTCGAAGTGCCAGCCTATGCCTTCCTATTGATATTTGCATTGAAGAGAGGAGTTACGATGCTGAAATCTATTAATTTGCTTTTATATTCATTATAGTCTGCAAAATGTTAAAGAACCTTTTGCATTTTTTTAGTTTTTTTTTAGCTCATACAGAAAGAGAAACCCTGATTTGGCAATGTTAAGATAAAAGTCTGACAGATTAAACAGAGAAAGAGCAAAAGGACTGAGTGTTTTGTTATTCTGAGGAATTATGATGTTAACTGTAGGTGCCAAAACAGTTTTTCCTGGGACTTGACTAGAGCAGAAGGATGAGGATTCTGGGAATAGGATGAGGATTGCTCTGAATTTTAAAGCAATTTCTAACCTTTGGGGGGAAAATGGTAATGAAGAGAACTCTTTTAATTCTCAAGGGATAGGAGATGGATCCAGGTTATTCCCTTTTAGGATAAATCTAGAAACTGATGTCAGAATTTAAGTCATTCTTTAATTAATGTTTGATGGTGGAAGTATTTCTCTGTGGAATGAAAAAAAGGTTGTGCATATATCTATAGAGTGAATGTAGAACAACATAATTTCACTTCCTTTCAGGACAAAGTTTATATCTAAGAAATTCTGTAAGTACGACAGCTTTTTCTTAATTAGGAAAGGTATACCTTACTATAGTCTTTCAAGAACTGTAAATTAACTCAAGAAATTTAAAATTCAAAGTGGCTTCACCTTTCTTATATTATCCTGATTGCTGATAACCCTAATGACCTTCACATGACACCAACTGGTGGGTAATGAGCTACTCAAAGGAATGCTAAGTAAGTTTGCTGATAACAAAATTGGGAGGAGCTGTTGACTCCCTTGAGGGCAGGAAACTTTAGAGAGATGGGCAGCTGTCAACAATATGAAGTTTTACCAGGGTGAGTGCTGGATTCTGCATCTTGGATGTGGCAAACCTGGTTGTGTAGATCAGGGAATGAGAGGCTGGAAAGCAGAACCATGGAAAGGGACCTGGGAGTCCTGGTCGGTGGCAAGTCTGCAGAGCCCTGGCAGCCAGGAGGGTGGACCATGTCCTGGGGTGCATCAGGCACAGCATCTGGGCAAGGGAGGGGATCGTCCTGCTCTGCTCTGGGACAGCCTCGAGTCCTGTGTCAGTTTTGGTCACTGCAGCATTAAAAAGTCATTAAACTATTAGAGAGTGTCCAAATGAGTGCCACGAGGGTGGTTAAAGGTCTGGAGAAGAAGACATATGAGGCTGCTTCCACTATGAGGAAAAGCCACGTGAGGCTTTCCACTATGCTCAGGTTACTTGGTCTGTTCAGCCTGGGGAAAAGGAAACAGGGGGAGGCCTCATTGTGGTCTTCAACATCCTCATGGGGAGAAGTGAAGGGGCAGGCACTGATCTCTTAATTCTCATGACCAGTGACAGGACTCAAAGAAATTACATGAAACTGAGTCAGAGGAGGTTTAGTTTGGATATCAGGGAAAGGTTTTTCACCCAGAGGGTGTTTGGGCACTGGAACAGGCTCCCCAGGGAAGTGGTCACAGCACCAGCCTGACCATTCAAGGAGCATTTGGACAGTGCTGTCAGGCACATGGTAGAATTCTTGAGGTGTCCTACACAGGGCCAGGAGTTGGACTCAATGTTCCTGATGGGTCTCCTCCAACTCAGACTAGATTTCACATAATTGCAGATAATGTGCTGTCTGCTAACACTTAAATCATGCATGCTTCTATAACCTAGCCTGTAAACCTCTTTCTTTTCTTGTCTAAGGCAAAGGGATGTTCCTTTTCTGTTGCTTTGTCAATTTCTTCTTTCTGTAATTTTTTTAACAGCACAGCTCCATCTCTCATTGGAATTCAACAAAGGTTTTTCAAGAATAAAGGTGAGCAGCTTTTTCTGGCAATCACAGATAGGTTTTGCTAAAGTTTAAAATTGGAACCTTTGGATGAAAGCGTGAGTCTGTGATAATTGGTATAAAGCAGTTTGATGAGTGGGGAACTGAATGGTCGGTAAAATAAGAAACAGAAAATGCTATAAATCTAGCTGTCTCTCAATTTAGAAAGAGTGAAATAGGCTTCTTTGAGTGGTAAGTTAATCAGTAGACTACATTTGCTGATTTTGAAGCAAAATTAAAACAGTAGTGTTGATTTTAAAGGTCAGGCATATAAAAAGGAATATATATCTTCAGTCTAGCAAAGAAAATGAGCTTGCAATGGATACTCTCCAGGTACTAGAACCTAAGCCTGAGGTTAGCTCAGTTGATTAGAACATGGTGCAAGTAGTGCCCAAGTGTGTGTTTGATCCCTGTGTGGGCCATTCACTTAAGAATTGGATTTGATGATTCTTGTGGGTCCTTTCCAACTCAGAATATTCTGTTAGTGTAATATACAGTACAAAGATAGACTTCAGCAAGAGTGTTGTGAGGGACTGTGTCAAAGACCTTACATAAGTCTAACTAGATGACTTGCACAGCTTTTCTCTTGTCCACTCATGTGGTTGCTCCATTGTAAAATGCCACTAGATTTGTCAGACAGTGATGATTATTTTTTCAAGCCACACAGTTACCTGCAACACAGGACTTTATTTCATGGCTAGCAATGAAGAAGTATATTTCCGCTATGCCAGACAACTATATAAATACAAGGAGATTGCTCAGTGCTGTGTCTGCTTTGTAGCATGCTTTTGAAGTAGAAAGAGTTTGGCACAGTGGGCAGCTGGTGTTCTGTATTTTAAGGGAAGGCAATCACTTAATGTGTACTTGCTATGTTTAGGTCATGTGTGATTATCGGTTTTGGTACCTTAGTAGCCTGGTGCTGATGGCTGACTTCTGCCTCCTGTTTCCAACATTATGAACCTATCCTCTCCCTTTTGCCTCTCCTGGCCCTTGTCTGTCCCTGCTTCCAGTGAGTCAACGCAGCTTGCCAAACCAGCAGTTTTAGGGTTTTTTTCTGTGGTTGGTTTTCTGCTAATGAATGAATTAAATGAGCTCACAGAAGAATAAAACAAGTGCCAGAAACAAGACTTTGGAAGTCTGGATGAAAAGGCTGGGTAAGACACATAGGGAGGAGGAGGACTCCAGCTGCCTTTGGCAGCAGCTAATTATTAACTCTTCGCTCACTTTCATGCATTTGTGCCCTTCATCTCCCAAACACTCAGGTGCTCAGATTTCAGCCCAGTGGGTAAGTGACTACAGTACCTAAATAGGATCCAGCAATGAGAGGTTATGATTTAATTAGAGAAAAATGAGTTATGTGTTCCTTCTGTCTTTTTTTTCCTGACTTTTTTTTTTTTTTTTGGTGTGTTTCTGTCATTAAGAGATGCAGTTTAATGTATTATTCTCTGGCACTCTATGATATAATTTAGATTATAGTATGGACTACTTTACCAGTGTTCAGATGAGACTAGTTTAGGTTGCAATTACATAAGTAAAGGACCCTACAATGTGTACGAACTTTTTCATGGGATAAGGCTGACTAACTTAGGTGAGAAATATATTTCTTACTCTTGTTTCTTTTGTAGAGTGATCTCAGTGCGTTCACTATCCTTGACTCTTCAATGTCATATACTTTTTTATTGTTTTACTGTTCTTACTTTATACTACAAGGAGAGTACCTAATCTTCAGATGTTGTAATTGTTTCTGTGCTACATTTTAGAAACACGTGCATGTTTACTGTTCAATCCAGAGCTTTGCAGAGTTGTCTAATAAAACCCAAATGAATTGATACTTGGAGAAATAGCTTCTGATTTATTCTGCTGAACACAGTAAAATCTTTTGCAACGAAAACATTTCACAAAACATGGTTCTGTAGTTTAGTGTATGATGGCCAACCAACTACTAAACTTATTTGCAGGATCTGTAATGAGGAAATAAACTCCAATTTTTTACGTGTACAAAGAGGGAGAAGCATTTGTCTGTACATGTCTGTGACCTAATAATTCAGGAGAATGTGGTAACTCCACTTAAGCCTATAAAACACAGCATAACTAATAAAATAAATATATAAATTACATAAAATCGCTGATGTTAAAACCTGATACACTGGACAAGACAGTGCCTTTTTAAATTTTTCTTTTATTTAATGCAATCAGATCCACAAATCCAAGCAAGACCTTTGAAGCATTGGTCTAGACAGTCATGCAATTAGAAATTATGTCTGTTTATAACAAACATACTGAAAAAGAAAGCTTAGGATAGGAATCTCTATGGGCTGGGTGAGACCCACTTCTGTGAATCAGTGGAATCATACAGTGTGGGCTCTGTAGACTTCGCTTGCTCTTCCTTATCTTCCTCCAGGTACTGCTTATCTCATTTCTGTTTGTAACTTTTGAGTAGATTCAACTAATATGAATGAAGAACAAGATGCACAGACAGTTCTGAGCTGAAATGAATCTGATATCTCTGGTCAAGCAGATGGTTTCAACAGCCTCAAAAAGTGAGAAACATGTCTGAGTGTATGTTACTGCCTGCTGCCATTAGGAGAGTATACTATAGACACATCTGCAAGCTTTTCTTTACCATCAAGAGAATTGGGAGCTTGCAGTTTTTAATCATAAACCCACATTTTTCTTATAGCCTCACGTGACACCAGGACCTCATTTGGAAAAAAAATTCAGATAGTAAAGTCATGAGAACAGCAATTACTTGAACCTGGTTCTCATTTCAGATGTAGCATTTAGAACCCCTATTCAATCATTTTGATCTACTGTCATTTTGCTCCACGTTCCTAGGAAGATCCTGTAGGGAACTTGGACAGATCTGGGGAAAAATTTTATACAGGCAGCAGAACCACCTGGGTCACTGAGCACTTTTCAGCCCTACCAGTGCAGCCATGCTAAGAGGAGAAATTAAACGTCTCTGTCTACATTAGTTCAAAATGCAATAACTAACAGACAAGAAAAACACATCTATCTTGCTTATGGTTGCCTATGTGCAGGGATTTGAGGTAGCTACATCTCCCAAAGCTGTTAAAACTGCTGAAGTGTTTGGATATGACTTGGCCTGACACAATGTGTGACCAGAAGCAATTTTGTTAGTGTCAGCCAGCCTGCAGTTCTACAGTATTACTTCCTTGTCTCTTGCCTAATGCCAAACCTTTTGTTTGTAAAATATGCTAGCTTCCTTCATGCTAAAGATGTTTAGTAAACCAAAGATGATAATATTAATTACTTTAAGCAAAATGTGTTGCTTTCATTCTCTATCATTAAATTTGGTGTGTTCTACCTTATGCAACAACTGTTATTCCAAGTAGCTTTCTGGAATGGCAGCAGACAGTTGTTATGATGCATCATATGCTCTGGATGTAAAGTTTTTTTTTCTTGGCAGACTTGAATTAGTGAGTGACATGGTCTAAGCACAGGACAGAAGCCAGCCAATTTTTATTGTTTCTGGCAAGGATGTTTCCAGTGACCTTGGTCATGTCAGTCACCTGCCCTGTTATGTTCCTCCCTTCTGTAAGGTTGGTGTATTAATGCTGTCCTCAGATTATGTGTGGGAGAGCTAATTAACCAATTACTATATCAATAATTCAGCAGATAAACTTAACTACATAGTGTATTTGAGGTTAAGTGGTATTTTATTAATAAAAAACAATCACTGAGTAAGGAATATATTAGAGAAGCTAGATGGACTAAATATATATATATATATATAATGTTTATACACACTGTGTGAAACTGAAATATTGGGATGGTGATAAAAGAAAATGTAGTGGGAGACTTTTATACATAGGAGATTTTCATCTTCACAGGGTGGGAACAGAGGGGTGAGATATTGCAACTCCTGTTTTGAAACAACTACCATATTATCAGCATGTTACTGCTTAAATACGAAGTATGCAAATACCATGAGAAAAGCAACACTAAGCACTACTTGTGTGACTAAAACTGACAAGGTTATTTTGAAGAACCTCCTAGGTTTTTAGTACAACCTTCATTTGACTTGTGCTTAAAGATCATCTCTGTTAGTCTAGTGACATTTGCCAGTCCCTTAGGTTATGATTTAAAATGGGTTTCATTTAGCTTCATTCATTCACAAAATGTACACAACTGCATAACCTATTTAGTTATAGTGAGCAAGTAAAACTTACTCTGCTTTATTAATTTTTAAGCACAGTACATAATTCAGCAATGCAATACATTATTGAATTGGTAGCATCACTTTTCCTTTCAAATTGCCTTCTTTGTTCTTTTATAAAAATCCTTTCCCTTTTCAGAGAAGGCTTCCCTGTTGACTGCCTATTCCTTCTTGGTGAAGGAGTTGCATTAAATGTTCTTTTGAATGCATCAAAACCATTCAGTGTGTCAGCAGCATGGAACCACAGCACAGAAATGTGGATGACCTTACTTTAGGGATAAGGCCAGCTTTTCTGCATCCTTTTTTCTACCTGTTAGATGAAAATAGCTTCATTTCCAATTCACATGGTAAATAGGAAGCAAGCACTGATTTGGCTTTTTTGTCTAAATTGTTTTTATAGATGAAAGCATTCCCGTCTTACTTTAGATCTTTAATCCTTGATAGAAAATGGCCATTAAGTACAGTACAATTTCCACAATGAGACAGTGATCTTGCCTTTTTATATGCTACCTTCTAATCTTGTCCAAATGGGTTATACAGGAGGAGCACAAAAATGACCATTGTAGAACGTGAGTTGATTTTTAATTGTTGTTGGTTATGACATGCCTGAACTATGCTTACTCAAACTGTGTGTGCTAAAAGGAATACAATGAATGGATAGCTATAATAGGTGTGTTCCTGAGACCAGTTTCCGCTTATCAGAGGTTCAGAAACACAGGATGAGGTTTACTTTGCTTAGCTCTCACCCTCATAAAGCTTGCCATTAACTGGAAGCGAACTTCTAGGATTCCTCAGAAGACATTGAAAGATGCTTATCTTGATACTCATCTCTCAAACAGGAGGTGAAAGAAGTAGTTTTCTGGCATTTAGAAATAAAGTAGATTTCTAGGTTAGATTTTATGTCAAACTTCAAGTGGCTAAAATTGGATTAAATGCACCTTGTTTGTGAAGATCTTAGGTCAGCTTTCAAAATACTCCGCATTTTGTTCAAGTGTTGATTTTGCATGCATATCAATAATAAGTCTTAGTATTGACAAACAGCAGGTTCAATTTTATCTAAATTGAAGGAATTTAAAAAATCTTAAATATGTAAAATACCCTAGAATTATATTAAGTGGAATATTGACTTGGGATTATTTTTTTCTTCAGGAGGGTAAAATTCACTGTTACTGGCTTGGGTATTTTTTTTGCAGTAGACTTATTTATAACTTAATGTGAGGAAAATAAAAGCATTGAAGGGAACAAGTGGTTGTATTTTCTGAGCTATGACTATATGAAAATTGCAACTCTGCTTGACTAATATAAGATATGTGTATGCTCTGTCCTTTTTAAAAGGTAAAGCAGTTAAACATGGCCTTGCATATGATTTGGTTTTTTCCACAAAAGAATTTTTGTCTGAAAAGTGATTATCACAATATTAGGGATTTTCTAAAGGGTAAAGAAAGTCTGAACCCTTAAAACTTTTATTTTCTGTTTACTCGTAGCATAACTGCATGACAGTACCATTATTTCTTGTAACTCAGGATGGTGTCATTAGATTATGGAATCTCAGTTAATGTTAATATTTTGTTATGGTAGATTATGCTTCACGGGTATGCTGAAGATTGTAGCCAAATTCTTCATTATAAAATGCTCAATTTTGGTTTTGAATGAGCTCGGTTCTGTTAAAGTGTAACAACAGAAGTTGCTAGGATGAGTTGGAACAAGGAACTGCTAGAGCAAACTGGGGGAAAAGTTGGCATAAAATGATTAGCTATTTTAACAAAACCTTGTTACCAGATTTTTTTCGTGATACTGAAAGAAGGTTTGAACTAGGAAATTCTAGCAATCCTTACTTAGTGGGTGTGCTGTTATACACCTGAGCCAGCTTTGAATCAAAGCCTCCCCATGCAGGGAAAGTTTCAATTAATGGGCATGAATAGACCGGGACAACACCAGAGAAGGGCAGTCATCCAGTCTGGCTTCCTGCAAGGTTTGAATTATTCTATCTGCACACGTCAAAATGTGTGAAGTCTGGTTTTGTGTATTCCATCTATCCTAAACGCTACCCTTTTTCATATGAGGTTGTGCAGGCAATTTTCAGCTGCTACAGACAATGTCTAAGTTAGCCATTCTTTGTACAAATTTGATTCTTCAGTATCATTATTACTCTTTCTTCCTGCTTTTTCTGCTATCTTAACATATTTTATTTGCATCTTTTCACATTCTTCCTAAAACTCTGTAGGTTTATTTGATACTATAATACAGGATCTAATTTTGGCACCATTACTGATTCTGCTTTATAGTATTGTGAGGAGAGTGGAATATACCATTAGGCTTCATCAATTTTTCTCTCTCATGATATGAGATGGTGATCCATATTACAAATCACACTGACATTTTAGAAACTTCTGGTCAGTACACTGCAACTAACTTTTTTTTACAGCCATTAACTTTGCATGGGTGTGTTGGTAACTAACACATCACTTCAAGAATCGTTTTCAAGGAAGATTTTGTGAGAATATAAGGTAGAAGCAAAACTGTAGATGACATTCAGAATATTCCTGTTGCCTCTTCATTTTAAAAGCTGAGCAGCAATAAGTCAAGAGTGAAGGACTGACTTACTGTTGTGGTAATAGTCTATTCATCAAATTGCATATTGATACCACAAAGACACATAAAATTTTAATTTCATACAGATGTGCACTTTTTAAGTACCTTTGCAAATGTTGGTCACACTTTTTTCTATGATCTGAAACTCATTTTACTTAATGGAGTCTTGGTCCCTCTGAATACTATGACACAATGTCAACAATCAAAATAACAAAAATATATGGTAAATTATAGATTTTTCAACTATTTTTTTGACAACTGGTTGAATTGCAAATGAGAATACCCAGCATTTCCTTCAATGTTTCATTCTCTTCTGCTTAGACTACAAATTAAATGTTAAAGCTCATGAAAAAAAAACCCAAAGAACAAAATATTACCTAGTGAGCAAAACACATCCTACAGCTAGGGAAAAAAAAGGAAAAAAGTTAAGAAAGCTGAGATGGGGAGTATGAAAAAAATAGTCATATGAGTCTGTGACAAGGAATTTTTTAGCTTTAGTATTTGAGATACTATTTGTTCTGGGTATAAGTCATGAGTTTCAATAGTGTAGAAAGAAATACATTTCAGTTATCTAGACTGTGATTTTTTTGCCTCCCTGCTTTTAAAATTGCCACCCTTTGTGAATGGCAACCTGAAACCACTGAAGAGATGCATGTTAAAATGTAGAGGACAAGGGAGAAAAAAAGTTGTTTTCTTAATATTTCAGAGTAGTATGGCCCTTGTTATGATTTAACTTTAATGAAGCAGAAAGATGGTTTCCATACTGCTGGCAAGAATTTGAAACATCACAGCATTTCTTGTAAATTGTTTTCATTGCTGTGTATTTCAGTAGAAAGTTTTCTATCTACAAAGTAACTTTTTTTACTTACAGGGGACAATCTGTTAGTCTTTATTACACAGCAATTAGGTAAGAGTACACAAGCTCTAAGAAATGAACGCAGTAGTTACGTAAATTTCAAGCTTTTGTAACTCTAATACATGTGTGCTCTCTGCTAATGCTGGTCATGGCACTGGGGTCTCAGCTGAAAAATATGTAAAGCTACATGAAAGTAGACAGCTCTCTGTAGATATTAATCAAAGGCAGTTTGTGGGGGCTTTTTTTGTTTGGTTTGGTTTGGTTTTTTTGTTTTTTGTTTTTTTTTACTCTAGGAACTACAGGAAGGAAATTGCAGTCAACAAGTCTTCTGATGTGCTGCAGTTTCAGGAGGAGGGATGCAAAATAACTGATGAATGGATGAAACCATCCACTTTTAGTTAAATTTCTTATAACTTTTTTGGACAGGCACATTAGATATTCATGTCTAACATAGTTTTGTGGAGAAAAGGCAACAGTTTTTGGTAGTTTACAGTGGAGAATGTGTCAGCTCTTATTTATTTTGTACTTGGGGCTCAAAAAATCCCATTGCTGGACTAAATGGATGTCTGTGTAAAACGTTATAAAGTTTTTACTATGTTCTTTCTATAATAGAATTTTTCTCTTCTGTTTGTGAAAGTTCATGTTAGCTGGAGTCTGCCTTGATTTCAGTCTAGTTGCCCTCAAAATGAAAATTATTTTGTAAATAGTGCCTTGTAAAACCATGATTTAAGTTTCTCAAATAAGCAGTAGTGTAGCACACAAATGTGTATTTACTTCATTCAAATAACCTAATTTCTTTTGTTTGCTGCAAAGTTCCTCGCTTCCCAAATGGAGTACTGAATAGTCCTCTCTTGTGAGTTCCAAATATCAATCAGATCTTTTGACAGATGGGGCAATATGCAGTCTTACTGTTTTTTTCCCATTCAGCCAGGCAGAAAATACTGGTTGAGAGATTCAGCTACTCAGTGGCAGATTTTTTCCTACATGATTGACTGATGAGTGCAAGGTATTCTGAATGTCTCATGGCCTAGTGGACTCAAGATGTCTACTTAGTTTTTACAACTTGCCAATAGGCTAGGATAAAACTATTTAGAAACATACACAAAGTAAAAACTGTTAAATATTATGTCATTTTTATGGAATAAGCTAATGGTTCCCTTTCACAAGGTTAGCCAGAAGCCAAATATTTAGCATATTAACTAAATATAAAATCTAAGTAGTGCATTAGTGAGATGCTCTTCTGAGACAACTAGTTCCACATTCACTTCATAGCAAAATGTTTAAGTTGGCAAAATGTGGTGGGGGTTTTTTGTTTGATTTGATGGGTGCATTTCTTGTTGTTGTTTTTACGGGTTTTTTGTTTACTTGGTTGGTTTGGTTTTTGTTTTTTTTTTTTTTTNNNNGTGTTTGGGGTTTTTTGTATGTGTGTGGGTTTTTTTCCTTTGGATTTTTTTTTTATGGAAACCCATCGGTAGACAACTGCCTTATTGGAATTGCCTGTTCACTGCATGTCACTCCTGCACATAAATATGTAAGAAAAGCTACCTGATCCCATTCAACGTTCATCCAAGCATTCAAGAAAAAAATGGGAACCCTATTTCTAGCTCTGTCAGTGAAAGAATTATAAGCATTTCACTCACCACTTATTTCAGAACAAAGCTATTTAACCTGACACTTACTTGCAGGAAGCTGTATCCAGTAGTGGCTGATGTATGTCCAATGCTTTTACCTACTATTAAAAATCATATTGCTGGGCTGTAGCAATAGCTTTTGCAATCATATGTCTGGTAATAATTGTGTTATAAATTTTGATTTCCTGTTGAAAAGAGGCCGTTATTTTACTACAAGAACTAAAAGGTATCCTTGCTTTTAGGTTTTAGTAGTCTCTGCAATACTAGCAAATAAAAGTTGATATTAAAGTTTTACATCTGGATCCGTAACATGTCAAAAAGAAATAACAGGATCTTAAAACTGTCTTTAATTGAATACCTCCTCTTTGCTCAGAGTACCATATTTATTTACCCTTGCCTGTTCTTCAGATCAGACTTTTTTCCTCTAAGTCCAGTATATCATCTGACAAGCTAAGTAATTTCAGGCATAGCAGACATATATACAGCTTGGGATG
Organism: Daphoenositta chrysoptera; assembly: GCA_013397915.1. Lineage (NCBI taxonomy): Eukaryota > Metazoa > Chordata > Aves > Passeriformes > Daphoenositta > Daphoenositta chrysoptera. Next base: position 1,643,777 of record VZRO01001744.1, on the reverse strand, counting down.
ATGAACATGTTCATTTTCTTACCATATCAACAACCATACAAGAAAAATTTTGAAAAGGTAATGTGTCAGGAAAACATTAAAATGGAAAAGAGCTAGTAAACTTGTAAACTCAAAGCTGAAGAAGAAAACTGATAAGTGAGTTGGTAAACAGCAGGTTCATCTTACAAGCAGTACTGATATAAAACAAACATTTTGTTTTGTCAGGGCTTTAGTTGCAGATCATTACTTTAGTGCAAAGTATTTCCATACATATTATAGCCTCATGAATTCTATTTTCATAAAAACTGTTACAAATGGAAAACTAGTTTGGAAAACACTTCAGGGTATTGAACTGAAAAAAGAATAATTTCACTTACACCCAGTCTTTGTTAAAAAACATCATAAATGTTTCTCTCTATTACTTTCCTTAGCCATGAATCTATTCAGAATTGCATTAAATGTAAAAGAATAATTTTTACAAGGAATTTTAAAGAAGAAATTATCAAATTTTAGTTTAATTCCTGTATTGATTTAAAAAGAAATCATAGTCTCGTGAGCTTAAATTATGCAGTCAGTTCACAAGGCAGAAATGAAAGTTGACCAGAAACCACAGTATTACTAGTACACGTGTTGTGGTAAAAATGAAATTTACTTCATACTTTAACCTTCAATTATATAGAAACAGACATGGACGTTTCTGAGGTTGTTTTTTTGTTGTTTCTTTTCTTTCCTTGCAAATTCAAGATTTGCTTACAATATTCTGTTGCTATTTTCTAAGCAAACTGTCTTTCTTGTCAATGTGTATACATGTGCATTTTCAGCTCCAGGCCATTTGGAAAGCATTTAATTAGACAGACAGGAAGTATTGGTTAATATTAAACAATGTTTGTCTATCAAATATAATGCAAAAAATTAATTATATGGTTCTTCACTAAAATCAGGAAGCCGATTTCAGTTTTCATAAAAATAACCTTGGATGCTGCCATAACATAAGGTACCATAAAGATCATATGTTACAGGCATACCAGATGTTAATTCTTGTTATACACACTCACTCAGGAAGCCCTTGCACCCTGCTTAAAGCCTTAACAAAGTTTAGAGTAAGTATTCAAAACAGCTGTGCTGAACTGAAGGCGCTTAAAGGTGTTTGGGTTTGGCCTGAATTAAATATATCCCCTCCAAGGATCTTTTTCCTTCTAGTATGTGTTAATAAATTTGTTTCTCTGTTTAGACTCTGTATTATAAGGTCTGATTTCTTGCTAATCACCATGCAAACCCCCACAATTAATCACAGACTTAAATCCCAAGCACATGCTAAAGTCTGAATTTGCTCTTTTGTGGTCACTTGACTAGAGATATGTATGTTTTTAATAGGAGTCTGAGAATTTTGAATTAAACTGGTTACAAATTTGTTGAATTACAGGTTGGATTTTTTGAGGCAGGATTTTTATATGAAATATTGAATATTTTCATGCAGTGCTTAAGAAAAATGTCAGGTCTGGGTGTCCAGCTACTGTTGGTATAACAGAAATGCCTTATTTCTTCTAGTCCCTGAAAATCTAAATATTTATTATTTTCATTCTGCAGTAAACTGTGGCCCCAATAGCACATGTCATTCCTGGTTTAAGTATTGGCACTTATGGTTCAGGTACCTTAATATGATTCTAAGTCAACTTTTATTAACAAACATACTGAAATGAATACTCTAGTATAATATAACAGTTCTGGAATACTAAACTCAGCCTTAATATTGAATTATACTGTAGATCAAAGTGTGCCTTCTTCTAAAGTCAGTCATGTTGAGTTTCAAAGCGTTACAGCAAGTGCTTGTTTAATTGTATTTGGTGAGAAAACAGTTGCTGTTAATGTACTGAGACATTTAAGAACACTTTAGTGTGTTATAGAGGCCGACAGTACCTTCCTTAGAGATGGAAATTTGCTTGGATCTCTTGCTTTTGTGCTTGTTTTATTTCTCAACCTATTCTCTGTTGTTTGAAGTTTTTGTTAAATGTAATTTTCCACCTCCACATTCCTGTTTGAAAACATGGCAAAACCAATCACTAAAGATAAACTGGGGAAAAAACCCAACAGCCCACATACTTGAATAACTTGACCACTGTGGTGACAATGACGAAGGAATGATAAAATTTGTCTTTCTATTTTTTGGTTCGGTAGAGAAGAAAGAGGAATAAAGATGAGAAAGCCAAAGTTCTGGTACTGTAGGAGGGGAAAACAGCTGCAATTGATAATTGCAACAGACTTAAAAATAAAAGAAACTTGTATTTTACAACCTGTTTTGGCATAAGTGACAGAAACAAAGCAACTCTGCAGAAACTTTTGACTGTTGAATTCTTCTTAAAAATAATGCACTTTCCAAAGACTGAAAGAAAAAATATTTTTGCATTGTTAAACCAGTGAAATTGTCAATTTGATGAAATTTTGAGAGGTTACTCTAGTAACCATTATTTCCAAACATTTAAAAAACATTTGTCAATGAAATAATTTCTTTCCCATTTTGCCCACCCATCTAGCTTTTCATTCATAAACAATTAAGGATATTCCACTCATCTACCTGAGGGTAAAAGAAAATGTTGACATGCAGTTTGCAAAGCATGTGCCTATAAAAAATTGGCTCTGGCCCTAACTTGTGTCAAGCAGTTGGCATGGCTTCTGATTAGTAATTAATTAAATCAATGCCAGCAGACACTAATGGTTATCTTTCCATAGAATGGCATGCCAGACCTGTTAAGGGTAAACTACCTGATACTGATTCCTGTCTTAGGCCTTGTCAGTTCAGCTGGATATCTAGTCAATGTCATCATGTGAAAGATTCATTTAGAAAAAATGCTGTTTAAAATATTTCATTAAAACTAAGCTCAGAGGGTTTTTTTTTGCTTAAGCTGTACTCCTTGCTCACTGGATAGGGAAGTTGCCAGGTTACTACAGGATTCATTACTTAAACCAAGTTATTAAAAAAAAAAAAACCCAAAAAACTCCAGAACCCCAAACCACATTTACTCTCTTCCCATCATCTTGGGTGTAGCTTATCAATTTTGATTCAGCAATGTCCAAGAATATTGCTAGAGATTTAAGCTGTGCTTCTGGTTGCAGGTGTATTTCAGTACAATCAATGATTTTGAAAGTATATAGCAAAGTTCCTCGTGGTCTTTAATTCCATTTGAAAGACTGCAGGCAATGTCAGTTCCTGACAGCTGATAGACACGTGTGAGTACTACTTATTTTTATGGAAGGCACGTCTCAGGATTTGTCATGTTTATTGACCCTTTTCGTATCAAAAGAGCTGATTTAAATCTCTCTAAGTGAAAGAAATGACTAGAGGCCACAACTGTCCCTCAGTTGTAGTTATGTAAACTCAAATGAACTTCACTGGTTCAGGAGTTTAGAAGCTTCTTACCCAGTTTTGAAAATAATATTAGTCTGTTTAGCGTCAAAGGTTAGGAATAGTTCTTAAAATGTCTTCCTGATTACTTATTCCAGCAGTACGTCCATATTGAAAGGTGCTTGAAATCCTTAGGGATGAAAGCTGACAGGTGCTATATGAATGCAAAGTGTTATCTGTGACAGATCTAGGTCAAAATCTTAGTCACGACAGTAAAATGCACCTTTGTTCCACGTGTGATTGTTGCGAAGGGCAGTTTTGAAGCCTTTCTTGATTGTTCTCGGCGGCTCATAGTCTGCTAACTGAGTGCCACGCTGAGGGGGCCAACTGCTGCTTGATATTGCTCCTCTGGGAACATTTTGGTTATGCAGCCTGAGAAACACTTGGTTCTACCTTGACATGGCTATGGGTGTCTGTTCTTTACCAGCTGCATGGTGGTATGCAGGGGATGTAAGGAGACAGAAACTGTTGATGAGATCTTATCTGACTGCTGAAGGTCTTAGATTATACATGAATGTCATGATTTTGGCTCCTAAATAGTTAAAGAGAATGTTTGCAGTGAAACTAAAATCTTGGCAAGACCAGCTTCAACATTCTGATGAGTATACCAAAAGAGACAGTGTGTGATTTGAATAGAGTAGTGCTAGTGATGAACAGTAATTCTGGGCTAGTAAACAAATTTTCTTGGCACTTGTTTGTGCTCTTTCTCACTTTTTATGAAATCAAGACAGGAAAAACCCACATAGTGTACTGAGGGCTGGTTTTGGTTTTGAGGCTTTGCATTTAGAGATTTTAAAGTGACTAACGTGGATACAAATGTTGTAACTGATAAGCTTGCAGTTCTTAATTGAACTCTTTTATGGCTAAGTTCACAAAACCCTTATATCTTAAAATTGCTTCAAAAATAATGTTTAAAAAGAGGTTTTTAAACTATTATGCATGATTTTAAAGATTTTTTGATGGTTCTACTTTCTTGAATGTTTATTTCAGTCTTCTGTTTAAAATAGTGTTACTGTTTTCAAAGATATACATAAATTCTAACAGAATTTCTGTATGTATAATTTTAAAGTTACACTTAATTTTCTCATATACAGAAGTTAAATTTTGTTCTGAATTGACATTTTTATTAAAATGATTGAGTTTTTGTTGATAACAGTAATTTAATTATATCTATGGTTGATGTGCATATTTTTGAAAACAGCTATCTTTTTGGCTTCTTGTCATTGCTAGAAACATCTCTAATCCATCAACACTGCGGGTGATTTTTAAGCATTTTCTTGTAGCTGTGCCTCCTAATTTTTACTTTGTAGCAATTTATGTATATGATGTAGCATTTGTTCCTGTTTGAGTTAAAATTGTCACACCTAATAGATCACAATTTACACTGAAAGTTTATAAACAGAGCTTTATTCTTTCCCCTTTTGGAGGCAGCTGTACTTCTCTGCAGACTTTCCTCCTTTGGTCTGTTGACCTCATTCTTACATGCATCTCCTCTTTTCTTTACCTTTTTCTTGAAAATAACTGGATATATTTACTGTAATATGTAATGCCTTGTATCTCCTAACCAGCAATAACACAGGAATAAAATCCCCTACCCAAAACTATTCACATGTACATATATCTATCCTCTACCCGCCCATGCATGTTAATTTTAAGCCAACATACTTTGTCTGAACACAAAATTTACCTAATAGCATCTCCTCTGTGCCTACTAAAACAACCAAAATCTGTTGTGCATTGCTTTTGTACCTACACCTAACAACAATAATGTGCAATTTATGTACCTAACAAAATACTCCAGAAAGTGGATTTGCTCTGGAGAGTAGAAATACTGATATAAGAGTGGTCTACTTCTCCTTGAAATAAAAAACATATTAGTAAACTTTGCAACATGCTGTTTGATAAAAAGTTCATATTTAAATCTTGAAGCCTAACTGCAAGCTAATGCAGGACAAAGGTTTAGGTAGCTTTGCATCACCAAAATGCCATGAGTAACTGATAGTAAAATGTATCAATTTTATGAAAAATGCTGGTCAAAATTTTTTTTCAGATTGTATGGTATAATCTCTTTAGAGGCACAATAAGTCTCTTCCAGGATGACAGAAACAAAAATGTGAAATAAAATTTACCTCTGCTGTCATGAAAAGGGCAAGAATGGACTTGTATGATTTCATTTTAGTGGGGAAGAGGTCTTTGCTTTGAGGCAAGTAAAACTGGAAATAAAATTCACTAGCACTGAGTTCATGCAAATCTGTGCCTTATTTTTAGTATGATAAAACATAAAATAAAAGACAGAATTAACATTTAGATTGGGTTAGTGACAATAACCCCAAGATCCTAAAATCCTATCAGGCCATTTGTTACATGAAAGATAACAATTTTGAAGTGGTTATAGGTAATAGGGCACAAAATTAGCATCTGAGAGCTCTTTAAAGCTTGCATCTCTTAAAATTATTATCTTTGATATATGTACATTGTGAAACATAATGCTGAATTTTATTGCAGTCATCTAGAGTGTTTTTAACAAAAACTTATTGTATCAACACAGAATTTGATATGCTCTTGTGGAGTATAAATTCTTCTGTTTTATAATTTATTAAATTATACACTTGACTCTTGTTTTTCTGAGGCCATCATAAGCATGGCTAGGTTTCTGTCTGTTAATGTTCTCTCATAATAACAATGAAAACATTGTTCCCACACAAATAATTGTTGCACAAAATAAAAAAAAAACCAAAACAATTACTGATGTTTTCTTTTTCTTGGATTTGAACAGGCTTATACCACATGGTTTGAACTGTTTTGGACATAGTGGCTACTCAAATATATAATGGCTGTTATAGATTTTCTTTATAATGTAGCTTTATTTCGTACATGATAGTCTAAATAAAATTGTTCTTTTGAGCAATAACTTACATATGTGTAGATAGTTCGTTTGAGTTCAAATGAAATATAAATTATGTGGCTCTTGACTGAAAATCACTTCCTAACCAAAATAAGTCGAGGTCCCATGAGATAGATCACACAAGTGACAACAATTCGGTCTAGGAACACAGGTCCTTGACTTGAATTTAGTTTGTCACCTTGGGATTTGGTTTCCATGCATGAAATTGACAAAAATACCACACAGTGCTCTTAAAGTAGAAAAAGAAGAATTCTACATGTTCTCACTATGTGTACCTCTATGGCAAATCATACAAAGCCATGGAGAAATTAATTTGTGTCCTTCTTTCTTATACCTGATTATTGAGTATGTTTATAATTTTCAGACTAAAGCTTTATAACCAGTTGTATAACTATAGGTTCCAGAATGAACGTACTAAACATTTTGAAAACAGTGTCAAAGAAAGACTAAGTCAAGCGGTGTCCCAATTTCTTTGGGAAAATATTGTTACTATGGTAGAAATACTTTGCGGTTTCTTTGACAGAAAAGATTTCAGTTTATGGAAAACAGAGCAAAATATCTGTGCCACAGCTGGAATCTTTGAAAGGATCATAGATGTAGGCTCTCTTTTCAATGAAAATATTTGTTGGGATTTGCTTGTGCTTGCTATATCAAAATCTCTTGGCTCTACTTATCTTTTTTATTTACTTTTCAAGTAGAAAAGTTTATTAATCATCTTTTAAAAATAGTGGAACAATGATATAAAGCAGACAATTTATATTGATCAAAATTTCAATACCTATAAAGTTTCTAGTATTAAACAAATAATTTAGATAGTCTACTTTAAATCTAGCTAATCAGGTAGTTTTCCAAGAAAAAGCATAGTTTACACACTCTTCTTATAACAATGACCTGGTTTTAAATAACTTTAAAAATTAAGTTGCAAATGGTCTGTTTAATAACAAAGTTTAGTTTGGAGATACAAGAATTTATAAATATTACCAAATACCATTAACGAAAATCAGAGTGTTGGTGTAAAGAGCTATAGTGAAGTGAAAGAGTTGTGCTTCTTACAACAGGGTACAACACGACTTCTGTCAAAATGAATACATTTTTGCTACAAAAATGAAAAAAATGTTGGTAAACCTGTTGAACTACCTATCTTTTATATATGATTAAAAAGTTGAATTATTTGATGATAATGCAGTAGTTCCATTCAATGAATATAAGCTTCAAAGGTCCTGGACATACCTGATGGATGACATAGTTACAAAAACCAATTTTGTCTAGTTTTTTATGAAATTTTCAGAACTATTAAAAAGGCTCTTTCTTACACAACACAAAGGCTATTGTTTTGCTCTCTAAGATCTAATGTTCATTAATTGCTTCTCTAATTGCTTTCTGGGGATTTGTTGGCTGATAGATTTTTCTTTCATTGTTAGAAAAATCTGAGTCACTAAATAATAATAATTTAGCAAAGTAAATGCTGTTCAAACAGTGGTGCAAGTGGTGAATCTGATTAATCACTTTTAAGTAACTCCTATCTAGTTTTACACTGTGACCAAAACTTTCAGTGGAGATGTAATGGACTTAATACTCAAAGATAACTCAGATGGTTGTGGATATGAACCATGTCATGCTAGATTTTTCCTTTGGCTGTGATCTAATTTTACATCCTTTGAAGCCAGTAATTAATGGTTTAGGGATTCTGTCTTCTAGGACAGCTTAGAATTGAGCTCAAGCTTTCTGATGTATACAAATAAGGTCAAAATTTTCACACTTGATATTTCAGATTCTTTTCCTTTTCAAAGAAACCTTATTGACAAAAAATGAAGTTCTTAGGATGTTCAAGTTCAGCTTGACTTAGGATGTAAAATAATTTTGCATACAGAGATTATTGATTTGGCTAATTGTAAATCAATACAGATGAGTTTTGCTGTGGTGCTTGAGCTATTTGAGGGTGAAAACAATACAGTAGCATGTAGCTGTGGCATTCTGTTAAAAAATCTTCATTGGTTCCTGATGCAAACTAGTGTTTGTGTATGTGCTGTGCAATGCTGGAATAAGGATAATCTTATATTTATAATCACTTAGAAATTATCTATTTTACTGTTACTTTTGAGCTTTCTCTAAGTGCTGCTAAATAATGGGGCAGATTAGGCAATCTTCTTTCTGGCAATACAGCCATATCTTCTATGGGCTCAAGACCTCAACATGAGTTCACTTTAGTGCTGAAGTCTGGTTGGGAGTTAAGCATCTCTACTTCCAGTACAACATGAAAATTACATGAGTGGTAATCACACCAAACACTGACAGGAGGAGAGAGTTCTTTCCATAATGACATTTTTAGTTAATAGTTTATACTAAATATTATTGGTTTCACCATAGACTTCAGGTTTGAGCTTCTCTTTTCTGAGGACTCAAATTCTCAGAAATCCCAGAGAGTGCTCAAAGAGTAGACATTTGATATGTTTAAGGAGATGCACAGGGAGAAGGGTTTAAATTAATTTTATTTCTTAAATAGTTTCATTCTTGAATGATGTAATTTGAAACAAATAAGACATTTCCCATTAGATAAAGCATCCATCTGAATTCCAATTCTTCTTTAAAGGCTATTTATATATTCAGTACTATGCAGCTATTGGATAAGCTGTAGAACCTAGAGGGGGAGGTAGGAGCTTTTGAGCACCTATCTTTGCACAGTTTTGTGCCTTCTGAACATGAATCTGTATGCAGTTGTTTGTAGACAAGCTATAATCTCGATCTATCTATTAATATATGATCAATTTTGAATGAATACCTGAACTTGGAGAATAAGATTATTCGTATGCCCAAATTTTATTTTTTCATTTCTTAGTTTTGGGGTAAAGACACAAAGTTCTAGATAGCTTCCATTAAGTGATGTGTGGGTCTGCTGTACTTTAGGTATTGCTTAAATTCTAAATAGATTTTCAAAAGTGCAGTGCAATTTTTTTTGTGTGTGTTTAGGATTTTTACAGATGTTTTATTTTAATTCCCCTTGTATACTGTTTTCTCTCTACGAAGTTTCTATGCATTAAGAAAAATTGCTGGGTTTCTCTCTCTAATTTGAGCTATAAAAGGCAACAATGGAGCTATAAAGGGCAACAACATTTGTTTAACTCCATTTCATGATGTTTGTTATTTTGGCAGCTGTGCACTTTCATTTTGCCCATTTACCAGTACTCCATGTGCTCCTGTGTTAAAGGGTACATTAGGATACTGGATTTAGGTTGCGTATTTTCCTAGGGCTGGTGAATATGGAACACTTTAAACTGGAATCCCAGAGGAATTGGTCTATACCTCTAATTCAAATTTCTCAAGGATAGAACAGAATAAATGTATTTCCATGTGTATGTTTTCCTGATTTAATTACTTTTTCTATGTTGTTAAGCACCCTTATTTGCACTGTTGAATTGTATGACCCAATTTGGACTTGCAGCCCATATTTGAAAGTCTTCAGAATTTCACAGTCTGAGAGATATCTTCCACATTAAAGATCTCTGAATACAAATGAAAAAATACATTTTTCTGATGAGAAATAAAACAGATATTTTTGTTTGTTTGATTTTACAAGTGGGGCTGATAACACTTCATGTTATTCCATGTCCACAAGTCCAAGCCAAACTAGGGAAACTCAACTCCCACCGTTCATTTGGCTGCAGACTCACAATTCCCAAAAACCCAAGAAAGTGCTCACAGTGATTTTCATTTACTACATGCAAGGATATAAGGAACAGGGTAGGGTGATTGCAAACTGATTTATAAGCAGGTGTATTTTGACTACTCTTGAAAAATATTTACTCTTTTCTCCTTTTTAAGTAATGTCTATACAAACAGAAAGTGTCTCTCAAGGACTTACTCTATCTGGCATTTTTTTTTAGCTGTTATTGGGTAAAGTTTCTACTTGTAGGTGAGCTGTGGAGTCTATCTAACACATAATAGTTTCAATAATAGTCACAGAAGGGAACACTGGTTTTTAGGTTTGAAGAGACAGTGTACAGTGTGTTTCTGGGAACACCTTCCTCCTACTCTTTCAGTAGAGGTTTATTAAACTAAGTGCAAGATTCTGTCAAGCATGTTTATTTTTATTAAATACCTAATCTTAGCTGAATGAGTGGTCTTACAGCTCAACATCTGCTGCTATTTACTCAATGACTGTGAAGGTCTGGATGGTGATCCTGGGAAATACATTAGAACTAAGCAGATCCCCTGCTTACTTTAAAATAGATGATTAATCATTGCTTTCCAAATAGCCAATGAGTGCTGTACTTGTCTTCTAGCTTTCAATAGCATCTCAGTTTCTTCACAGCTGTTTTGGTTTCTCTGTTGTTTTGTTTCCCACTGAGTATTTTGGGATATTTGGGGAAATGGGGGATTTGGGTTGGATTTTTTTTTCTTCCTTTCCTAAACTTTAACCCTGTGAATTCAGAACTCTCTGTGGTATCCAGTAATGGATTCAAGAATAGAACTATAAAAGGACTGAAGTATAAAAGTGTTGAAATATCACTGTACTGAACATTATAGTGCCTAATTTTCAGACACCTGCTGATAAGAATTCACAGTTCTGAAATAGGTACATAAGCTCCAATACCCAGGCAGAATTTTATAATGAGTATATGGTGTAGGAAATCTAGTATATATATTTATAGAACAGAAAGACGCAGAAGGATGATAGTGATAGTAGCTAAATTACTTAAGTATTTCCTACACCTATGCCAGCAACTTCATTTTGCTAAAGCCTGTACCTCAGTAATACAAACACTGCTGCCATTAGGGAAATGGAATGGGAGTTCCAGTGCTCCGGTGTTCATTGGTAGAAGTGGGAATGAAGTCTACATCTCTCACACAGTATTTAGCAAAAGTTTAATAGTATGAAGCAATAGCTTAATAAGCTGAAAAACTATAGGTTGAAAAATCAAGTACTAATCCACCTCCTTTGGCAAAAGGTTTAAGGGGTTTGAGACTTGCTGCTCATGTCCTTTGTGTAATGTTTTTTGTGAAATTGTATAGTCCAGAGGTGCAAGGCAAGCTGACAAGCTCAAGAAGTACTAGTCTTCTGATGCAAGATGGACAGCCTCTCACTGGAGAAAGTGGAGTCAATTTCTCAGCTGGTATAAAGGAGTGTGGCTCTGAGTTAATCCCCACAGCAGCTTCTGTAATGGCTGGTATAGCAACTGAGCAGCAGAAAATGTGTTAGGAAAATAGTAGTTTTGCTGTACTAGGAAAGCAGCAGACTAAGAATTACTTCCCTATCCCCTCTTGCTCCCATGGTATTTTATGGCAAGCTTTCACTCAGTTTTATAAATGCAGTATAAAGAAGAGACTCTTCTGATTGAGGCCTCACTTCAACTGCTGAATAGGGACTTTTTTTCCATGTTCGGATAGAAAAATGTGTGAGCCATCCAATAGCACTGTGAAAATGCTGCAAAGACATGTCACTTCAGTTTTGCCAAGAGGTAAGCTGGCAAGGTCATAAACATGTAGAATTCATGCTTATTCTTTCTCTCAGTATTCAACAACACTAAAATAAAACAGTGCCCACAAATTCCATCACTACAAACTGGTTTTGTTTGCATTAAGTAAGAGACAAAGCTGAGTAAGGAAAATCCTATTGAAAGTTTTCAGAAAATCTTCTCTGTCTGTTCTATAGAATGGCTCAAATTATTTTTAAAAAATTACTAATTTTATGTTCCATTAATAATTGAATTTTTGTGTGATATTTTCAGAAATGCATCAAGGAATGTGTGTAGTCCAGTGAAAAATAGTTCTGTTGTTTATTGGCATTTATAGCCTGAGCTGTTTCCAGCTTAGATACCCGATGTGTATTCAATATTAAGGATGTTATTTAATGTTGTCTATTCGGCTTTGTTTAATGATTGCCCCTTTCTGCCATCTTGCCTAAACTGCCAAAAGCAGCTCAGTAACCTAGCTTGAAAGACTTAATTTGACATATTTGAACTCCAGTAGGGATTTTCAAGGAAATTTTTCACAGTTCCTGGTAATCGCAACTAGTGGGAATGATGCTGCAGTAAATGGTGAGAGTCCTATACCAGATGCAAATCTATGCACTTTTTAGGGCAATATCTGTTAAAAAGAGAGACAGGGAATCCACTTGTATATGTAAGTGCTGTCCAAACAACTCAGTCATATTTGCTGTTCTGCTATAGGAAGCAAATCCTATGCAACTCCTACACTAACTAGACTGGATGAGACACAAGATTGTTCAGCTTACACTTCCTATTGCTATTAAATTTAAAAGATGGATTTTATGGGAAAAGTTCATGAGCTTAAAAATTCTTGCAGGGTTTATTTTGTATATAAGTAGGCTGCATTTATGGAAGGAATAAACAACTTTTTCTTAAAATAGTTTTCTCTACACATTTGAACTATATTGATTCTTCCAGCTTTACCCATTATGGTGATGAAGTTTACTACTGAAAAAATAGCAACTACAAAATTCTACAATTTCCTGTAGAGTAAGTATTAAAAGAAAAATCAATAGAGCCACTGCTTTTCTTCCTCCCCATTCCAAGTCTTCGTTTTCCTATTTTATGTCATCTTGTCTGAACTAACAGATTTATAAATCAGTTCCTTGAACAGTAAAATCATTTGCCATTTGGTGGAATTGGCTGACATTTCATTTTTGCTGTGCAGATTGCAGATAATGTTGACATTATTTCACTGAGCGCTGTACTACATCATTAACATATTGCTCATGACTGAATCTGAAATACTTTCATAGTGTAAAAACCTGCATTTTCTCTGTAAAATAAATGATGGAGATTTTGTTGAGATAAAATAATTAATGTTGCAGCATGGTAAAATAGAAATTGCATCGAAGTTACAAAATGCAACTCTAAATTCAAAGTTAAAAGTGAAAGAAAACAATCCTATGGATCATGTATTTACTGTTGGTATCCCTAAATTTTGCACAAAAATGAACTACACTCATGAAACAGGCTTAAACCCAGGCTGTATCAACTCTATAGCAATGCAGGATTTGTCAGTTAAAGACATACATTTCTGCTTGCATCACATGAAAATGAAAATTTAATTCAAGTTTTAGGCATAATCCCATTCTTTCCCATATGTGATTATTTTCTCTGAAAAACCAACCAGCTGGATTCCAAAGTAGCTTTAAATGACCAAGAACACTGAAATCCTAGGCAGATTTTATCAAGTTGACAGGCAATTGCAAATTGGTTTATTTCTATTATGCTTTAAGATCTACATCTACATATTTGTTTGTAAATCAAGCATTTAATTTGAGAGTTTTATTTATTTTATCTTCTGCTGCGGGAGAGAGGTGGAACTTGAGAACTGATTTTGTCTTTTACCCTAATGCAATCGCCCTGTGTTTCACCGTTAGCATTGCCAGTGATCATAAATAGTTCCTTTATCGTTCCCTTATTCTTATGTAGGTATCTCTTCCTTCTTAGTTATTCTTCTTTATATCTTTGATTAAGTGTGATTTGCCAGATAATAAGATTTTTTTTTGTTTCTCTTAACACATTACGGATCACATGCTGCCGTTCTTCATGTTAAATTGTGACTTCAGCTGTGTTTGTTCTGATTATTGACAATTAAGTTTACAAACCACAAGTAACAGGTAACTTTTTGTGATTGAAGATGAAAGTATGTCATGTTGGTTGATTAAAAGCTTTTCAGCTGTATGTTACATATACATAAATTGTTCTACTGACCAACTAACCAGATATGCAATTAAAAAAACAAAGAACTGTCTTTGAGATTCATTCCAATGTAGACCAGTGTATTCCTTAGCAGCTTCTCCTGCTCCTTTCTCATCACAGTTTCCTTGCCCCAGTGTGGGTCCTTCCCATAGGATACTGTCCTTCACAAACTGCTCCTGTGGGGTCCTCCACTGGTAGCAGTTATTTCAGGAAATATGCACCTGCTTTGGCATGTGGTCCTCCCTGGGCTGCCGGGTGATCTCTGCTTTTTCCCCTGGAATGTCGTGTCCCCTTCTTCTGCTCTTATATTGGTGTTGACAGGACTGTTTCTCCCAATTTTTTCTGCTCTCCTTCCTCTGCCTCCTGATGCCAGCCTGGCAGCCCCACTGCTGCCAATACCTAGGCATAGCCACTCAATACAGTTTAGTGTAAATATATTGATAAAAATTGATTTTTCTATAACCATTTAATGTAGAGTAAATTTTTCACACATCTCAAACACTTCATCAGCAGTTACTTATTTCCTACTATATATGTAGATTAATTACTTGTTGCCAGGGAGACAGTGTTTTTCACTCTTTGTACAGTATATGCTCTTCAGAATAAGAAGCAAACACTACCTTAGTTGACATGTTTTGCCATTAAGAACTAATAGTACTTAAACCAAAATAATTTTATTTCAACACTGAAATGCAAAATATGAAGTGATTACACATTAATTTTGAATAAATATATACTTTGTCTATGGGGATTGGTATTTCTGTTGTTTATTAACATTAAATTAATATTTACGCATTTCGGTTCCCCAGGGTAGATAGTTTTTCATGTCTGAAAAGATCAAGATTTTTAAAATATTTTTTTAACAGGTAAAATTATTGTTAGATATGAATCAAAGCACTAGACTGGAGCTGTCTGAATTATTTTTTAGTCTTCTAGACGAGAAATAATTTTTTCCTAATTGTTTTCTGTTTTTAAGAACCTTCAGCATCTGTAAAACATACATATTAATGGCTTTGAAGCTTACAAGCTGGGGACATGGTACCATGTATGAGACCTGCAGGTGCAGAACAATATGTGTTAACAGGCAGAGGTTGGTTCAAATTTTTTAAGGAATATGTCTTCCACAGTCTTTAAAGTGACTTACTCCACTGGCAGACTTGTATTTTGGGGCTGCTGCAGGCAAACATAAGAATATGTTTTCAGGAGAAATGGCTTATAGTTGGCCAGACTAGCAGCAGAGATTTACAGCACCCTCATCAGAAACATAACATTCTTGTATTGTCTTGAAGCCTTCTGTTTTCACAGATGATCAAGCAAACAAAAATTGTGTGATTACTTAATCAGCTGTGAGAAACCGACTTTTCAAAATGTAAGTTATAATCTACTGTCTGCAGGGGCTTTGCTTCCTGCTCTCCTTGCTGCTTCATCACAGCACTACGCTGATTAAATCACAGGGGCAGTGACTAGTGGCAGTGCCTTCTCATTTCCACTTTTGCCATAGATTTTATTGCAATTCTGAATATTGTCTTAAGTTGGTTGCTAGCCAGGACGCTGAAATATCTTCCTGCTGTTTTGCACTGCAAAATCAAGTTTTACACTTATATTACATCGCTATGTACGCAATGAATAAGATGAATTTGAGTATTGTGTTTGTTTTTTACCCATATTTTCTGCATAGTCATGTGGTCCTTTTGTTTAACTCTTGCGTGAATTTCCCTCTCAGCTAAGTCACTAAACTGATGTAATGTAGATGGTAAAGCCTATTGTTTTCCATATGTACAGATTATTTCAACCAGACATGATTACACTTTTTATCTGTGACTTTTCATACTGGTTAAAAGAAGTGTGGTATTTTTCCTTCCTGCATTTACTAAATTAAAAATAATTTCTGATATTTTTTTATACTTCAAAGTATGTCAAATGGACTTGGATGGTAAAAAGCTTCAGTAAAAATACCAAGTTTAGCAAACTCTATTCCACACAACATTTTGACCTGGGGTTAGAGGGGGTACAGAGAACTCTGTTGCACTCAGGCTGACCTAGTCTTGCTACTGCAGTATGAATCAAAGTGTGGAAAAGGTTGTAACTGAAAACACAGAGAGTAGCTCATCCTGTAGTATGTGACTGATATTCCAATCACCCTAGGATACAAGATAAATAAAAAATCAGCTTTTTCTTTACCTAATTTGCTGTTTTAAAATGTAGTGTTGTTATGATGCAGCATTGTTAAGAGGAGAAGAAAATACTATGGCAGTCCCTGCTGTTTTCCTTTTCCCTTGTTCATATTGGATTTTTAATTTATTTATTTATATGCCTTATGTATTTATGATACGTAATCTGTTGGATTATTTGTCTTTTTTTAAGCTCTAAAATCAGTTTTACTAATGCTCACAGTTGCACTCTGGGAACTAGCAATTTGTGGTTTTTGTTTACATCTTTAGGAGTCCCTCCTAGTATCTGAAGCTTAGACCTCCAAGATCTCTGCCATAATAAGCCCATGCTCAAGCTCTTTTTTCAAAGCTCACCAAAAACGCTATTATATAATGAAAACTGGAACCTCATTTGAATTGGTCATGGGAGATGAAGAAGTCTTTAATCTGAAATAGCACACAATGGCTGTCAGCTTCCCCAAGCTAGTGTTGGCCCATTATTTTTTTTCACAGTGGGCTTGCTCACACTGCTCACCAGGCTTGATTTGCAGGTTGTAGTTGCTTTGTTCCCATGATCATTGGATTGACTGTTGTCAGTGTAGTGGCAGAGAGGAGCAAACAAAATTAGTCTTTTCAGATTCATGAATGCATTTCTTCTTTGCTCTTCTGCATACATATTTGGGTTATGCAGGACAAAGGTGAAGTGAGGAAAGGGAAAGACGACCTAACACTAAGATAGGTTTAGGCACCTCGTTCATAGGCCATTATCAAGGATCATATAACCTTTCCTTGTCCAGTAAATGATAATCAGAAGTATGAAGTGCTACAGTTAATACTTATGAAAGATGTCGTGTTGAGCAACAATCATGAAAGAATTGTTAAAATCAGCTTTTACTGAGCTGTTTTTTCAATATGGCCTCCTATAACAGGTGTACTTGAGGGATCAATATTGGATTCAACAGTCTGAGCCTCTCCTAAGTCTCAGTACGAAACCATTCCTTTAGAAAGTGAAACAAACCTGCATGAGCTTCTGTGGGAACAGGGACCAGCAGTCAGATTCCTTTCATTGTTCTCAGCTGACTCAGCTGACAGATTACGAAAGCTGTGCTTCCTCCTACTCCTCTTTGGCCACGTTCATTCCGTTCTCCTAAGCTGTGTTGCTGTGAGGAGGAGGACACTGCTCATGTACACAGTGATAGCCTAGACAGTCTTCCAGGATAGTGTTCTCATGCAAGGAAAATATGGATCTCAAGCCTTTGGCATAAAACAGAACTTGGAATCTGCATCTCAGGCAATTTTATCTTCAGTCGTCTGACCAAGAAAACCCCATTTATTTTCATAGCAAATGGCAGTTTTGCTAGCCCACTAGTTCTAATGGTGATTTTCACTATCTGCTAAATCAGAATCTAATATTATTTCACTTCGAACTCTGGCAGAGAATTAGTCAAATTCTTGCTGACAGTGACAGTTCAAGTTATGTTTTAAAGGAGAATTTAAATGGATTAGAAAATGTGTTAAGAATTTTAATCTTGGTACCATGTCTAAATCTAGGTAGGGGCACATCTTATTTGTCTCCATGTTGGTTGTAACGGCTATGCCTTTATATAAGCAGTACCATTTCTGGGATAGCAAGGTTTTATTCGGTCGCATGCAAAAGATTCTCTTTCCAGGAGAGAAATTTAAAAAAAAGTATTAAACTCTTCATATGGATCAGTATGAGTCAGATATTAAAATCTGCAGAGCAACTCATGAATTCATAAGAAAGATGCAGTCATATTATGCAGGAAATCCTAAAGACGTGAAAAGCACTTGAGTTATAAAATGAAATTTAAGGGACAATTAACTGATCTTGACTATGTGTAACCTTTGGGATAATTATAATTTTGCTGTGGTTTTTTAGCTGTATAAATAAATAATAATAGGCCGTTCCCTAAAGTTTAAATTTACATTCAACAACTGGGGTTTAAATGCTAATAGATACATGTGATTTCTGTTACTCTGCACATGGATCTTAATATTATTTTACGAATTTAAATGTTTGATGATACTCTGCTTGTTAGAAAAAAATAGATATTTTATTAATATTATTTGTTTAAAGATCAAGATGACTGACTTTTTTTTTGATTCAAATGCTTCAGGCTGTAGAACAAAACATTCTTGTAAGTTCTTTGAGAGATTTCCAGAGCAGAGTAAGCCATTTGTATTCAACAATTGCTGCACCATATCTTCAAAGCTGGAAAATCCATTTTCACTCTTGTAATAATGAGATACAACCTTATTGTAGGTAAACTGTCTTTTAAGTGATGTTGATGTTTATGTTTCTTCAATAATTCTGCATTTACTAAGTTCTAGACAATGAAGTCCATAATTCCTTGGGTAAAATTTAAGGGATAATAACATGTAAGGACTTCTATAGAGCCTTGTGAAGACAGAACTAAGAATTAGTGTTAGAGATTGAGTAAAACACTTTATCGTCTGCTTAACTGTCAGTGTATGAATAATTGTTGAGCAAACATTATTTAGTATCACCTTTCCATTACTACATTGGTATGATTCAAAAAATATCCAATCATTCTGGTAATGTTTTGCTGAATTTAAAACAAACCAGTTTTATTTTAACACAAAGAATATATTTTTAAAAAATCTTGTTATAAAACATATTTAAAATCAACTCTAAAGCAGTGCTTCAACTCCACATATAGATGTCTTGAGCCTTGCACCTATTCAGTAGTGTGCTTTCTGTATTTTCTGTATTGAAAAGTCTTTTTTATGTATGACATTTTTGGTTTTTGTGTTTAATGTTCTCTTAGGAATGGAGAAAATCCTACTTATATAGGATATATATATATATATAGAGAGAGAGAGGATACTGGTTTTCTTAAAAACCCCCATGTTTGCAAAAATGCGAAACGAGAGATCATAGTTTGCCAGCTCTATCTCTCACGGAGCCTCTTGTTAATTTTAAGACACATTTGACCATCTACATCTTTCGTGCAAATGTTCACCTTCTCCTACCCAAAGGTCAATGAAACAAATTTGTGGCAAACACTGTGGTTCTTATTCCAGTGCATGTTGAGGAGACTGTGCACAGTTCTAGGCTGTTTAGGAGCTGTGATAGCCTGAAAGAGCTATCTTCTCTCCCTTTCTCTCTTCCTGAAAGGTGGGAATAATGAAAATAAAATTTAAAATAAAGCTTCCAGGATCACCTTTACTTGTAATTAGTTTTGTGCATTTTCTTCAATGTTGTATTGTTTATGAACATTTAAATGCTGCTTAAGTGTTATTATATGTCAGGACTGCAAAAAACCTCCAGTGATTACTTCTAGTTAAAAATGCATACCAAGTGCCAGAAAATGTCTCCAACCCTTACATAAAGAATAAGGCTACAAGTCTCATAGTTTAATGTCTTTCTAGATACACCCTGCTGAGTGTGAGGCCCTTGGATAAATTGCATAGGAAAATGACCTATATAAATACTTCCAGATCAATAAAAAGCAAGCCTACATGCACAGCTGACATGGCAAGAGGATTGTTTCTACAGAAATATTTACAAGCAGCAATTTCTTTTCTTGAACCATGGTTTCTGCTTGGGAGTATAAGCATTCTCCCCCTGCCTAAGTAACAGGGAAATATGAAAAAAACTGTTCAAAAGCATGATGCCTTGAGTCTGTAATGCTGGGGATGATTAAAAGAATTTTAGTAAAGGAAAATGCTAAAGATGGAAATGTTTAATTAGCAATAAACCAGTACATTATTACTGATGATCACAACTGCACAAAGCTGCAACAAAATGCTTTGTAGCATTTATTTTTCTTCTCTGAAGAAGAAATCTGTGGGTTGTCAGGGACAAAATGGGTTTCTCTTATTCCTGAAAAAGGAGTCATCTGCTGTCAGTATTTAAAAAAAAAAGGTTGACAACTGGAGGTGGGGTTTTCATGCAGGAGAATTAACTAATGGATGATCACAAGGTACAGGCCCTAAAACTGTGCAGCCATGTGACTTATGTCTATGGCATCTGTGATTCTCTGACCTTGGAGTGGGATGTAACGGAGGAAAAATAAGCCTAGAAATCTAGTCCTTCAGTAGGCAAACATGTGGAAAATTTCTGTGTTATGTACAGCCAGCAAAACCTCTATTATTGTTGTTAACATCTGACACGGAGGTGCTAAATTGAGTCCAAAGAAGGGCAATAAAGTTGGTGAAGGCTCTGAAGCACAAGTCTTGTAAGCAGTGGCTGAGGGAGCTGGGGTTGTTTAGCCTGGAGGAAAGGAGGCTCAGGAGGAGATCTTATTCTCTCTGCAACTACCTGAAAGGTTGTAGCCAGGTGGGGGTTGGTCTCTTCTCCCAAGTAACAAGTGACAGGACAAAAGGAAATGGCTTCAAGTTTTGCTGGGGGAAGTTTACATTGGACATTAGGAAGAAAAAATATTTCAGAGAAAGGGTTATCAATCACTGGAGAAAACTGCCCGGGGAAGTGGTTGAGTCACCATCCCTGGAAGTATGTAAAAGATGTGTAGATATGGCACCGAGGGACATGGTTTGTTGGTGGACTTGGCAATGCTAGGTCAATGGTTGGACTCAATGATCTTGGGAGGTCTTTTCCAAGCCAAACAATTCTGTGATTCTTTATCATGAGGGGCCAGAAGGCAGTTACGATCGTCTGATGCACTAATAGGGTTTAGAATGGTAGATTTGTGGTGGTGGCAAAGCAGTAGCAGAAAAGTATTTCTATTCATTAGAGAGGAGAAATGAATGGTGGAAGGGGCTAAAATGGCGAGAACATTGATAGGAGTGTAAATGTACCTTTAAGGTGGTGTTTGAAACATGCTTCAAAAAAGAATGATCAAAGATGCTCAATGGCTTCCATGTCAGAAATAATTCAGTAGGACACTTCTCTTAACTTAGAAAAAAGGGACAGCTGAATGGGTTTATAACACAGGATTGTAAAATAATGAGCAGTGTGGAGGAGGTGAATACAAAGGTGAATACACAATGACTGCTCACTCTTTCTTCCAATACAAGAACCATGATACATCAAACGACTCGAACAGGTAGCAGGTTCAGTGGAAATTCCTGCCTCGAAACATTGTAGGCACTAGAAGTTCATGGGTATTCAAACAGTGACTGCATTCAATGGGCCTTTATTCCATGGATTTGCCCAAAGAAACCTCTTGAGCAAACTAGACCTCTGGTTTGTGTCAAGGCCTTAATACATGTACCATGTAAGAGGGATAAAATTATTCCTGTGAGTGTCCCCCTGCATATTTATTTCCAGGATGATCATGATTGGACATTTGTGGGGACAATATATTGGGCTAGACAGATCTAAATCTGACCCAGGATAGCTTTTAGCGTTTGCTATCCTATTCTCTAGATGAGTGATGCTTTTGTCACTTTTGTCTTGTTAGTTATGTATACTCTAGCAGTCAGAGGTTTGTAGGAAGTTACTGTATCCTTAGAGATATGAATATATTTTTTCTTCTGTCCTAAAACTTGTAATATACAACTGAATGATACTGATTCTTTGTATTTTAGGATCATTCTACCTGTAACAAACGCATCAGTAGAGAGGCTCACTGTACTATCATTTTGCTTAAAGAACAGTGACCTTGTCTTTAAGATATTATTTAAGTGCATTATTCATTTAAACAATAAGAACCAGATATAAATAAATATGAATGGTTGTTAAGTTATTTTTATATTTATTTGTAAAAAGCATTTTAAGTCGGGAATAAATTTTAACTTTTCAGAAATAAGGCCTACAGGGGGATGAAGTGTGATGTTCTGTTCCATATAGGGAGACAGCAGGTACCAGGAGACTTCATCAGAAGCATTTTCAGCCCTCTGGGGGAGGAGAGTTCTTGGCAACTATAACACACTAGAAAAGAATGAAAGTTGGGAGGTCATGAGAGCTGTGGCTCTTGGTAGAAAAGCTTTTCTGGTTTAGGAGCTCCTGCCCACCACTGTAAGGAGAAAGGCACTGTTTACAGACTTATGCCTTACAGTGATGTTTCCTCGGAGGGAAGGTTCTTCCAAGGGAAGATTTGCATGTAGCTCAGAAAGAAAGTAGAACCCTTAGGAAGGGGAAGCTTGCCTAGGCAGAAGCTGTTTGATATCACTTATTAGAAAGAGAAAGTAACAAAAAAATCAATGCTTCTCAGAAGCCATTAGGAAGTTATTATTATTTCCTTTAGCTGTTGTATTGAGAAGAAAGCTCTTGCATTTTGTTTTTCACTTAGGTTTAAATCAAGTAGGACTATCTTCTCTCCTTTACTCTTTTTAACCTTGTTGAACTGTAGGAGGACTTGTGATTAGATTGAGGCTGTGTATTTTCCTTTAGTACTTGAAAACTCCTATATTTAGTGACCATGCAGACATCAATAAAAAAATCTCCTGTGCAGACAGAAATTCCACAGAGTAGATTTTTAACTTATGTTTGTATCGAGCTGACTCATGGCACTCCAGTTTTCCCTAGTGTATAAAAAGAGAAAAAAAAAATCCCATATTAAGTAATTAGCTCTGTTGTTCTTTGATCCTGGGTCTCTAGCAGTGACAATATTTGTATAGCAATGTGTTTACATTTAGCCTCTAACTGCTGCAGGGATAAATTCTCAGGGTGATGAAGTGCTGGAACAGGCTGGCCAGGGACGTGGTGGTTGCCCTGTCCCTGGAGGCATGCAGGTTTGGATGGGGCACTGATCAATGGGATCTAGTTGGAGATGTCTGTGCCCATTGCAGAGGCATTGGACTAGATGACTTTTAAAGGACTCTTTTAACAGAAAACATTAATGAATATATGTTTCTGTGCTGTCTGAGTCTGGATAGTGAATCTTATTATACTGAGGAACTGAGCACTCTGTTATGATACCTTCAGAGAAATACACTTACTGTTTATTAAAAAGCTTCACCAGCTACCTGCCTTAGGATGCTTTTTTAAATATATCACTGCTGTTAATAATCCACAGGGAACCCAAAAAAGGAATCCATTATTAACACAGTAGCATGGGCCAAAGCAATAAGAAATCATCAAAATCATCTTGCATTAAAAAATTGCTTTATACTGTAAAATTTCCTTTACCAAATCACATTCTTGTTCCTAGATACCATGCAATGGAATTTAAAAAAGGAATTGTTAACATACCCATTGTGTAAAAAATGTCCAGAATATAAAGGAAGTAATGAGCTGTTGAGGGAGTTTCTTGTTGGGTTACAGAACTACAATGCATATTTTTATGGCATATAGTTGCACTGTGTAAAGATATTAAACAATTTTTCTTCCTAGAGGAGGAAGATTTGCTGCACTTTGTGATTAAAGTATAGTGTTATGAAGGAATTAACTTTTAATTTTTCTTAATAATTTTTCCTTTGATCCAAATAAGATTCATAAAACAAATATCAGTATTTCTATATCTATAAAAACACTTCGGTTCTTTAATATAATTTAGTATCTGCTTAAACATTCATCTCCTATGGATACTGAAAATAGATGTAAAATAAAACATAACTAACACTGGAATACTTGAGAAAGCTGGAAAAATGGAATATACAAGTTATTAATCAATTTAATTTGTTAACACCTTAATCACTTTCTTAAACAACTAGAGTACAAAATGGTGGTTCTGTACACAATAAAAATATTCAAATTTTCAGAGTATGTGCCCTCACATATAATCTCAGCATTTATCTACCCTCCAGCTTGGTAACATCTCATACAAACTACTGTTACCACAGCGATTTCTACCGTACTATCAACCATACTCTTTTTAAATAGACAAAATCACTGCTAGTTTTTGTTAATTTTTAATAATCAATGCAAATCCAGGTAGTCAGGCTATTTTGTTTCTTTGCTTTGGCAGACACAGCCTAGGTTTGGGCTTAAATCTGTTTTTTGGCTTGAAAATGGCAGTTTTTCTATCTGTTAGCACCCCCTTATTAATTTCCTGATGGCCTCCTTTCACTACAAACATTGATTGGAAGGTATTTTGTGAGCCTAGTTGCAGATCCAGAGACCTGTGTTTATAGAAACATTTTGTGGGAGAAAATTCCTGTACATTACAAAAAAGTGAGAATTTACTGGGGTGGGAATTTAAACTAGGATAATCTGAGAGTAAAGGTCAATAATCATAGATTATTACTGTAGATTAATTCAAAGCAGCCATAAAAAAAGTTGATTTCTACCTTTTTTTTAAGTAGAAAATCAAAATACGTTTATTTTTTACTTTTTTTTACTAAAAGCTTTTAGGTCAAGTTGATGTAGAATTATACTCTGGGATTTTTCTTATAAGAGATAAAAGATATCAATAAAGTATCTTTTGTTTAAGAGATAATAAAGTATGGAACTGGTTGTTAAGGAAGTAAGGCAAAACCTGAGTACCCCAAGGTAATGTCTGTCAATCATACAAGAGAAAGAGAGAGCAGAGATGCTGACTTCTCTGAAAATTTGAGATCTGAATTTGTAGCATTTCCAAAAACTACTTCATGATTACCTGAAACAAGTGTTATTTTCCATTTCTGGAAAATATTATCTAGGCAGAGAGGATGCATCTTTGAACAATAGTCTGCTGCCATGATATGTAACTTATTTTTCCCAATAATAACTCATTCTTCAATACTTGATGCATGTTTTAAGAGCTTAGAATAATGAAGTAAATATATGAAAAAGGTTTCACAGCTATTGAGCAACTTACAGCTATCATCTCTGGCTCTAGAAGATGCGTGCTGGCTACTCTAAGTGCAGAGTAGAAGGTGAGAAAGATTGGGATGCAATCCAATGGAGTGGAGCTTTTGAAGTGGGAGTTTTGGAACAGAGGTGCAGGGATTTAATGCAGTATGATACCAACAGGGGCAATCAGCTAGTAGAGATTCAATTGGCAAGTATTACCTGTCCATTAGAGGTAAACATTCAGATTTCAAGTTTAAAAAATTTCAATAGTTGAATGAGACAGAGGAATTAAAACAAATGTTTGAGTTTGAAGGGAATCCCTTCTGTTTGTGACTCTGAGTTCAAGTATTTGGCCCAAGTATTTTGGGTATTACCAAACAAACCAACCTTCATAGCAGTTTCTTCATTCACAGTTGAGACGCAAATCGCATGCACTCAAGCAAAAAGAATGTGCTCTCAGAGTTTTTGAAAATGCTACACTATGATTACAGAATCATGAGTTTTGCAGTTATTCTTGACTTTCATGTTTGCTATTTTGAAGCTTTTCAAGTCTTCGTGGACTTAATTTCCTCTTATCTACCCTTTGATCTCTTCTTAAGCATTTAGTTTTGCACACACTGTCAGGTAGATTTTTCTGACAGCCATATACCCCTGTGGGCTTTGACTTGATGCTTCAACTCTGGCATGTAGCACTGTAGATTTTTCAAACTTCACAAATGTGAGGTGAGATAAGTTGATACAAATTTTGACTAGTTTTGGGTTAGTCTGCTTTTTTCTTCTAAATTTCTAAATTCTTTCATTCATTTGGGATTTCAGAATTGTAAAATAATTAATTGGTTGATTAACTGTTCATTTCCCAAAAGATTGAGCAAATATCATCCAGGCCTTAGGATCAAATGATCGGTTCTTAAAATAATTTTCAGATACACTGACAAAGATATTGGTGAATATTTGCAACTTACTTTGGCAAGGGAATGTCAATGTATGGGAAACAGAGATGTTAATAAACTGCTAAAAGAAAATTAAGGGAGTGCCATGGAACAACTTAGTTGGAAATGAAGGAAGAAAGATCATCAGTAATGATACTTGGAGATGTTATTTACCAGGTAATCTAACCTTAAATTTATTTATTTTATCAGTGTTTAGTCTATTAATAATTTAAATTTTTCAGTTTACTGTAGGTATTAGGACAATTTATTTCTCAATAATAATAAAAATTAAAATGCAATAATTTATTTAATTACCACAAAGCCACAGGGAATATACAGCATAATCTAATCTGTGAATCAATGGAATACAACAGTTCTAGATGTGCTGCATTTAAAACCAAAGAAGATATTTTTAATTTGCAATTATCACCTTGAAGCAGTGGGTTGCAATCAGACCCTATGCAGCTGATTTTAACAACAAATACATGCCTGTCAAACCAAGCCCTTCAAAGACGCTTCAGACAGAGTTGGAATGGCAAAAGTAAACAAAAATAACTAAAAAGGTGAGAAAGAAAAAAATAAAAAGGAAATCACTCACCACCAGTAGACCAATGCCCAACCAATTCCCACACAGTAGATACTTAGGAAGAACTCCTTCCCTAGCTATGTTGCTGAGCATGGCATTAGGTGCTTTGGAACGCTGCTTTGGTCAAGCCAGGTGAGCTGTCCTGGCTTTGTCCCCTCCCAGTTTCTCACCCTATGCCAGCCTTCTTGCTGGGGTGCAGTGAGAAACAAAGAAGGCCTTGACACCGTGAAAACTCTGTTCAGCAGCAGCAAAAATGTTGGTGTGCTATCAACACTGTTTTAGCCAAAGCCTAAAACAAAACCCCCTACGGGCTGCTATGGAGATAATTAGCTCCATCCCAGCCAAACCCAGTAAATGACTGAACAAGCGTGTTCAGTTCTTTAACCTCTAAGCTTTCCAGTGCTTTGCTTTTCAGTTAGAAAAATTGAAAATCTGTGGGTTTCCCAGTTTTTGTTGGCTGTATTGAATAGTGGGAAAAAACAGTCTAACCTTAGACTACTACACACCAAATTTAAGACGAGATGAATATTGAAATTTCAATTTGAAACTTCTGTTTGGTTAAGCCTTTTGTTAAATGACATAAGTTGACATAAGTAAAATATCAGTGTAAAATAACTTGATCAAAAGCAGAAATATACAAGTCTGAGATGTAATTTCAACCAAACCATTTTTTTAAATGTAGCATTATTTTCTCAAAATAGCAAATCTTATGGATGTCAAATCTGTATTTTGCAAAACTAAGTATACAATAAAACGTTACCTGAAGCCCAAATGACTCTATTTTTGTTTATATGCAACTGAATAGCTGAGCAAGTATTTAAGAGATACTATTTGAAGGTTTCTCTAATGCTAGACGCAGTTATTTCCTGCAATAGCATGCATAAGGGACAACATGTGTGTAACTGTCTGTCTCATTACAGTTGCTTGTCGTTAGCTAAATCCATCTACAAGGCACAATCAACAAGCAATTGTAGCCCGGAGCATAAGACCTTGGATCTGAACCATTCAGAGTGGGGAATTGGCTTCAAACATGTTTAGAATACATTTATTTAAATCTTTTTTTGCTGCTGAAGATCCATACATTCAAAATTATCGAGTTATGGGTTTTTTTCTGAGGGATCCAGAAACAGCTTGCAGAAATGAGGATTGGAGCAAGGCTCTTAATTTAGACTTTTGTGACCAGATGATGAATTTGTATTCCCTGTTTGATTTGGATCAGTTGTTTGGTTATACATTTATGTATTATTTTTGCAGTACACTGGCTGCATATCTTTTCTCTAACATGAACAATACTTTGAGCATTCCACATGTGCTCTTAAATTATTTCACTTCATTACCTTGCTGATTTGAAATAACTGAGTAGAGATGTACCTATATTGCCCCATGTCTAATGAAAAGTTGTATCACGGAGCTAAGAGAAGATAAAATCTGACTTTTGGCCCTTGCATGTTTTGAAAAGAGTCTTTTAATCTAAAGTGTAAAAATTCATAATGCGAGATAATGCAAGCTAACCCTTTGAATTACCACTTATTAAGGAGAAATCTGAACTTCTAGAGCTCTACATTACTGTAGAAATCAGCACCATATTAAAAACCATATTAGGCTTGAGGAAATCTGAGTCGGAGATTAAAATCTTTCTAGAAAGTGAATGCATAAAATTTTGGCCCAAGGATATTATTTTATTAAAAAATTAGCATGAGCAAAATGTATATGCAATTTCCTGTTAATATTAACTTATATTTAAAAGAAATAATTATGCACAATTATTTACTCTAGATTAATTTATATGACAGAAAAACGCTGATCCTTGAAGTTTTTGAAACATTTGTCTTGTTTTCTAAACATGTTTCTTGTATTCATGGATAAATACCTCAACACAGGCAAACTGAAAGGTATTTTGGAGACAGACTTCAACAGCAAGAAAAATGTTTATAATGTCTTTATTATTTAAGAAGTACCTTAAATGTCATAGAAGCTTGTCAAAGGGGGCTATGTATAGACTTCAATGCAGGAAAAGTTAAAAATAAATGAATATTCAAGGTACCAAATCAAAAAACAGCTTAATACACCTGTGAAAAAAGCATAGAAATAGTTTGCACTCTCCTATCTGTATCGCTGTCTTTCTGGAAAACAGAATAAATGACTCTTCTTTCCCAGTAAACCTGTGCCAGATGTAAAAGACAAAGTGTCACACTTCATTGTTTCCATGGCATGAGCAGCATTTTAACTAAGTTGTCAGTGTTCATTCTGAACAGGCCTTTCCACAGGTCTGACTCATTACAGATTTGAATCGAATTATAAAGACACTGAGGCTAGTGGTTTACATAAATCAATATGAAAGGCTAGAAAACCTGTTTTTCTCAAATGTGGTCACTGACAATGACAAGCTAATAATTTCAGACAATGTTATTTAAATCTAATTTACATGATATCTTTATATATATGACAACTTAATCCTGTGGTTTTTTTTTTTTTTTTTGCTGTAGAGTGATATGCTTCTGCTTATGTCATTTCTAAAGAAATCCCTGCTACTGAGTGGGTATGGAAAGCTATAATTTGTGAGCACATTTTCCAACATACTATTCATGGGGAAAATCACTGCATGGAATATTTAATTTTTGATTATTTGGGGAAAAAGAGCTATAAGAAAGAATCCCTATAAAGGATGTTTTATGATGGCTGTTTGTTTCAAAATGCAGTTAACAGTAAATAATTAAACAACAGTAACAACTTAAATAGCATTCTGTAATAAGAGAATAAATATTTGCGTTGTTGTTCAGTAGCAATGTGGTAACAAAGGGAAACCGGTAAAGAATAAGAAATAAGCACATTGGTGCGTAACTACAAAAGTAATTATGAATGTGTGAGAGTACAGCTATGACAGCTCTTGCTGTAGGAGCTCATATTGTTACTGGCTCATGTGCATTTATCTCCCACACATGTTAGATACATACACTCAGAGAAGAAAAAATAAGTAAGCGGCTTGAAGGACAGTCTTTGATTCATCTTATCTGGAATCTGTAATGAGCAGGAGGACAGATTCCAAGAGCCTTCCAGCCTACTTATTTTGAATCAGTCTCTGTATGTGCCTTTCTTTCTTACTACAGTGGGAACTATCATATTAACTTCAACAGTCTGACTCTTCAGCAGTAGGATGAATTTTGAACATGTGTGTTCTGAATCCCCTGTAAACCTTTAGTGGGCAAATTCTATCTTTACAGATATTTTCAGCATACCTCCAAAATGTAACCCAGAAAATTATTTTCATATGTATAAGACTAATTTTATTTTTTATCAATGGGTTTGTGTTGGCTTACTGAAAATTAATTTCTAGCTCAGGGAGGAAATTCTGTTTAGCTGGATTAGAAGGTCACTAGTTCTGTGCAACCTGATTCCTATTATTCGAGCAGTCTTTGCCAAACATCAATGCCTTAGTTTTCTGAAATGTGTGAAAAGTAACAAATCCAGACAAAATTTATATTTTGGTTTTTTAAAGTGTTTTTTGTAAAGCAGGTTGACTTAGCTGAAAGTGACTAATATCTCTTTGTATGCATCTGTCTCATGCATCATCTTCAGAAGGGCAGCTGAAATAAGATTTAAATTTTTCTCTAAGTGAAAAACAGCTAATGAGGTTCACCTGCAGGAAGTCATTGAGGATTATGCAAGAGTATTTAGGAATGCTGGATATGTGTGTTCAGCAAGGAGCAGCAGAGAAATCTGACCTCCTTTGAGTAGCACTTTTGGCATACAATTAATCTCATTTTCAGGAAGAATATAAAGGCTACTTACAACAACAAACTCAGAAGTGACATCCATCTTCAAGAAAACTAATTGTAGGTGAAATTGAATCCAGCTCAGTGAATGGGATTCAGCTGCCATAATGTAGGTGCTAGGAGATATATTGCCTCCAGCCACAGGTACAGAAGCACTTGCAGCTCCAGTGAATTCTTTGCCATACCTGCCAGCCTCTCTAGGTTGCACCCTAAGACAGTTTTAGGAAGTCAGAAAAGGCAGTAGACGCCTGTTTTCAGACAACTGAATCTTGCTTTGTGTCTCTCTAAAATTCATCTTTCCAACTCAGCATTAAAGTTTTAACTATGAATCCAAATAAACTTGGATTGTGGGGCTGATGAACCCAAGCATAAAAAACAAACCAAATATAAAAGACAATAAAAAAAAAATCAATGAAACCGGTGCAACAGCAACATAACTAACCCCGTGGCCCATAATTGTCGCTGAGGCTTTACTTGTGTTCTATGACCAAGTGTTGCACAAGAGGTTAGTACTCAAAAAGCTGATTGTTTCTGGTCTGAAGTACTACCCAAAAGTTCCTCTGTAAGTAAAAATTAGTAATAAGATGTTTTTTTAACATCAATAATCTGTTGCTTTGTTCAAATATAAAAATTATTCTAAGTTTTTCAATATTTTGAAAAGGCAAAAAGGGATGCTTCAAAACAGCAAAACTCATGGTAATATAAAGAGCTAAATGGAAAAAAAACAAAGAAGGTCAATTATGTTGCTCTTTGATATAGAAGAAATGTGTTAGAGGTCTATAAATGTAAAAATGTAGCTGTGTTTTGACCACCAAAAATTAAATATAATTTTCTCTGACCTTTTCGTTCCATAAATTTTAATAACATTTTTCAGTTGTACTGTGTGACACTGAAGGTAAATTTCTTAGGACTTTTATCTGTCAGCTGTACTTGAGAAATACTAAATATTTGATACAAACTATATAACTAGTGAGCAAATACAGCTTTTCACAATAAACACAGAATGGAGAAAATTTAAATACCAGATTCAGAGAGATTCTCTCTCCTCATACAAGCCACCTGTATTACATAGAGTTGTCTACTGCAAATATCACAAGTTCACACCATCAGATAGAAGAAAAATTCCCCAGTTCCAGAAAGAAGACATATATATCTTGTAATGCTACTGGATTTGAAGCCACCTTAGGTGATGGCAACCTATATCCCTGTCTGCAGCACTGAAATCTCCTTCTTGTTTGTTTTCCCCAATTCATACCTCTGCAAAAAAAGTGACAATTAGCACTGAATACTTTATCACTTGCATCAAGTAAGGCCCTCTAGTTCTTGTGAGTGAAGAAACAGCGAATAAGAAAACTGCACCCACCATCTGCATGACATACATGTTTTTGCAGAATTCTACCTTTCTCCAAGCTGTCTCTTTACCAGGTTGAGTTATATTTTCCTGTTCACTCACTGTGTGAAATTCATCATACAATTTATTGCCATCCTCTTTACCTTTTCCAGATCTATTACATAACTTTCGAAATGAGCAGGATTTGGTTCAAGGTTCAGATACAGATGGGTGCCAAGTACCCAAACTCTCCTTTTAGGCAAAGGAAGCCACCAGACAAAATGGGCAAACTGATAAGCTGCACAGGACTGTTTTAATTTGGGATCTATTTGCATTTTAGAGACTCCTGTGTAGATAAGACATGAGACCTGGGAAAGACACACTCCTTTTCTGTGCTAGAGGCCAGGAGGGGTAGCTGCAACAAGGTCAGGTAGCCCATGTGTGAGCACATGTATTGACTGTGCCAGGTCAGGTGTTCTCCCAGGCCAAACGAGTGCAATGGGAGCTTGTCCTCCTGGCACACCTATTGGCTTCTACATCTCTTGGCTTCCTCATCTCTTGGCTTCTACACATAACTCTCTCAATCTTTAACTTCAGTCGTTCCCTCCCTGCCCTGCCCACACCCTCCCCCCCTGTGGAGGGGATTAAAACTATGTGCAACGTGCAAAATATTGTCATGAAAGTAAAGCTTCCACCTTATACACTATTACAGAATTTATCTTTCAGTTTGCTGTTTTAAACCCTTTCTCCCCTGTTTTACTGCTGATATTTCAACTGTTTTCCTAATGGAAATAGTTGGAATGATTCTGTCAATATCCTACCTCTTTTCTAAGTGTGCTTCCTCGCTTGAATACCTGAAAGCAGAGGCTGTGAAGGTAAGATTTGTGAAAAAGGGGGCTAGATATTCATATCTATATGTTCATATGTCTGAACCAGAATGACCATCAGAGAAGACACTATTTTTTGTTAGGCATTGATAAATCCAGTTGTAAGAAGTAGATTCCTTGAGAACACATTTCATGTGATACCTATAATTAATGGAACATCTTTTTCATTTTAAAAAACTTGTGTTCTCTGTGGAGGTGTTTGGGGAAAGAAAAAAAAACACCTCAGCATGGGGAGACACTGATTGTACTGAATTAACAAAAAAAAAAGATTCTGTTTGAACCATGTAAATTAGAAAAAAAACATGGCCACTGAGATTAATTCAATTGGTTGGAGCAAGGTGCTAATTAGGCCAAGGTTGTGTGTTCAATCATTGTATAGGCCATTCACTTAAAAATTGGACTCAATGATCATTGTGGGTCATTTCAACTCAACATATTCTGTGTAATTCTGTGATACTGCCTAGTCTTCTGTTAAAATTACAAGCCTTCACTGTGGTCAAAGCAGTTTAAAGCATTTTAAATTTTTTTTTTTTTTTTTTTTGAAGTATGTAATTGTAAATAAAAAAGTAAAGCAAATGCTGTGCTCGTGGATTATGGTATTCTGGTTAAAGATGTATCTGTTTAGCCATGCACTAGAAAAATATATAGAAGAGGGAATAAAAAGTAAGAGTTGTTTTGTATAAGATAACAGTTAATATTTAATCCAAATACAGGGTTCAGATTAGGCAGGGTGCAAAACTCTTTTTTGGCAAAACAGCTTTTCATTTTTCTCAAGAGGTTTCTAATTCAGTAATTAAAATCTAATCATCAAACTAGCGAACAACATTTTAGAGTGTAATTATCATATTAGTAAGTAGCTTCTTAGCATCTATATTCTTAATAAAACAAAATATCTGTGTATAATTGAAGATCAATCTAAACCCAAGCTCTGGATACAACTAGTGCTGAATTTCGACATATATATGTAAACAGAGTGAAAGTATATCCTGTGGAAGAATCATTTGCACATCTAGATTGCATTTCAGTCCTTAGGAATATAAACACCTTCCCTCTCCTGGAAAAGATTAATTGGGTAATTATTAAGAAATACAAGTGACAGTCAAATTTATTGCAAATGAGAGAGGTGTGTAAGGTACTCAGTATCTCTGTACTTCAGATCAAATGTTTTTACCTTCTGCTTGTGTATGACATTTTGCCCCAGACCCTCCAATAATAATACTGCAGGCTGTGAATTAAACACTGCTGGTTTATCACTGGAGACGTGAATCAGTATCAATATCATATCAGATATACAGCATTCTGAAACAGACCCTCTTGTGCCTCATTAAACATTTTTGCTTCTTTACTTCAGGGGCCCGCTGGAACATGTTCTTTGCAGACAAGTGCCATAAATTATTAGTTTCTGAAGCACTCAAATTTCAAATACATTAACATGCTTTTTGTTGATATTTATCACATTAATTAAATTACTTTAGAAATATGAATTTGTGGCAAAATTTGTTCATTTGTTGTTAATATTGAGAAGAGAATTTAAATTTGTATTTCTTTTATTTATGGAATTGATATAGTAAATATTATTCAATTTTTTGGAGAGCCTTGTCTAAATTTCTTCTAAGCTTGTTGGCATTAGTGATACCGAGATTTTACTTATCTTGGGCCACATCACAAAATGCATAAGCTTCACTATGAAATAGACAAGTTCAAGAAATCTGAACCAATGTATTTTTAAAACTTTAAAATTAAATCTGCTCAATTTAGCAGCAGAAACACCTAATATCTCTGCTTTTGAAAAGAGACTTTTGTTTTTAACTTTCTCTTTTATCCATACTAAAACTTAACAATAGCACTGATGATCCATCTCTTTCTTACTTCTCGGCATTTTTATCATTACCACCTAATATTACTTGTTTACTCATACTATTTGCTTGTTTCTGCATTCCAAGTTCAGAGTATATCCCCTTTTTTTTTTCTTTCTTCCATGGCTGAAGACTCTAAAAGGTAATCATTGAGAGAATACAAAAATATCCATTTTTTGCAACCCACGTTGGTACATTAGGGACAAATAGTGAAGATTTTTCTAAATAACATTCAATAACAAACCTTGGTCTTCTGAAAATTACTTCTAAGTATAAGTATCTAAACCTTATGCTCATAGTAGCACACACCATCTTTTAATCAGGGCAGTAGTACTTTTGGCAAAAGTGATTTTGATGAGTTTGTTGCAAAGATGAGAAGATAATGACTTAATTTCTAAGCTACTCTCTAATGTAAACATTTTTGGAAACTGAACATTTGAGTACTGAAGTGAAACATTAGTTTTTTTAACAGTGTTTGTCACATTTAAAACTCATCCATCAGCCTGATTTTGAAGGGTTTACTTTGGTTGATGTTGGTTTTTTTTTACTCTTTTGTGACTATTATAAATTTTCCTGAAATTTCATAGCATTTCTATAGCAGTGATTTCAAAGTGTTAAATTGTAATACAGTCAGAAGACGCTTTGAAAAGAAGCAAAAATGCCTCAAGCAGTACTGAGGAAAATCTATGTTTCAACAGGTCTAAGGGCAAAAAGGAAACAATAAACAGGTCCAGTTAGTGCATTGTAATACAGCAGCAGTAGGAAGTAGTGATGAATTACTGCTAAGTAAGGTCAACATGATGCAGCAAACTAAAAATTGGAAAGTATTTTCCTGAAATATAAAAATAACTGATTTTTTTCCCTCAGTTTATACAAGCATTAAATAATAGGGATTGTTCCTATGTACAGTTCATATCACTCATAGAATGATATTGGTGCTCTGCATCTGTTACACAGTTGTATGTGTGTGCATATATATATACATATATATATATATTTATATATACAGTCTAGACAGGTCCTTATGTCCTTTTTCTTTTCCCTTTGAACAAATTAGAAAATAAGAATTGTTTCAGGTTACTGAATGATGCTATGTGTGGAAATCTTGAAAGAAGGAAGAAAAATATGAAAATACAGTTTTTGAACTTGCTTAAATCACTTAAGTATCTACAAACTCCTGAACATTTAAATATTAAGCATTAAAAGAAAAAAAGTCATCCTAAAGCTGGCAATAACCATTTAAATATTTAATTTCTGAAGAAGTTCTGCACAGGGATCCAAATACTGAAATTTCACTTAATTTAATGGTAGTCACAGCATTTGGTAGGCCATAGGTCAGGCTTTCTTTTGTTGTTGTTTATCCATTTAGAGGATTCAGGTTTTAGTCTTTTGTTACTGCAAATGAACTTTTTACTGGCTTTCTTGAATGTCCAAAGTCATGACAATGAGTATTCTTAAAGTTTATTTTAAGAAAGAAATGGATTTTTCACAATGTTTTGCAATTTTAAGCTTTTGCGAATAATTTTAAGAAAGTTTTTGTTCGTTGATATTTTTGGAAAGAGGAAAAGGACTTTATTTATTTTCAGGATTTATATAGGTTTAAGTGTGAGAATTTGTTTGGTTTTTATTCTTATAGGAAAAAGATTGCATATTTTGTGATTCTCAGTTGCTGGATCCTGCAGTGTTTGGTTTGTTGCTTTTAAATTATCTTCTTGGTCTTAGCAGAGTGAGTCAAATTATCTGGATAACTGGGATTTGACCCTGAAGGTTCTCCTGGCTAGCCCATGCTGATATTTGATGTTGCAGATGCATTAGAAATTACCTAACCAGAAAGGGCAAGCAGAAGGAGGCCTGACCATATGACACCAGTCTGTTGAGGTGCACTGGTATTATGGCAGGAATCAAAGAATTAAGTAAGAAAGCAAGTTGGAAGCTACAGGCTGGGACTGTTGATTACTCAGGAAGACCACCTGAGTCCTGGCCCTGAATTTCTCTCCTATTTAAACATTTTCTACAAGAAATTGATTGGATAAGAAGTAAATAATCTAGAAATAACGGACTGGCTCCTCTTTTATAACTAGCAGAGGCATACAGAAATATATGATAATTTCAGGCTTGTTCTTGTTTTTTGGATCTTGCAAACTGAAAATTCCTATGTGGTAGCCTATCTTCAATCAAAGTTTAAAATTATGTTATATGCAAGAGTGATGTCTGCTGGTTAGGACAACATTCTGAACACTGTGTGTAATGGCATTTGTTTTCTGCTTTATAGGCAAATGCTTTAACAAGTTCTTTTGAAAAAAAAAAGAATAACCACATAATCACAAGCAGTATATTTCCTTGAAGTTGTCTTTCCATGTAAGCTGGACATTTAGCTTTTACTAATTAAGAGTCTTCTGACTTCTGTGAAGTTTAAGCCCTTTTCTGTTTCATCTTTATATGTTGAGAGACCCAAGCATGAGCTTCATAAGAATTATAATCTCTACCTGCGTGGATGTCTTTAGTTCTTGGAAAACATTTCTGTTTTCCAGGAATTTTGAAGTGATTTATGGTAACTGTTGAACCATGGTCTCCGTGAATTTCATTGGAGAAATTAGATATGCGACTTTCCTAAACTCTGCTTGAAAAATTGTGGTAAAATTTGACATTGTCCCAACTCTTGTTTACCTTATTAAAGCAATACTGAAAAAAAATCCCCGAAGCAAAAACCCAAACCAAAGCAAAAAATCCCCACATTTTTCTCCAGCTTTTGCATGTGGACATATTGGTATTATTTATCACAATATTGTAGGAGTTAAGTTCAAAATACATTACTTTTTTAATGTTAACTTATTTCTTATGAATGAGTCACTTTTATTTTAAAAACAAGTGAAAGCCTGGATACAATTTCCTTCATTGTCTGTGTATAGCTTGGCTTCTCAAATGTGATTCCAGACACAAACTAACATTTAAGAAGCATGCAGCATAATGAAAAATAAAAATCCTGGCCTGATGCAATATTATTATCATTTTTCTATTGTCTGTATGATGAGGTTTGAGAACCAGTTGTGTTAGTGTTTTAATACACTTTATGACTCTTTCTAGAATGAAATTAAATGGTTTATGATTTGTATGTCTTTAGACCTACTTGCAGGAAAGTAAAAAGATAGTTAGTAGTTAGTCACTGCCCAGTAAGTAGCCTATAGGCAGATGTAAAACTTTCATAAAGACCAGTGTAAGACTATTTCTATAAAATTTAGGCACTTAAGTTTGCATATTATCTCATTTAAAGAAATTTTGGAGAAAAAAGTTTTCTTCATGGATACTGAGAAGCTTTTCATCTGGGTATTGACTGTAGCTAGACAAAAAACAAGGGAAAGAAACAAACATGTTGTTTTAAGGCAGTTCAAAACACTTTGTTACCCAAAGTAAAGAAAAGCACGTTATAGCAAAATCTCCTGAGGCCATTTTTGTAATCAGACTTAATTTAGTATTTTGTTTCCTTTTGTTCCTGTGAATCATGAGAGGCTAATTATTATGTGAGTGTGATAATTACATTGATATTATCAAGTGTATTCGGTAATACATTGCTTAGCATGTCAGAGAAAGCCAGTGTACATCCCTTGAAGTAGGAAGAAATCTTATGGATAGTACATTCTAACACTGGAGATGAACGTGTTCAGGTATTGTTATTTTATCTGTCATCTTTACTCGTGCTCTATTGATATTCTGACTGAAAGGAGTAACATTCATAGAGATACTATCAAAAGTGGTGTTTTATAAGTTTACTGCATATTTAAGCCTAGTATGTTTTTTTAATTTCTTAATTTTCAAAGCATATTTGTGTTGATGAAAGGCAAGATTCTTATGTGTGTTTTTTGTCACATCTGACTTGAAGATTTTAGAATTCATCCAGTTACATTTAAAACAATTTTGAAGATACTTATAATTTGTATGTACTTAGCTTTTAAAACCTTTTTCACCAGTTTTGTAAGGTAAGGAAACTTTTGTTCAAATGAGATACACAGTTATTATATTCTCATATTACTCCTTATTATTGCCTTACATTTAAGAAAAACCAACCAAACTTTCTCTTTTCATATTTAACATTAACAACAGAAACCTAACAATGACTGGTTATTTAGCCTGTTCTTTATTGTGCAATACAGTTTTATTTGTCTTAAGTCAGTGGATAATTCAAATCCTAAAAGGATTTGAACATGCCTTAAAGTTGTCAGTTTCATGCAACTACACTAAAGTATCAATTCGAATATACCTTAGGTGCTGAAGTTAATAGTTCTATGCATTTTATAGTGCAAAATTTGCAGGATCCTGTAATCATGCCTTCATACACTGATTCCATAAATGCCTTTTACAGAAATTATATCTCATTATTGTGCTTGTATTGCAACAATTATTGTGCTTGTATTGCAATGCTGAGATGTTTTGGGATGAAATACTTATTTTTAAGAAAAGCTGCTTGTCCAATATCATGCAGGAAATCAGTAGCAATGAAAGTAAACCCCTGAAATTTCGGGTCCTGCTTCCTTCCTCCAAATGGATAAAGGTTACCACTGAAGTGTGCTTTTTCCACAGTGCCTTATCCACATAAAACCAGCTTCAAAGTTAAATAACCAGCATTTTCTTCGTCAAATAATCCTTTTCAACTTTTTCCAGTTGTGAGATTCAGAAAGCTTTCAATATAATTTTGAAAAGAAGTAATAAAAACATGGTATGGTTCAGATTCACACTACTGTATTCTAAATCTATAATTCCATAAACTGCATTGCTTTGTGGACAACATTGTAAAGAAGAAAATTTTTCATTCACTTTTAACATCTTGTTTGAAAGTGATTCAATTTCTTAAATCCTGTTCCAGACAGAAATAAGTGGCTAAGATGTAATTTTGTTCTGTATTTATAGGAAGCACAAGTTTAAGCTGTCAACCTTTAAGGAGTTCTTTGAACCACCTCTATAGCTTTCAAATCCATAGCAGGACCTGAAAGAGGATTATCAGCACAGTGCATAGCACACTTGATTAGGGCTGAAATGCCTTCAGCCAGCAGCCTCCATCAGTCACTGCAGCTCAGCCCTTGCCGTGCCCCCTCCAAGCAGTACCACACGGGCCGTGTCAGTGACACCGGGTTTTTTGGGTGAGCCTCTCCACTGCCTCCTGGCTATACCTCTATTGGAGAAGTGTAGTCACTCACACTTCTCGAAAGGCCATCATCAGTTCTGTCTCAGTACATGTCTACAGTGTAATACCATTCTCTGAGCTCTCAATGATGTGCTTTTGACTTATTATCTTCTCCATGTAGTACCTCCTTGCACAATCGTTGGCTCTGATTACCAAATGGTCAGTTTCAAAACTGGAACATGCCAGACATAAGCATATATTTTAATTGTATAATACCAGATAGAATTGCTTGCATTCTGTCTTGAAACAGTTTTTAGAAAAGTTGTTTATCACAGGTACCAGTTACTCCTTTCTCCCAAATTTTCCGTCTAATTAAGCAAAGCCTGTCTGAGAGTTCATGTTTTCTGAATGCGAAATAATAAAAAAAAAGACTTCTATTTGTCACATCAGGATTAGATCTGAGCAACATAATTATCTTAGATTCAAAGTATTGACCTGAGGCAAGGAAAAAAATTTATTTTCATTCCTATAGAACTTCATATAAATTTAGTATTAAAATTTAAATATATTTGTATGCTTTCAAAGTAAAATGATGGGAAGAAATCTTATTGGGCTCTAATATGAATTTTTCTCCGGGCTCTCAGTCCCATTTTTAATGTTACTTAAGAGAGAGGTTTACATTACTATATTTAAAAACTTACTATATAATTAAAAAATAGTGTTCATATCACATGTGACTGATGCTAGTTTTTATAACATTTTAATAAAGACCTTCATAACTGTCAGGAAATTTGTGCAGATTGGTGCATGTTGATAATATGGCTATAATGTTAAAAAATGTATAGGTATTAATAACTAGTGTGTGTATGTGCAAGACCTCTATCCACCCGGTTTGATATAAGAAAAAAAGAAACTTAATTTTATATCTCCATTCAAGGAAATCACAGTTAAAATTAAAATTAAGATTAATGTTACTGTTTCATAACTTTTTAATGTGAAAAATATTATGTGTGAATGATTTTTGAATTTTTGTATCCTGGTTCCACATTTAAAAACCATCGAAGTTTTAATTCTCTGTGACTAGTTCATACATTTACAATATTATTAAAAGCAGTTATTTTAGACTAAGTAATTTCCAGTAGTCTGTAAGCTTAATTTCAACTGATTTGATACATTATGACCTGAGGTAACGTGGCCTTCTGTTACACGTTTAAGGGTTTAATTTTTCAGAGGGCACAGACAGCAAAATAGCCTGTAGCTGTAACTAGTTAGCATTCATTTCTAATGAGACAAACAGGTGACTGTGACTGTACTAGAAACAAAGGAGAAATTCTCTGATTTAATATTAGCCAGACAAGGCATTAGCTTGTTTGGAGTCCTACTTGGATGCTCATGAAACTCAATTGAATTAGGATTTTTTCAAGTAGGTAACAGTAGGTCAGGTTTCATGCTGTGCCGCTATTTCAAAAGTTCTCTACATGTAAGAGGAGGAGAGATTTCCCAATAACTTTTTCTGGAACTCCTAGTTACCTAGTGGTTTGTGCAGTTAAGCAGTTTTGTCCTTTCTGCTGGGTTTTGTCAGATGTTATATGGAGATGGTAATACAAAACACACAAGATGGTGATCTTCAAAGGGGACCTCATTGTGAAATGGAAATAGAAAATTGAATCATTCAGAGGGTTAACCTATTATTTGTGAAATTAGGTACTTTAGAGCAGGGAAATTTTTGGGGGAGGGGATAATTTTTGCCAAGATTTGTAGCAAGCTGACTTATTTTTTCCCTCTGGATTTTGGGTCTGAGAAAATTATTTGAAAACTGGGGAAAACCAGGATGACTTGTAAACAAGAAATCACAATTCTGCTACAGTTTTTTGATGGAAAATGCAAATTTTTCATTTGAACAATTTCAGGACAAATTTTTTTAGACTTGTATAATTATAAAATATTTTAGATTTTCCTTTTCCTTGGAAAATAGTAAGGACATCTACATTATATCCTTTTTGGCAAAATATTACAATCCTTTTTTTTCCCCAATGGTTTTGTTTCTGAAAAAAATGTTATTACATCAGTATTGCATTGATAATTGATTTTTTCCTATTTGCTATGGTAAAATAACTTGGTCTTATAAATGTTTTGTACAATAGAGACAACTGATGAAAAATCCTAGTGGATTTCAGGTACATTAAAAGCAGTTCTTTCATATCAACGTTAATAGCAAATCTGAATTGTCCCAGATGTCACTTCAAAGATTAAATATTTAGAGAATATTTTTCAATTGCACTTGCTTATCTGGCTTGGATTGGTATGTCTGAAATATTCCTCATCACTATGATTCTTCAGGTGTTGATCACTCCTAAAAATGTAGTGAGCTCTATCTAAGTGGTTATTGTGACAGTAAAAACTGGAAGTGCTCAGCTATACAGCAGTCACCTGCTGTACACAGCCTATAAAACTTCATGGGCTACAGATTGAGCTGTGGATACGTGATCCCATATTCCCTGGTGTCACTCTTATAGGGCAGAGACAAACTGCCTGATGATTAACACTGTAAATGAAGAAGCCATGTATGAGACCACTGAAGCAAGTTGAGATTTACATACTCATTTTTTTAATGCTTTTAAGCTTTCTCTCTGTTTCGAGGCAGAAGTGGAATTGCAGCCTATTCCTTCAGGATGTGCTGCTGGTTGTACCTGAGAACTAATGTTTCTGCCTATCATGGGTCCATAAACTCTGTTAAAAAAAAACCCCAAATCCCCACAACTGCATTTGTCAAGCTGTTAGACAGAGATAGGCATTGGTTTGGCTGCTTGTCCACATACCAATGGCAAGATTTATGACTCCTCTCTGCTTATCTGAAGGCTTGCAGTTCATTCCTCAATTTGATTATTAATAAGGGTATCCTGAATACAAACTAAAGCAGCAGTAAAGAACAGCCTGCTTGGGAGGGAACAACATGACACAATATGCTATGGCAGCTTCTGGATACCAATATCCCTTCATAATTGAGTATATCTGAACTGGAAAGCCAATTCTTTTATTTTCCTTTCCATTTTTTAAAAAAATGCAGTGTGATTAATGGCTTGTCTCCCAGTATTAAGCCAGTGGATTTGCATGACATTGTCTTTAAAAACAGTGAAAGTTGGGGTTTGTTTGCTGTACTCAGTAACAAATATAGGAACAAAATAGTAAGCTTAAAGTTACTGAATAAGTTTCTATTTCTTATGCAGCAATGGAAAAGCACAACTTAAAACTTCTCGTTCTTGTCAATGCTTGAACTCGTTTATGTGTATTTGCTGAGCATCCTGGAAACATGTAATACATAGACTTCCAAGCACACTTACAAAGTTTCTCTGTCTGGAGAATGGGGATCAGTTTTTTAAAATATGTTCTCATATTCAGAATACAGACGTGTCTGTCTAAGCTCCCGCTCTGCTTAGTGGGTGAGTTCAATTTAGACTGTTTAGATATTCAATTAAACAATGGTGTTTCCCCGTGTGCTGTATCAGTTTGGCCAAAGCTGTATTCACTACTGAGGAACCTGGCATTTTCAGTCATTTTGCGTATTAGTAGGACATGGAGCACTTTGAGAACCAGTTGATTTGGGTCTCTTAGTGTGAAGGTCAAAATGAACCTACACCTGCCAGCATCCAAAATACTTTCCTATATAATTTACTAAACTGAAATGAAAGGAACCTAGTAGATTTCTTAAAAGCTCCAGGTTAGAAAATACCTAGGAAACTTCAAATATATGGTCTAATTTATATTCCTCTAGGGTTCTTGTTTTTCATTTCAGTGTCTACCTAGTGTAAAATGTGAAAATATTCAAGAGCAGAAGATACATTTTCCTTCCTCCTAGCAAAATATCCTAATCACAGAACAACAGAAACAGGTTATTCTACTTCTCTTTTTCTTAGGAATGGAAATGTACCCTGAAACAGACAGATCATATGATGCCAGGTTTGTTTTTTTTTTATCACAGGGACAGAGAGTAAGTAAGTGAGTGAGGGAAGAATCTACTGAACGGTGCATGTGGGCAATTATACATCATGGCCACTCACAGGAAATATCATCTTCAAAAAATTGTCCTACTATATGGTGGGCTGTCACTAACATTAGGAGTTACCTAGATATGCAAGGTCAAAATAAAATTTCTTTTTTTTTTTTTTTTTTTATGCTGAGAGTAGTGGCTGCATCTTTGACACAGAAGTCCCTGTCTTGAGGATTTAGAAATCAGAATAATGAAAAATACAAGAATAAAGAAGGAAGATTGTATTGAGTTTCAGACACATTGAAATTATGGAAGAAATCTTTCAATGTAAAAACTTCAGGAGAAGAAAGATAGTGTAATGTTTATTTCATTTTATTAGTCCATTTTATCTTGGGGTATAATTTTCTTTTTTTGTAATTGTTTGTGTGATAATGGTTTATTCAAATATATTTGAATAACTGCCCTCCAGATGCCTTGGAAAACCTATGAAACCTATCTTAATTTTAATTTTGTTTATGGAAATGTCTTTTTATTGTCTCTGAATATCTATACTTATAATTTATTACTAATTTTTAGATTTCTGCAGCAATTTAAAAATATTTTCTCCAAATCAAAATACTATCTTCCTATATGCCACCATTTGAATTACAATGTTTAGATTCTCTAAGTCTTAGCAGCACATAATCTGGTCTATTAGAATATGCTTTCCTGAACAGAGCACTCCATTAACTTCAAAACCAGTA
The DNA here is from genome assembly GCA_013397915.1 of Daphoenositta chrysoptera. Classification (NCBI taxonomy): domain Eukaryota; kingdom Metazoa; phylum Chordata; class Aves; order Passeriformes; genus Daphoenositta; species Daphoenositta chrysoptera. Next base: position 1,599,782 of record VZRO01001744.1, on the reverse strand, counting down.
GGTTACCTTTCATGTTGATATTCCATTATAGTGTAAATAAACATGGTCATTTTTTTGAGTTTTAAATTGTACTAGGCTTATATATTTACTTGAATATTATCTAAGTTTCTTTAACTTTACCTCCCACAGTTTTGTTAGTATTGGTTACTGATTTTATATATATATAAATATATATATACATCTCTATTCTATGCTCAATCAGTTTGGATTTCCCTAGATATTTAATTTTTTCTTAAGAGTCTGCCTTTCAAGTCATTGCCTCTTTTCCATTTTGAAATGACTAATGCTTAAATTATTATTAGTCACATCTTATCTCAGTGGTGAGGGCTTGTGCTTTTAAAGCAATATTATATGAGCATCTGCTCCTATGGCTCTTGCCAGAAATTAAAAGGCTTATCTGTAGGAAAAAAAAGGTTAACACCTCAATTCTGCAGTGAGAAATGGGTTGCAAGGGGCAAGAGATTTGCAAAACTAAAAAGCCTTTTATATTTAATACTATCAATAAATACTAAATACACAACTTCTTGCTTTACCAACAGTTTATCTGCTTGCTTACTTACAAGACTGTTTACAAACTGGCTGCAGTTTTTGAAGTTCAGTTTGATCCAGTCACTGGATATTCAGATTCCGAGAAAGTAGTGGTGTTGAATAAATTTTTTTTAGACGGTTCAAGTCCAAGTGGCAACACTGGAAAATGAATAAATGCAAGCTAGGAGAGAGTGAATGAGTATTATTTCTTGCAGAGGCAAAAAACCTGGCTTGCAATTAGTGCTCCCGAGATGATGGTCATTAGTATTGACAGATGGCTGTTAGCATGAGGGCTGAAGAGACCATAAGGATGCTGGTCATTTTAGAGGCATTCCATGTCACCATCGTAAGGACATGTCTTCAAATTGCGTTTATTGTCACAATACCCTTGTCGTCTCCAGGTCCAAGAATAAATTATAATATCCCAAAGTATGTATAAATTTACATTCCATGGGCAATGATATCTCATTGATGAAAAAAGCTGAAGCACAGCACTGTCTCACAAACATATTTGCTTCATTTAAGATTAAGGTTGGCTCAGAAGTGTTCTAGAAATTGTTTGTAACTTGGGGCATATCCTACTCTGGTAGCATGCCTTATTTGGGGATCCTTTCAGTGCAGAATAGTGGTTATGCAGGGTGTATTTTCTTGGATTCCTGTATTTACTGAAAATGAAGTTAGCCTCTACGTGCAGTTCAGGGCAAAAGAGCAAAATCTGAACTTTTTTCTCAATGTATTTATCGGTTCGGGCAAACAGTCATGCTAAAATATCTCTACATTTTCATTTCTGGAGGCAATTTGAGGCATCCCAGTTCCATGCTCCTTTGTATGTTATATTTCCAGTGAACTTTCAAGTTCATTATTCATGTATTATAAGTAGAAAGTAAGAATTCAGAAGTCTCCTTTCCACCTGCCACATGCACATAAGTTGTGGAAGATCTGGTAGGGGAAAAAGTATTCATTTCAAGTTTAACTATATAAAATAGTAACTTTAGTAATACCAGCTATGTAATAATTAAATGTCCTTCATCCCTTTCCTATGTTACTTCTAAATTGTGTGGTTAATGTATAATGCTAGTCTTTTTTTATTCACAATACTAAAATGAGTATTGTATGAAAAAAGCCCAACATTTTTTCCTCAAGGTAAGTTCTAATTGTTCCTGGTTTATTTATTGTCTGATCCAAAGCTCATAAAAATCATGAGCTGCACTGTATCAGGTTTATTAAATTAAATATTCCAGGCTGATGGATCTTTTCCAAAAGGATGATTAAAGACGTTATTTTATGCCCTTACTAATTTTTTGTTTGTTTGTTTGTTTTTCTTTTGTCTTTGTCCCTGTACCAGGAGGCATTTTTGAGTGTGTGGAATCTGGTCCAATGGGAGCAGAAGAATTAGCCTTCAGATTTGCTGTGAACACAATCAACAGAAACAGAACTCTTCTGCCAAACACCACATTAACATATGACACACAAAAGATAAATCTCTATGACAGTTTTGAAGCATCCAAAAAAGGTAACCTTTTGCATATTTAATTTGTTAAATGAAGAACTAAGACTCAGCTTACTTTTCTGAAAAATTTTCTATCCAGTGAAGCCATGTTCAATGAGACTGTAATGTTATTGCTGCTGACATTAAAGAGCTGCTTTGTTAAAGGTTGTAATGGTAACTGCTTGACAGGACATTGCCACCTTTGCTCCCACTGACCCTATCTAAAAGCTATTCCCGTAAATATTTTAAATCTGAAATAAATTTTGCTGAACACTGTGACTAGAGTGTTTCTGAGATCAGCTCCTTTGAAGTAAGAAAACACTGTCTCCAGACTTTATACAGCAAAATGCCAAGTTCCCCCAAATTCTACTGAACCTGGGATTCAATTTTAAGCGTTCAATCACTTTAAATACATCTTCACAAATGCCTTTATATAGTTAATCATGTGTGAACTTCAAAAGGGAAGTAGTAGTTGCAATTTTGTGCAGCTTATATCAACATGGCATAAAACTAAGCCTAAATATTAAGTCTGTGCTTAAGCCTATCACTATCAGGTACATGTTTCAGCCTGAGTTAAGCTCTTTTCTCCTAACTATAAATGATATGTTTACAGAAGAATTAGAAGTTAAAATAATTTTGAACAATTTTCCTAAATTTTAAAATCTTTGATTCTCAAAAAAAAATCCAAATTTTCAGACTGCTTTACATTTAAGTCAGGGACAACAGACACAAGTTTCTGCATCATTTGCATTGCCCTAGAAAGTGCAAGCACCAAAAAAGTTCATTGTGTATTTACAGAAGAAAATACAAAGCCTTGTGTCAAAACTCAGTAGGACTGAATTTTGAACTGTATTGCATGTTCTTTAAAAATATTTTTTTTATAAATTAAAGAGCTAATTTCATATGGATGTCATATGTAACAAGACAGTAAGAAGGGTGAAAGGATTGGAGGTCAGCCTCCATGTGGTGTTACTTGTGGCAGGTGTCTAGCCTAAATCTGCCAACTGCTCTGGTCCCAACATGTCTGTCCCAAGCACTGAAGACAGGAAGCTTTACACAATAAGGGATTTTTGGTGTTATAGTGGGCTAAGAAGAGTGAACACATTTGATACCGTATTAGAAATTATGCATAAGGGAAAGCTCTTTTGTCATGATGAATGTACATGAAAGATGTCTTAAAAGTGGAATTTAATACTGATTACATGTTTGGTTTAGAACTTAATGGGATGTTTTTTTCTCTTTTACTGTAACAGATCAACAGACTTAATCTTACTAACCTGTTTTATCTGCTTATTTGACAATAATAATATTCAAATATAGAGTCTTCGTAGGTATGAAAAGAGACTACCCTTATTTGTGCAGAAATGCACACAGTTTGGTCATTGAAAGATGCTTTGATTTATCAAAAATTTTAGGCTAAATATTTATGCTTAACAAGAAGGTTTCTTTGCAGAGTAGAGTGTATGGTAGAAGAAGAAGAAATAGACCTATAATGGTATATCTTTGAGTTGTTATTCTAGTGTTTTGGATGATAAATTAAAACAGGTTTTGAGAGAGATTACTCTTTCCTTTCCATCTCAACCAACAGAGAATAAATGGGCTGATTCTTAATTGTTTCTTACATTCGCCTTGCCTTCTCACCTTCCAAATTCAACTGCTTCCTGACTCCTGCACATGCTGACCTGTGAAATCTAGTGGGACAGTTTCTCCCCATTCCCGAGGGAGGATTTAGAGAGCAGAGAAATTTCTCCTGAGATCTTTAATTCTTTAATTATTTCCTGAGAAAATGCAACTCCTTTCAGCCTTTACTCGAGGTTTGCTAGCCTGAATATTATGTTGCTAATCCTTAGCAACATAGGCTATACTAGCTGAAGTTAGAATGGCAACATGCTATTGATTAGATATACTGAGTAGATTGCATATATTCATTTTTCCCACTAGCATCTTGGAGGACAATGCAACACTTTATTTGTCACTGGTAAGGCTATATCAAAATCTGTGTAATCTTCCAGTGCTAATGGCTTTTTGCATCATCAATTCACAATATAGACAACTACATTTGTGCTCACAGGTGCTTTAGTTCAGAATCAAAGACTAAAGGTTACTACAAAATGGTTCATTTTATTATAATGGATACAAAGCAGAATTTTAACAATGAGGTTTAAGCATTTGACTCATTTTTGTGGTTCATTATCGTGTCCATTAGTGAGCAGGCAGGCACTGCATCAAAAATAGCCTGTTTAGACCTCTTATTAACATATACTTGTGAAGTTGAATATAGATTAAATATTAATGGGTTTTTAAAGGTACTAGATGAAAAAAACCTGAAGGTAAGATGATATTTTCAAGCTACTGTTTCCGTGAAGAATAATGTAAATGCAACAAAATATCCCTCAATGTGCTAGGAAAATTGGTATGCGTCTGATACAGCCAGTGCCATATTAAATCACGTGTGAAAGCATTGCATTATTCAAATCTCAGAAAGAGGGAAAAAAAAAAGTCCATTGAAAAGCCATCTGGTAGCTATTGCTGTTGTTAGTGATCCCATTTACTGACATTTGCATAAAGCTTGTTGATTACTCTTAGGAAGGGCAATATTAGCATAAATGTTTTTTTATTGAGCTAGTCATTTAGGCAACACACCGAATAGCAATGAAGATCCTGTGTGTCTGACAAGTTTATTTAAACCACCGGTGTTCTGCAGCAATAAGAAGGTGTGCCAGCATAGTCTCTGGAATACACTTGAAAGACTTAGCAATATTTTCATCAAGTTGAAAAGAATGTGCACAATAAAACAATTAATTTTGAATTGATGAGAAAAGCACTGCAGCAAGATGTGTTTCTACTGCTTGTTTCCTCAGCTGTCAGGATGGTGGAGTAACAGAATTAATCAAACCTCATACAAATACTCATGTCTAGTTTGTTTTTCATTACTTCTCTCTTCCAAATGAGTTGTTTCCCTAGAAGATGGAGTCTGTTTTTCAGAGCTGCTCATGAAAATTATGCCTATGGTAGTGAATAACATAGGAGCAAGGCATTGGCTGAAACTCTGGTCTTCAGTATTGACTATTTTTTCCTGCCTTCTTTTTGGTAGGTCCTAACTAATATTCGACAAGATGATACTGGAATATGCTGTGGGAGATAACACAGACCAGAGATTGCTAATGAACAGTTTAGGTTCATCAGAAAACAGGAAGCCAAGCCACTTGAATACAGCAGTATCATGTCAGTGACTCTCAGGACCAGTTTTATATACTCATACAAATTTAGCAAAACTGAGCATTTCCAGTTTTTGAAAAGGTACACTGATTTTTTTCACTAACAGACAGCAATTTAATTTTAGGGAAAATGTTGGTCCTTAATTTGTACTAGTCAACATGCCTACTTTCAGATACAGAAATTCAAATGTCCATTTCAATGAAGTCAACTCTGTGCTTGATAAGTTACTTCACATGTAAAATTTCTGAGTAATTAGGACCATAGTAGAAATAGTGTTGATTGATTGAGGAAGAAGTTAGCGTTTAGACAACCTAGATTAGGATGCTGTCCTATTCTATCCTTTTCCAAATGTAAGATACAGCTAAGCATAAACCTCTTTTTTTTGTCAGTGCTTTTTAAAAGACGCACAATTGCTGGCCTTTGTGACTTCCACTGAGGTAGAAGTGTTTTTTAAACGTAGCTGAACACTATTTAGATGTTAAGAGCTGATATTCATCAGTTTATAGTGAAAACTTGGAAGTGTATTCCAAAGTTGAAATATGTAAGTGGAAGTGTGACGCAAGAAGGGAGCTCTGTCAGCAAGACAGTTGTGTTCCATGGGGTGCCTTTTGCTTAATAAGAATTGTGCAATACCTTCTGGCACACTGCCCTTTTCCCTCTCATCATTGACAGACTTCTGTCTCCTCTTCAGCCTGCGACCAGCTGTCCCTCGGGGTGGCAGCCATCTTCGGGCCCTCCCACAGCTCCTCGGCCAACGCTGTGCAATCCATCTGCAACGCCCTGGGAGTGCCGCACATCCAGACCCGCTGGAAACATCAAGTGTCAGACAACAAGGACTCCTTCTATGTCAGCCTCTACCCGGATTTCTCTTCTCTCAGCCGTGCCATCCTCGACCTTGTGCAGTTCTTCAAGTGGAAAACAGTTACTGTTGTTTACGATGACAGCACTGGTAAGGCCACAGTATTAGACTATGTGCAGATATATTCACACACACACGCAGAAGGAGGAAGGGTGTTGCTGCTCATATTTCATAATTTAAGAAATCTCAACTAATTTGCAAGAATTTTACTGGGGAGGCAGTGTGTAACAAATAATGTGGGCTTATTAGCATAAGTATTCTCATGAGTATGCTTCAGTTGCTGAATTCTGTGTGTTTGAGCTCACAGCTGTCAATAAATTGGTCACACTCTATCTGTGTTTTCTGCAGTGTCTTAACAGTTGCTAACAGCTATGTCTTTTGATTTTACTTAAAACTTAAACTTGGAAGAAAAATATAGTAACTTGAAAGATACACTAGTGTGCCCAGTGAAATAGAAAACCTGAATTCTGGTGCTGCTTCTGGTATTGGTTAAGTTCAAAAACAGTTGCCATATTTGTTTGGAATTTTAGTACCTGCTTTTTCAGATGGAAAGTGAAGTGAAGAAGGAGCCCTGGTTTCAGCTCCTAACAATTGGAACAAAAGGAAGTTTGGAGGCTTGTTTTGCAGATGAATTACAAGAGTTAGAAATGAACTCCTGACTTTCCAGCAGAAATATACTAGATTATTACCTTTCCCTTAGTCAACCTAAAATTTGTTTTGCCCTTCTGTCTTTCCTTGACAGTGGCACCTTTGAAAAATGCTATAAAATTTACATTTCATTTGAGGTCTGGTGGTGGTCAGAAAGAAGACCTCAGTTAAGAGGAAAATATCACTGTAATGGAAGATACAAGGAAGGTGCTTGGCCAAAAAAGATATATTTAATCTTACTGGAAATCCTACTAACTTCTTCCATGTTGGTTGATTTGTCATTGTCAGGAAAGAACATAGTGAGCCTCAAATTCTTCTCATGGTTCATTGAACTGGGAGGCTGCTGATGTGCTCATTACATGATGCTACTATCTGTCCAAACCCGAAATAAAAAAAATAAGATCAAGAAACAATGTGAGGCTACCTGTAGGGAAGACTCACTCTGCTAGATGAACAACATTGCTACAGCAGCACACGACACTTGCTGTTCAAGCTCAGTTAAGATGCATGTATAGCTACTAAAATGTGAGGAGGGAGCAGAGAGGACAGTGCATAAAAGTCTTTATAGCTGATTTTTTCTTTATGCCTTTTAAAAAAATGCAAGACAGTGAAGTTTAGATGTAGCCTCACTAGAAGTTTGTTGGCTGATGTTACCAAAAGTCTCAGGTAAACAAACTTTTGATTTAAAGTTTAGCTTTATAGACTTAAGGTAAGCAATATGTAGCTTGTTTCTTGTTTTTTTTCTCTCCCTTTTTAATTTTTTTTTTTTGTATTATTGTTCTGAAATAGGAAAGGAAGTTAAAGCTTCAAATTTTAACCATATGGTGATAGAAAAAAGTGAATTGTCGTGACAGAGTTATTGACTTAGTTTTAGGTAAATTGGAAATATTTCACTTTGATTAAAGTAATTTCGAGGCTAACTATTTTTTCAGGAACAGGTGACCTCTTAAAACAGCGAAATCAGTTAGAAACTTCATGTTTTAATACTTTAAAAGTGTTTTGCTCAATAATTTTAAGTAATTCTCTTCTGTCCAAAAAAAAAGTAATCAAAAAATTTTTATGTTTAATGGTCTCTCCATATCCAGAGATATGTTGTTAGCAGTCTTGATAGATCTGTTCTTACAAAGGATATTTTGAAGACAGGACATAAATAGAAATGGGAATGAAGATGAAAAAGAAGTTTTTCTTGTATATATTTATCTGCTTGTTCTACTTGTTATTACTGTTAATATTTAAGGCAGAAAAAACCCCAAACATAAACTCTTTTAGAATAAATTTTAAGTAAGTTTCACAATGAATTAGTAGATTGAGTTATTTAGTCTATTTGAAAAGCATAAAGAATTATTCCAGGATATATTCGTTTTAATATTATATTTCTTTCTGGAGTAGCCAGGCCCTTCATATTATGATACTGGTTGTTCCTGTGGATAAACAGTAATCCCATCTAAACCAGTTTTTTTCCCCTGAAATCTATTTCTGTCTGAAGAGGCAGAAAAAATTAATCAGTTTTAAAAAGTTTATCCTCTCTCTTTTTTTGTGGTGTTTGAGATAAGTGAATTTAAATTCTACTTTTTAAAGACTGTCAACTTCTCTTTGTTAGTAGCATCTCCTATGTATAATTCCAGGATTTCAAAAGCAAATGACACTGCTGGGAAGTCCACAGCATCACTTGCCTTTGAAGTACATATAGGAACAACTCTTAGCTATGAGAAACTATCAGTCTTAATGACGTGGACTTTATATCTGCTGGAGTTCAAGTGCAAACTCGGTTTTGAGATAGGGGAGAGGAACCTTTAGAAAGGAAATAGTGGCTTAACCTGAGTAAGAGGTTCTCTCCTGTCACAGGATAAGACAAATATTCAGTTGTGAGTCTAGGACTGGAGCTGAATATGGTGTTTTAACTAATATTTAAGAAACTGTGTTGTATGACTTGTGCCATTTAAGACTTAATCTCAAATTATTAAAATGAAGGCAATGAAGACAAAGCATTTACCACTGTTTATGTCTGTTTCTTCCATTTGATCAGTGATTCCTTAATGTAAGATGGATATAATTCTTAATTTCCTCTCCTTTGATTCTCTTTTAATCACCCACATTTTGCATTCCTTCATTGAAAGGTTGTTTAGGTTGGTAATGTAGCCTTATTTTATGATGATTTTAGAGCTATGGATTTCCTTTATCTGAATGGACAATTCACCAAAGGGCATCCTGGTCAAGACAATAATATATTGGTATAGCAGCTTCAATGATAATTTAATTGCGAAAATGAATATTTTTTTGTGAGGTTCCGATTTTCTTTATGTATTTCTATTATTGTTGTAAACATGGATACAAGGGGAGTTGATACTTTAATTATAGAGACGAAGAAAACGTATAAAACATGCATAAACTAGGTCTGCATGTTTCTTCAATAAATTATGAGGGCTTGCCCATATGCCAAAATCCTGCAAGATTATAGGTGTACTCTGAGGGAAAGCAGAATTTTGTTTATCAATTTAATTACCTATATTTCTAAAAATGTCTTTATATCTTTAAATGTTAGGGCTCAGTTTTATGAACTCTCTAAGGAATTGTTTAAGTTTTGTAATAATAAAGGAGAGATATCTCATCTGCTTCAAAGCATTCTAAAAAAAAAAACTGTGTCCATGTTCCTCATCCCTTTGGTATGGTATATATCTTATAGAATAAAAACAAATGGTAAAAGCTGAGTTGTTATTTGACACTCTGCGGTCAGTAAAAGCCCATGTTAACTCCAGTGTCACTCCCAGGGATATGCTAGAGACCAACGTTCCAAGTGCCCAATTCAGCTGCCCCTGAACAGCACCATCATGTCCAACTCTATGCAATCTCCCAGGTTTCTATCTTGTGTGAAGGAAAGCCATTTATGTGACTGATGCAGTCTCCCATACTGGCTTTTTGTGCCTTTTAATCCGCAGAGTAGCTGTCTTCAAAAAATTAGTATCAGGTGTTCCAGCCTGTGGGGACTGATTTGTGACTAGATGATGTTTAAGGTTCCTTCCAACCCAAACTATTTTACAGTTCTGTGAGATGTTTAAAATAGACATTTGTATTTGGTCTGGATCTAATTTGATTTGAGATTGTGTGGTATGAAGGTGGTACAGGGGAAGTCAGTGCTTGTTTAGAGCCCAGTTTGAAATAAGAGAGAAAATTCGGAACCCCAGATTCCCTTTGTAATAGTCTAAGAGATTATTTACTACTAAGAACAGCCATTAGTGTGTTGTCTCCCTCATGGAAGTATCCTCCCTGTAGTCTCAGTAGAGGAATAGCTGAACACCTTACTCCTAATTTGACAAAAGACATAAGTTGTTTTTAATGAACTATGGGTAGCCACTAGACCCTGCCCCAAGCTTTATGAAGCAGAAGTGCTAAAGTCAGAGCAGATGAATCTATGCAGTCCAGCAATTGCTCCTCACGTCAGACTGAGCCTCAGAACACTGCGTTGCTCTGTGCTGATCAGATCTGCCTCGTGTTCGGGAGTCTGTAATGAGGAATGCAAGATAACTTGGTGCAGGATTAAATATAGGTTGTGCCATGTTGAAATAAGTACAGGGAAATTTCTAGAGGGATATGATCACTAACAGTGGAGTGTGCAAAGATCAGGTTGAGCACAGCATAATAAGGAAGACTCAAGATTGCACAAATAAGATGAAGTAGATGAATAAACTAGAAAGGTTAATTCTACCTTGTCTCGGTAAGAAGAGATGCAGTTTTTTACAGTGGGGACATGGTAACAGAAATAAAAAAGAACATAAAATGGACAAAGGTTTTAATATTATAATAAAGCCTCTGCCCTGGTAGTATTTTATGGAGTAGGTATTGTGGCACTAAGTAGATGAGTTTTTTCTTTCAGGGAATTAGAAATGTGAGAGTCCTTTTTTTGTGGATCTCTGTTTTAATAGTCCTGCACTCATTTTTATGGTTTTAAATGTTTTTGCATTAAATTATGGCCATGTTCTGCTTCCTTCTATGATTAAATTTCCTTTTTTTTTATTTGTCTCTCAAGAATGTTTTTTTTATATAGCCCATCTGTTGTACAGGCAAAAAAAATATAATGAGGCTCTAAAACACTTTTCTTGCTAAAAAAGATAAATACTGCTTCCTTTGATAATTTTAAATGGCAACGTATATTCCTTTAAACTAGTATTTCATGTTAAAAAACAAATAAAGAAACAAACAAAACCCCAGCAACACGAAAAACCCCAGCCAACCTCCTCCGCCCTCAAAAAAAAAAAAAAAAACCCAAATAAACAGAACCAAAAAACCTCCAAGGAGGATGTAATGAGAGGCTGGTTACTTTTTCCCCCCCTTAAAGTAATTTACGGTCTCTCTGTTAATTAAATGCCACTGAACTGTCCCTGGACACTAATTAAGTCCTTTCAGATTTACAGATATGCTACAGTCAATTGTCTTTAAGAAAGAAAAGTGGAAAAATGACAATATGTTCATCAGCTACATGTCCTAATGGATTTAATTGGTCTCAAAACAGTAACTTAATTTCAAGTACATATTCTAATCTCTGTGCTAAAGAAAACAGACTAGACAAACTGTAAATAAGTTTGTGAATCTCAGACAATTAAAAAAACCCCCATGAATAGTTAGATGACAGTGCTTTTCAATTATAGTGACACTTGTATAGATATCAATATATTGATACTTTTCTATATCAACAGAACAAGTTGATATAAACAGGGTTCTGGGTATTTTTTCTTAATTAACTTTTGTTTTGGTCTTGAGTGAATGAGTATAAACACCAAAAATCTGTTACATCTATGAACAGAAGCCAAAGTAAAAGCTGAAAGAAATTATTTCAGAAATAAAAATGTTTCGTATTGGTCTCTAGTGCTGAATCCTGTGCTTAAACTGAGAGGAAGGAAGTTGAAAGATGTCATTTTGTTGGTATTTTCCCTCTAGTATACAGGTCAAATTGATTTGTAATAAAATGACAATTTTTTTCTTGGGATCAGTATTAAAATTCCCATTATCTAATTCCCGCTGTACTTGGTGTTATTATGGCCTCACCTTGATTTTGGCCATCAGTTCTGGCCCCTAAAATTTAAAAATATTGTTAAGATACTTGAATGTGTCTAGAGAAGGGCAAGAAAGCAGGTGAAAGGGCTGAAAAGTATGATGTCCTATGAGGACTTTGGGCTTGTCTAGTTTGGGGAAAAAGAGATTGAGGGGTGACTTCACTGCTCGCTGCAGCCTCCTGAGGAGGGGAAGCAGAGAGAGAGAGGTGCTAATCTCTTCCTGATATCCAGTGACAGAACATGTGGGAATGGCTCGAATTTGCATCAGGGGAGGTTCAGGCTTGGAATTAGGAAACATTTATTTATTAAGAGGTTGGTCAAACACTGTTAACAGTCTTCCTAGAGAGGTGGTTGATGTCCCTAAACCTGTCTGTGTTTAAGATGCATTTGGACTTTAACTTGCGAATACTTGTTCAGCCCTGAATTGGTCAGGCAGTTGGACAAGATGATGGTTCTAGCTTTCTTCCAAATGGATTATTCTATTACATTTTTCATGCATCTTTTTCTCAGATATCTTACATCTTGTGGTTTGCTTTGTTTGGGCTGTTTTCCTCTTTTTTTTTACCATGCACTTTTCCTCCTGAGAGATAGTCACTTTTGCAGATAATATAACTTAAAACTAAGGGGAATTAAATATGGTGTGGATGTGGATCCATAAATATGGATGTGGGGAGATGGCAGGTGGGCAATATTGCTAAAGGATTAAGGAGAAAAAGCTTCTAAGTGATCAAAGTAAATTTTGGCTATGGAGGAAATTTCTCTTTAAGGAGAATATACATAGTGCACTATAAAGATGAGAAGAGGTGTTTAAAATACTTGAAAGAACATGCAACTGAGAAGACAAAAAGTGTGAGTTGGTCTCAAAAGGCCTGTTTGTCTCTGCTTCTATATAAATGAATTAAGCAACATCTCAATTTATGTGAAAAGTTGTTCTCCTTTATAAACACATCAATTTAACAATGGTCTGTTCTTAGAGAGAAAGAATGATTTGAGAATGCTGTATTTGAAGGTTTGAAACTGGTGCATTTCACCCTAATTTAGAAGACAAGACTTAAATTTTGGTGATCTATAACAGAAACTTATAAACTGACGTGGCTGGTGTCCAGTAGAATATATTTCAGGTTTGAAATTGTGATACTCTTGAAGGGCAAAATTTGTTAAAGAATAGATGACAGGCAGAAAAAAGCTGAAATTTCTTAAAAATAAATGGGGTGCTCGGTCCACATTACAGTAGGAGACATCTGCTGGGAGCAGATGAAAGAAAGCACAAAAGAGTATTATTGTTGTGATTTGCATTGCTGTGGACCAAGATTCAAAATAATCAATAAGCCATTAAAATTAAGCAGACAAGGCTTTTGCTTCCCATCCTGCTAGAATCATCTAACAAAATTAACCAAAGGCAGTGTTTTAATGTCAACAAATATTTCAAACTAGATGTTTAATGGGAAAAGAAGTATAGAAGGACACAGCTCTTACAACAGTCTTAGAAAGAGGTTATGATATATGTTGACTTTTTTAATACTGAAAATTCTGAGTGCACATGTATGAGAAATTCTTGTGATATTTCTGATACTGACTCAATGCTTTGGAATGAAAAGTATTGGTTTATTATTAGGAAAGTGCAAAGAAGCAAAATGTACTAAATGAAATTCAAGAAAGTGGTGTGATTCTTAGGGTTGTCCTGTGTAGGGCCAGGAGCTGGACTTCAATGATCCTTGTCAGTCCCTTCCAACTAAGATTATTCTATGATTCTATGGTGATTAAGTGAATAGTTAAAACTGTAATTTCTCTCAACAGAATTAGTTGGATTCTAAAACAAAGAGTAAATATTCCCAAATTTGTTTAAAAAGGAACAACAATAATCAAGGGACCTAAATTTGCAAATCATTGCAGTAAGAGACTTTTGAAAAACTTTAAAATGAAGTGATCTTCAGTCTATTACACAGTACACTTATCCTGGTTCCTTATGTTTAATTAACGTCTAAATCATCCATTTATTCCGAATAACTTCCTTCCTAACTTGGAACCTGCTGAAAATTAGGTAGACTAAAGTGAAGTTGTAGTATGAATTTGATTGTTGGGTTTTGTTTTGTTGGTTTTGGTTTATTTTTGTTATTGTTGGTTTGTTTGGTGTTGTGGTTTTTTTTTTTTTTTTTTTTTTTTTTTTTTTTGGTTGTTGTTTAAATAGACCGGTTAACTGAATTTCTACTCCTGGGGTAAAAACCCCTGTTTACTTGTAAACACTAAAAATATCTCAAAGTGTTAAATTTGAGGAAACTGTGAGGTTTCCTTTATTGAGAGCAAATACTGTAAAACTTCCTCCTTTGCCAGGTCAGTGTGCCTTGTGGGCAAGGAAAAAAAGCAGTTGATGTGATACACATTGACTTAAGAAAGCCAAACTGTTCAAGTTGACATTCATAAATACAAATTAGAACAATAGGTACTTTATGCAAGTGTTGTCAACTGGATTCAAACTAAGAGTAATAAACATAAATGGATTGGTTACAACGTACTGAAAAGATAGATTTCCAAGGTTCATTTTCTGGTATGGAGAGTATATAAATCACATATGTAGGTGGCAGTCTCAGAAGTTACAACACTCTAGAAAATCTAATTTGTGTTAAAGTATTGTAATAGTTCTCTTTCTATTGTAAAGTAAGACTTGGTCTCATTATGGATGAGCCAACAATGGCATTATGAGAAAGAAAGAATAACACTAAACTCAAGTGTCTGACCTGGAATTTCATGTGCAAGAAATTCCCAGATAATTAAAATTTAATCTTCATTAAAAAACTTACCACATTTCACTACATTGCTCTTTGCAGCAGATCTCAAGAAAGATGAGGGTTCTTGAGATCAGAGGTTAAGGAAAATATGACCTGGGATAAAAAGACTGTAAGAGTGTTACTTTAATGTAGGGGAAGTGGACAAAAAAGTCTTGCAAAAGGAAACAAGTAAACTATTCTTTATGTTAGAGAATAGTTAGACACATGTTTAAAACAGTAGCAGAAAGGATTCTGCTAGGAACATTTAGGTTAGAAAAAAAAATAACAGGTGTCCTTGAAAGGCTGTGGTTAATCCACCACATGGGTTTGGTGGTTTGTTGGTGTTTCTTTCTGGGTGATGTTGGGGTTTTCTTCTTGTTATTATATTTTATTCTTTAATTTTTTTCAACATCAATGTTTTTATACTGCTTTTCCTAGACAGCACAGAAAAAGAAAAGACAGGTAAGGGTGGCCTTCAAAGGTCTCTATCAGGGCTATTACCTACCACTGGTACTGACTAGTGTCTCCATCAAATGTGCAGAAACATTAAATTATAAATGAGTATTAAGTTACTCCACTGACATTGATAGTGATTCCTCAAATTGGATTTATATTTATATTATGTATAGATGAAAACTGTATCTGTGCGTGTTTCTGTATACTTATGCTGTTTCCACTTGTGCAGTTTTAGCTAGCATTCACTCTGGTTCTGTGAAGCAGGTGCAGAATTCACAGTACTGGTTACTTTTGAAGGGCTAGGCGGGTACCTTTTCTGCAAATAAATGAATCTGTATACAAATCATATCAAATACAGAGATTGGGGTGGTATAGCTTAGCACAGAATGTTAAATGGAATTATGCTTGTTCAATTCTAATTTGTGCATGATCAAGTAATAGTTACTCTGTGTTGCTTTAGCGGAATGAATGGAATGAGTATCTAAAGGCGGGTCATATTTGTCAATGTGAACAAAGCAGACTTGGAGCTTCCCATGCATATAAGCTGGAATGGCATGTAGCTCTGTTCCACATCTTTTCAGTCACCAGTTCAGAGAGGTTACAGCATTTGTAACACTTTTATTGAGTATTTTTATTGAAGACAATAGATTTTTAAGCCTTCTTTAATAAATTCAAATTACGTAAAATCATAATAATTATGGCAATAATAATTTGGACAATGAAGAAATATTATCCTGACTGATTACACATTCCATAGTGTCTTTTAAATACAGTGTTTCAAGTGCTGTGTGCTGTAATTTCAAGTGAAAATACAATTAGTAGTTATGTGCTAAACCTAATTGTGGTATTTGGATGTAGCTGGTTGGTGTATTCCTTTACTAAGACAGTTATTACCCTATTCATTCAATAAAGTTCAGAAATATTTTTCTAGTGCTATATGAATTTCTCAGCAGAATGGAGGTGTTGTGAAGTTAAAATTTCACTTTCAAACACTTTTATTCTTTATGCAGTTTTGAATGTTAATAATTACTTTAGCTAGTTGTCTGAAGAGAAAGTTCAATTCTGTTATTCTGTTTTGGTAAATGGGCCTGTAATTGTTATTTGAGAATAATTCTATACTGATTTTAATTAATTTTTTGAAAAGCAAAGTAAATGTTAACAAGTTAACAAAATGCTTGATTCTAGCCTATCTTTCAGGAAAACATGTACTACAGCCCTCACCCATATTTTGGCCAATAATTGAATTTGCACTTACTTCAACAAGACTCAGTATTACAAAAACAAATCTATGAGTTTAAAATAAAAAATTTTAATAATCTATAAGGTACTTTATAGTATTTTTCTATA
Source organism: Daphoenositta chrysoptera (assembly GCA_013397915.1). Taxonomy (NCBI): domain Eukaryota; kingdom Metazoa; phylum Chordata; class Aves; order Passeriformes; genus Daphoenositta; species Daphoenositta chrysoptera. The sequence continues at coordinate 1,583,423 of VZRO01001744.1, read as the reverse complement.
AGACTAAGGAACAGATGTGGAGGTAATATTTCCATAAGTTATAACAATGAAAATATTCAAAATAATGCTTTAAATTGGTTTGCTTTTGTGGGTTTGAATAAACTTAAAAATTTAAGTCTTACAGAAAATTGCCTGGGGAACCTATGATCAAAATAATTGTTTCTTTCATGAAGACTGGAAATTTTTTTATTATGTCCAAATATAGAAATATGTGCTAGGAAAACTAAGTGAAAAATGAAAAGAGGAAAACTGAGACAAGATCAGCTGTACATCTTGTATGGGGCATACATTTAAGATTTATCCAAAAGGAAGTACAGTTTTATTATTACAGTTTTATCTTATTTCAGTATTACATATTTTGTCCTCTGGTTGGGGGAACACTGTGAAATACACTTTCAATGTCAGTCCCTTTGTGAATTGGTCTGCATCACTCTCAGTTCAAATAATACTGTCTTAATTCATTTCAGCTTCAATTACAGAGTTCTCTTTTCTCTTGCACTCTTACCAATTCTTTTTTTTTAAGCAAAAATATTACTGCTTTTGTTTCCAAGAATAAATGTGCCAAGCTAGTGGAAATTTCACCAAATTTCATCTTTTCAAGCTAAGTCCATTTTGGTTTATAGTAGACTATTTTTTATTTAGCTTGTATAGTTTGATACAATAGTAATACTTCCGTGGTATGTCTAGGAATTGCTAACTTGTTCTACTGCATCTTTTGTTATTGATTCTGACATCTTTGACAAAATCTTTTATCCTTTGACTATGGTATAGCTCTTTTTTTCCCCTCTCGACCCTCGTTAAACTGCACTGCTCATAGATCAGCCACTTGAAAGATCATATTTCATACAATTATGATAATTATTTTGAAATGCCCAGAACTGTTAATTCCTATTGCTGTCACCATCATAATACTAAATTAATGATAAAATTTTACGAAAATGTTAAAAAAACATGTTTAGAAAACAGAATAACAACATCTCAAAACAGGCATATCATAATACAGCATTTGACATATATAAGTATCAAATGCAGCCGGAGACTAGAAAACCATGGCAAATCTAATATACTAATAAGGCATAATGTTGTCTTAATTTTCAGCATTTCCTTCAATTATGTTATTTTTTTATTACATTTTCACACAAATGTAAAGGTGAGGGAAGGATGGACAGGACTTAGAGTTTTTTATTTTTTTTTCTAGCTGCTGTATGCTTTATCTGATAAGTACTTAGGTGGCATGAAAAAAAAAACTTTTCTTCAACTTGGTATGGTGATCTTCCAGATCAAAACTGTTCCATGAACTGAAGGTCTTTTCTGAACTCTAGTAACACATTGATTCTCTCTCGTGGAACTGTGTTGGATGGGGTAGAGGGTTTTTTTTTTCTACTCCAGTACTGCAAAGCCTTTATTAGAAAAGAATTGTTACTGGAAATAAGCTGAATTGGGATTGGCTATTTAGAACTGTAAAACAAAGATGTTCGCACCCATGCTCTGATGTGCTTGCTTAGCATTTTTAAGGAAAACAATAAAGCTGATTATTGCCTTGTTCTTCAGTTACAGCTGGTGACGCTGAAACAGCAGTACAATGGATTTAACATTCTGAGGCTAAGACCCAAGAAACAGAAAAATTAAGTGATAGGCACAGTATCAGAATAGAAATCTTGACTGTCTATGGGGTTAAACCTGTATCCAAGGTTTTCTTTGTCAGTGTTTTTTTTTAACCCTAATACTAGTCTCATATATATATATGGCATTTAACTAATTGCAACTTCAATATTAGTCATGAATACAATTTTAAACACTTCTGCTTTCCAGTACTATGTAATTGTTTAAAAATTATACTTTTTTTAGTCTAAAAGAAAGGGGGGTCAGGGTTTGAGTTGTTTTTGTTTTTTATATTTTTCTGGCCTAGTCTAGACACCTTTAAATCTTTCACAATAATGAGGTTTGTATTTCAAATGCATATACACACCTGCACACACATGGCTAATTAAAAATATAGTTCTGCCTATTTTTTTGTTTGTTTTAGAAGGGAGTGTTTTTCTCAGATATTAAGAATTGGAACAGGCTGCCCAGGGAGGTGATGGAGTCACCATTCCTGGAAGTGTTCAAGGAAAGGACTGGACTTGGCACTTAGTGCTGTAGTTTAGTTGGCATGGTGGTGTTTGGTCAAAGGTTGGGCTCTGTGATCTTGGAGATCTTTTCCAAATCCAATGTTTCTATGATTCTATTATATTTCACAATCTGGGAAAACAAATGTAAGAAGAAAACTACCTAGGCGGAAACATTTTCTCTGATTACCGGCATGGCTACCATCCAAGTGATAGTTTTTCAAAATATTTTCAGTAGGAAATAATGTAACTTTTATTTTTCCTCTCATACTCAGTGGTCCAGAACTGTCTTTTCAGGGTGATTAAAACTTTTAGTTAGTGATATACTTAAAAGAACTGTATTATCTAAGCTCCCCACCCTTTCCTGCCCCTTGCCTCAAAAATCCCAAGTTGATGATCAAATTGTTTTTTTCTACAGCATAAACTGCTACAGTGTAAATGCTTTAAATGTGTTTGTATAGCCAAAAGGTCACATATGGGCAATGTGGAACTTGGAATGAATTCTTTAAGATATGATAGAACATGTCAATGTAGTCTAAGGTTGTTCTGATTTATAAACAGTAGTTCTTTTGTATCTGAGAAGAATAATTTGGGGAGTATTCACTACTGTATGGTTTCAAAAGGAGATAAGTACATAGGTATAGCTAGTTTGACATTGTGTACCATTTATACATTTGCACTTTTTCTCCCAGAAGGAAATTATGTCAGACAAATACCCCTCCAGAAGTCATTTGAGCAAATACTACAGTTATCATGGGTGACTCTTGAGTATTGGCTTGCCCTTAAAAATTTAATTTTTAAATTTTCAGCTAAAGACATTTGAAACAGACAGCTATATTTTTGACAAAGGACTTGTTAAATAGAATTTTCTTTGGCAAAAATTCTTTTGAAGTCAGTTACCAGACACATTTGTTTCTTTTTATTGATACAGTACTATTGTTTCCATTGTAGAAGTCACGTTTAACAGAAAAATAAGTCAACATAACACTAGATATCTTTGAACTCTTCTTCATGTCATTGCCACTAATCATAGTACATTTAAAATAATGTAAATCGCAGATGGCATCAGACTCTGATGAATTAATATTTGTAAAATATATACATGCATACACATGGACTATTTTGATTGCTCTTCCGTCTTTTACCTCCAAGATTGAAAAATCCTGCTAAAATGTCAGACTCTAAAGCCACTTACAAGGAGCTGCATTAATTATGTTTATAGTGAGAAGACAGTTCTTTTTTCTGGACTTTTTCCATTAAAGATACCATTGCTACTATATCTTAATGGGATTAAATATAACTGATGGTCATTTTAAGGATGGTTTACACTGCTGGAATTGAGTGAAATTATCTCAATGTAGTAAAAAAGCTTAATATGAATAAACACGAAAGGTCCTTCAAGCTGTCTTTTTCCTTTGTCTTTATTGTCTCTGTGCTTTTCTTAATGGTGTTGCTATATTAGCTATAACAGCACAAAGAACACAGAACAGCCCACTGTTTGAGAACCCCTGCTAGCTAGTGCAATTTCTTTCTAATGCTTTCACTAGAGGGGTTTTTTTTAAGGTGAGGATGATAAAACTAAGCTTTAGAGTTCATGGGTAATCTCTTTGAGTCATTTTGCAGCAATGAATTGTTCCAGTTGATGTGGAACATTCTATCAATGCCAATAAATGAGCATTCTCCTCCCTTCTACCCACACCCCTTTCAAAGTCCAATACACAATGAGATTTTTCTGAGACATAACCAAAAAAACTGGGCAGGGGGCTGTTGGGGAAGGAGAAGAGTACAGAGAGGTGTGAGAAGAAACAACTTGCTAAAAATAGAGAGACTATTCTCTGGTGGCTCCACAAAGCAGTATATTATTAGTTTTGAAATTTTTGATGCTGTGAAGATAAAGAATAGCCTTTAAAAGAGCATTAGTGTTTTCGTACAGAAAAAGGTTCATGTGTTCAGCCTATTGCAAAGTGCATTTGCTTGCATTCTTCCTGTGCAGCACAAAGGCAGCATTAATGGAAATGATAAATAGTTTGATGAGCAGGCCAGGTGGCGCAGCAATGGCCCGCAAGACTGCTGAGCTGGAGACAGGTTTTAAAACAAACTTGGGGCTCTTGCTTCCTGGACTGGTTGAAGTTGAACATGTCGAGGAGGTAATGTGATTGATCTCTTTGGAGGAAGATGCCAGCTGGAGAGCTCACAAACTGCTCCTTCAGGATTCTCCTTAAAGATGAATTGATGGCAGCTTCTGAAAAGAGTTACTCACACCGCACTCTTCCCAGCCATTCAGAGGTAGGGCTCTATCACAGTGGCTGCTAAAAGAAGGAATTGAGAGTTTAAAGGGACAGGAAAAAGGTGTCCCTGCTGAAAGAAAATGCAGGAAGTACATTCCCAAAATGCAGCTATTATTTCTATACTGTTGTAAAATAGATTTTTTTTTACGAGCTTATACACACAAATGGTTGTATTCTGTTTGCTTTGGGGGTTTTCTTTGTTGGTTTTTTTTTTTTGCATTACACTGGGATCTTGTAAATCGTAATAAAATAGGAGGTCACCTTTTCATCTGAGGCCTGCAATTCATATTATATTTTAAATCAATTATTTTAAAATTATTCTAGACAAGTATTCAATTAAAAATATTCTAGATCTCCTCAAAATCGTGGTGAAGAAAGGACTTATCCTTAGCTTCATAGTCCTTGCAGTTCTTGAATTGTATTACTCCCTTCCTCCTATTCAAGGCTCTTCTCCTGATAAGATACATACATGTCCTTTTGAAACTGTCCCTTGCTGATTCAGAAACTTTTATTTCTCAGTACATGACAGCTTCTTACTTTTGTCCTGCATAACCAGCTGGTTATGACATTTCCTCTAATGTCAGACAACAGCAATGAAACTTACTTTGGTATTAACAGTAACTCAAAAATATTAGTTAATTTATAAATATATTTGTTTGACCTAAAACTACTCTGGCCCTTACCAATATGCACAGACGATAGAAGAGTAGGAATTGAGTCCCACAGACAAACTGCACACAGACGGAACAAGCAATCTTCTTTGAGTCTTAGGAATCTCAATCATCCAAATGGAGGAAATGAAAAAATAGAACTAATTTTGGTAACATTTAAAAATGAAAGCAAACAATTAATTAGTCTGATTTCACCTGATGTATTCAGGACTTTCTGTTAAAGACACTAAATAAGATAGACCTCATTTTTTGTTACAACTCCAAAGCTTTAGCTTTACTGTAAAAAGCCTTTAACATATGATGTCTGATAGCTGTGAAAAATTGAATTCCAAACAGATTGTTATTAAAAGATAGTGGCAGAATTTATATCATATGTGGATTACCTGGTTACTTCTCAACTGTGCAATATTTTGTTCCCCTGGAACTTTTTTTTGATCATTGCTACTGCAGAAACTACTCCTGGAGAATCCAGGATGTTAGGGTGTTCCGGGGAAGAGAAGATCAGTGACAACCAGGAGCTGGGAAGCAGTTATTGTCCATGGATGAACCCAAGTGCTGCAGTTTATATGTAGGATGTTGTTCTTTTAGGTTATGTCTTTCCAGTGCTTAATTTTTAATTTGGTTACAAATTACACTGTTCAATATTTAATCTAGAAAATTTTTTGTTTGTCTGTGGTAGTGTTTTTGTTTGTTTGTCTGTCTTTTTAGATGAATCATGCCATTTTTTTTCATGAGATTATTTTGGTGGGTTTTACTTTGCAGTAAAACTAATCTATTTTTTGCACACTTTTAAAAACACAAATTATACATCCCAAATGGTAGATACAAGGTAGAAGGAAACTTCTAGCCTTTAATTCGTATTTAAATGAGCCAGGTTTTGAAGTGTGATCCAAAACTGGAAAGCCTTTACTTGCTCTCAGTTCCCACTAATGCCGAATGAGGAAACAACAGAGAAATAAGAAATACCAGAGTAAGGTATGCTCAGCATTGTCTGATATTTTTTTTTGCTCTGTGAGGTGTTTCTCTTCAGCAAGGAGCTGCAGGTGGTACTTGCCCCCCCTGACACACCTTCACAGTAGCATCCCACACCATGAACTCTCCACAGAGTGGAATGTCTTCACCCCCTTGCAAATGAGGGGGTTTTGTTTTCCAAAATCATCCTGTTGAGAGCCCAGCAAGCTAGAAGGTGTTGAACATATGCCAGTAAAAAATTTATTCCTTATAGTGGGTGGCCAAGTGGACTACTGAAGTGAGTAGTTTAGTAGACTGGAACATATTTTTTTCTCTGCCATAATCCATCTAAACTTTACAAATGCTGGTGTCTGGAAACATGGTGAAATATATATGTTAAAATATTAAAAATGGAAGTATGTGCTCAATGTAACTATTACTAAAATTAAATATTCTGCTACATGTAGAAGCTATGAAGAATACTACACATTAAAAGTTTAAGGTTGCTTTTTATTTCATATTGATGAGACATTGAGGAGAAAAAACATAGCTTTGAACCCTCTGGAATTTGCCTGTGTCTCAGATTTAATTTATCTTAAAATATATTTTGAGAAATCTCATTGGTTACTATTTGTTATTGACAGTTATTGAAGGCATAAACACTTCTTCATGTGCTTGCCTGCACATCTGTACTGCCCCAGCACTGAGGTCCAGTCCGTGCACTGAAGAGATGGGCATTCACAGGTTTTCTTCCCCATACTCTCACACTCCAATCTCTTTGGTAGCTTCTGCTTTTGCACTGCCTCTCACTGTGGTACTTTGTTTATTGCTCATCACTTCTCTATAGATACATAGGTAACACAGAAGGCAGACACCATCATAGTCTTCTTGTCAGCCTTTAATTGCCCCAGTATTAGTTCCTGCATCTGTAAATCTTCTATTTCAAATTTTGGTGGGGTTTTTTTTATTTTCTCTGAGGTAGTCCAATGATGATAAGATTTATGAAGATTACAACTTTCTTTTTTTAAAATTCTTGAACAGTTCAGTGAGGACCTTTAGGGACTGATATTCTGGGGTAATGCTCTGGAACATTGCAAAGCTTGGAAGTTTTGGAATTCTTGGGTTTCACCCACTGCTGTTTCTCGAGGTTATCTCAGTTGGTTAGAGCACAGAGCTAATAACACCAAGGTTGTGCGTTCGATCCCTGTATGAACCATTCCCTTAACAGCTGGACTTGATGGTCCTTGTGGGTTCCTTCCAACTCAGAATATTCTGTGATTCTCGAACTAGTTAAACTAAATGTTTAATTCATTAGAGTACTGGAGAATATTTACTTCAAAAACTCCTGTAGGCAAGAAAACACTTCTTTCCATTCTGTAATAAATCTTGGACTTACAGTAAAAGACCAAAACTGTATTGTATTGGTGCAAGCAATGGGGATAGATCAAGGGACCTGTCAATTTGTAGTTTCTTACATTCATTTACTAAAATTTTGTAAATTAAACTTCCTACAGAGAGAAAAGCAGCATCCCTTTTACCTTTCTTTCCATCCCATCTCAAAGTTCCTTGACAGCTTAACTGTCCATCCCATCTCCAAAGGTGTAACAAAGGTGGTTGGTGTAACACCTGAAAATATGAATAAAGCATGGATATTAGGGACTCTGCCCTTTTGAATAAAAAATGCTTTGAAAGAACAGCTTGCAGTCAAGAAAGAACAATCAGTCTTCCCTTTAACACTTGATGTATTAAAAATACCCAATACTTGTACAGAAAACTTGATCAGGAATCATTGTAATGTTTTATACAATCAAGTTAATTTCAAAGTCACTGCCACAGACATAGTAAGTTTTGTTCTGGAGTGGTTTTGATTCCAAAACTTGCACAGTGGTGTAAAGCTGCTTTTGTCTCTTGCTGTTCTTGAAAAGTGAGAAATATGAGAACAGATTCTGCGGTGAGAGTGTTCTACAGTGCTGAAATGATTCACAACTTCGTGTATAAACGTAAATTATTAGTTGGGAGACTGGCTAGTCTGATTAAAAACTATTAGTCTGGGATATGGCTTTAATTGAATTAGAGTAATATGTTCTACGAAGAGGAGTGTCATAGTTGCATGATAATGCTGGAGGAAGATTTGTCTGTCTTAAGGTAATCCTATATGAGGCTGCTTACTGTACATTAATATTAAGGAAAAAGTGATAAAATGTCGGGAGTACAGGTACTTAATTTTTCTTCTTAATAACATTTTTGTGTATCAATTCTAACCAACTGAGAAGGGAAAAAAAATCAGGAAACTTTGAATGCTTATAGTATGTTCTCCTGCTAGCAGTTCAGGTTCTTGTTTTGATAATTTTGTTTTCTCCTTACTACTCTTTTCTTTCAGGTCTCATTCGATTACAAGAGCTCATCAAGGCTCCATCACGATACAACCTAAGACTAAAAATCCGTCAGTTACCAGCTGACACAAAAGATGCAAAGCCATTGCTAAAGGAGATGAAAAGAGGCAAAGAATTCCATGTGATCTTTGACTGCAGCCATGAAATGGCAGCAGGCATCTTGAAACAGGTAATCCCCATTTTACTTTAGATGGCTTAATCTTTTTCATCCCTAATAAATAAAAGTATTATCCAGACCTAATGGTATTTAACAAGCAGGGAAATTGTATGTCAGTTTTACTGAGGCCTAACTGAAAATCAGCCAAGGATTTTGGAGGTAATTTTATTGGTGACACAAATGGTAGGTGCTTTAATTATGCTTTTATAAAGAAACAGATTAATCAATTTATGTTCAGGAGGAACATGAAGGAATATTATTCTTTCAACTATGGAGAACTGGTACTTTGGAGAATTGATGGTTTAAGCATGGCTTTAAATTCTTGCTTAATGTTATTTCATAAATCTATATGTACGTATGTATATGTTTATTTATATATTTATTTTTATTTGAGGCCTCTAACATGTGTATTCTTAATCAGATAGTACTATCTGAATAGTATGTTACCATCAGACACTATTAATGTCTTCCATTGAGAGGACAGAATTTATATCCATATCAGAGCCATATTCTCTTTGCACTAATTATGGAACCACAAAACACCCAAGTACATTGGGGTAGATGCTTTGAAAATATTGTGTGCAAGTGAGATGAGTAGGTGAGGTACAGCCAAATTCCAAATACTTAACTGGCTCAGAGACCATCTTCCCCATAGTTTTTTAATTATGCTATGACTTCCAATAAGGAGGATAGGAAGAATACCTAAATTGAAGCAGTGTTCTACACTTCTAATGCATAGATTTTCATCGCTTTAATTCATGTTTGTATTACGTTTGCTAGAAAACTGTAGGGTCTAAATTGAAAACAAAATGTATTTAAGAGTTGGAAATATGCATCTCATTAGAGGTACTTACAGGTATTATTGCAAGTACAATTAAAATTGCTAGTAAGCCTACATGTATAATATAATTTCTTTATTGTTCATTGATTGAAAAACTGTTATTAATTCCTAGTAATTTTAAACCTCTGCTGGTGTTTTTTTCTAAACATAAGCCTAGTTATTCTAGTTCTTTAGCCCAAATCATTGAATGTACATTTAATTATTTAAAATATTTTTAATCTAAACAATGCAGATGGAAAATGTGTTGATGGCAATATTAAGATGCAATACTAACAATAACTCCATCGAGATACATTACTTATACAGTATCTAGTAGCTTTTAGGTGAAAAGAAACTTTTATTTCACAGTGTACAACATTGTGAAAAATGTATGAATAGAGGGAAATAGGAACAAAATTAAAAGCATTGTATCTATAATCATGTCCCAGGACCCAAGAGTGAGGATTCAGACTCTTTAAATCAAACTGTAAACTGTTTGATCAAAGTACACTGCTCATCCTAAAGATTACAGAGGGAAGATACAGAAAAAAAGTTCATTTATGAGTGTTTAGATCTTTATACAGATTCTGTAGATTTTTACTTTTCCATTCAGGCCTTATACTGCAATGCTTTGAATATGCCTAAAATTTGGAGTTCTGAAGTTGAATGTGAGTACTTGCTGTCAAAATTGACACAAGGGATGTTGAGAATATATTTATTATTTAGTGTTTATATTGCAAATATAGGGTTTATAAGTGATTATTGAAAAAAAAATCTTTGTATAATTATTTCTGAATTACTACCTGATCCACTTTTTTCCTGGTAATGGAGGGGTGAATCTGGGGAGACATGACAGGGAGTTTCAGTTTAAGAGGATGATTGGAAAGATTAACAATGAAGTTGGTGGAAGACAACACAAGTTGAAAATAGAGAAAACAAAGTACCTTGAGAGCCTAGTGAAATGGCAACTAGTCTTTGCTGGCCAAAATCCATAACGAAAAGTAAAAAAAAAAAAATGCTATTAATAAGAAAACCATACATAAATTAAGGCAAATCTCATTGTTATCTACATCACCAGGCAACCAGGGAAAGCATACATAATTTAGAAGGTTAGGGAAACACTGTAATAATGAGAACAGAGAAATTACAATGTTTGAAGAGGAAAAAGAAGTGAGATCTTTAGAGAAGTGAGAAAGTGAAAGAAGGAAGACATGGAAAAGAGGCATCATCATTGCATAGCAGAATGAGGAACATGCGTAGGATGTTGTGCAGGGATCCTTTGGAGTACGAAAGACTTGATTAGAAGCAGTTGTGATAAAGGTGACTGCAAATGTGTTACATTTAGAGAGGAAGACACTTCAGTTTTATTAAAAAAAATTCTCATAAAAGCTAAGAATGTTTGTAGTTGTAGAATTCCTAATGAAGTTGCAATATTTCTCATGGAAATGTGGTTTTCCTGTGTTTAAGAGAATTTAATTGCTACTGGAACACTATACTCTAGTTATAAGTACTGTTGTGGAATTCTAAATACTAAAGTATAGGAATTCTTTGGAAAAGTGGTGTGGATTTTTTCACAATCTTGTTTAAAATATTATAAAATCTGATCTGCATCTGATATTTGGGTTAGTTTTAGATTTTTTCTTTGGAAAAGACCATATAGACTATAAATTTCATCAGTTTTCACGCAATGTCACAAGTAAAGAGTCTCCCACAGCCTTCAGAATGCTGACAATTCTTTTTAATACAAGTTGTGGTATTGTCCCAGCAGTATAATTGTGGCCTTCAGTGTCTTTAAGGAGGTCCGTCTGGTAGCCACTTAGCAAAGAATTCCTTTGATAATTCCTGGAAAGGAAGAAAATAATAAAGCAGCTTTTGTGCAGAGCATGAAGATACATGCTTTTACCGAGAAAATGGCCTTCATGAATAAACATGATGAGACATAGTTTTTTATCTATTTGTTATGATATTTGTTTTTATGCATTTGAGAGGAAAGCATGAACTTTTAAAATGCACTGTTTATATAAAACTACTTGGTATTACATAGCAGGAGCGATGAAGGTACTGGAGAGATACATGAATTTATAAAGTAATTCTGTGAATATTTGTTCTTCATTTTTATTTGAGTAGTATCTATCTTGCTGTTTAAAATTTGACTCAAGAGAATTTTCTTCTATGGTTGGAAAATGTGCACATGTATAATATAAGCTAGGGGCCTTCTTTTAAATGCATGGTATTGTTCATCAAAATAGAAAAAAAAAAATCCTGTTAGGCAATTCATTTTAAGGGAGGGGTTCAATAATGAATGAAAATATTATCGACTCAAATTTTGTGTTGTAACTTAATGTATCCATTAGTATGTAAAAATACAAGCCTCTTTCACATTTACTGCACTAAACAGTCTAATAATATTCTTTCTATCAGAAGATCTGGTTCATAAATTCCTTTAATAGTCAGTAATCTTCTCTAACTGCTAAGAAATTACTTGCTTGACCTAATTTTAGTATAATTCAAACCCCATAGTCTGATCTTAGTAGTGTTCTTTTGCAGCCTTTCATTTGCCATGTAAGCGTGATAAAAATGTATTTTGTGGCCTCAGAAACATTAATCTTTTTTTTTTGTTTTTTCAAGGCTTTAGCTATGGGGATGATGACAGAATACTATCACTATATCTTTACCACACTGGTAAGTGGCTTGTAAAAACATAGTGATGACATCCAACAAAGATGTTACTTTCCTAATTATATTGCTTAACAAAGTGGAAATGGTCTCTCTGGAATGGGCTGTGAGTGCAAGATGTTTTCTTTGCTGAGTTTTCTAACTTTCAGTGAAAACTCATCAGGATGGTTTAATTATTATTCAACAGTGTGCCCTGGAAACTGATAGACCTGAAAAAGCATCTGACTGTAGCACTGCAGTTTGTAACTGTCAAGGAAGGCTAAGTGTGTAATTCATAATTTATTGTTTATTTTATGTGTTTTGTCCTTTTTATCTTTTAGCTATTTGTATTTGAAGATTATGACATTTTAAAATTTACTCATATATTCCATATTTTTAATCCAACATTTTACAAGGCAGTTCTTCTCTGTCATATGATTCATGAATAATTTGGTGTGAATCTCAGCAGCATTTTACTTAACAATTCACACAAGTTTTTTAGGTGCATGAATTATGCAATATTCTTTGGTGTCCACTGCAAATGTAACTTAGAAGGAATTTGATCATTCTTGGATCTATCATTTGCAATAAATGAGCACCTAAAATGTGAATGCACTTAAAAAACATTACAAACATGTACATGAAGACGTTTCTCCTGCTCACCACAACCTAACTAAAAAGCAGTTTAAAAGTTGGCAAAATATTATTTTAGAGACTGCAGAATCTCTAGAGTTGTGCACATTTTTCCGTCTTGAATTTGCATTAAATTTTGTCTAATTAGAATGCAGTTCATTACATTTCTTAAAATAAGAGTGTGAGAAAAACATGAGACAGATGTGCCTTGGCAAAACCATGCTTGAAATGACCCATGTTTAAAGTCACATTCATATTTAAGCTCTTATGAAAAAGAGTCCTTTGTGGTAGGGTAGGAATCCACCTCAGAATCACAAAACAGAAGTTCATGGAAAGTATTAACATGAAATAACCAGTTGAACAGACAAGAAAATAATTTGTGAAGTTCAAAGGCAAACCCTGCACAAATACCTGTCTTATTTTAGAAGGTTAAGTTGTTCTATCACTTACAGATTTAGGATTGCATGCAGTGGAATTTCCCTCACTAAATAGATTTCCCTCCATAAAACTGGATCATACATGTTTCAAAGTTGTTTTTTTATTTTTAAGATTTTTATTTTCCTATTGATCAAAATTATTCCTTTGAGGGCTATGCTGTCCATTGGCATTGAATTCTCACTCTTAAAGCTCTGTTTAAAAATTAGAATTTTCTGTCATTCTTACCTACTTATTAGAAACATTAGATTTTCCATGGAGACAAGAGTATTATATGACTTGGAACTATCAAGAGATAATTTACTGTGCACAAACATATAATGGATTTTGATTTTGCAATGTAGCTCTGGAACTTGCATAAGAATTTAGTTGTTTTGATATATTAATTGCTTCTTACCTGACACGGTAAAAGTCCTGTCAAATAAATTTTCCAGTCACAGTGTTTACAACAGTCTTCTGTGTAATCTCCTCTTGATTGATTCAGGACCTAATGCACTAGCTCATTAATACACTGACCTGTGTGCATTTGTAATATATGCATAATAATACTGTGTATATTTATTACATTCCAGTGTAAACATGAATGTGTTTGTATTAAAAAATTGCATTCAAGGTTCTGACTTCTTGCACAGTAAAAACTGAGACAATTTTTAAAAGAGAAAGATGTAACTTAGTTCTAGTTCTGTCCAAAATTTCCTTTGCAATAAAATGTTATATTTCTTTGCAAAGAGAATGTGAGTTAGGTTATTTTAAATGAATTTTGACACCTTAATAATCTTAAATATTAGATAAGGGAAATTATATCATAATTACTAGCTGCAGAATTAAAAATGAGTAGTGATTGGTAACTGGTTGATATTTTTGTGGGTTTAGTGATGTTAACAATCAATGGGTGTTATATTCTGGTTTTCCATAGTACAGTATTTAATCTTCTTCATCTCTAGCCAGTAAACAAAATAGATTCAGGCAAGTGTTACACGTAATGCTACCTGACAACAAAAGTTAAATTAAAAATTAAATGAATGACCAGCTATGAATTATGGGGTAAATTTCTATGTTCAATAAACTAAAATTATGTTATAAGGAAATAATATATTATCTATAACCTTGATTACATCTTTTTTTTCCCCCGTGTTCAAAGCTTGATCTTAGACCTGAGATTCTTGAAGTCAATTACTATTTCTACATTGCTTCTTAGGATTTGATCAAAGCACTAGGACAACCTTGAATTTACCTTCTTGAGCTAAAATTTGTTTGTTTGTTTGTTTTACTTTTTATTAATTATATTTCCCCATGTGTGTGTTTGAGGGCTAACTGTGCTCACACGCATACAGATATTTTGAACACATATAAACTGGCAAAAGCTATTCTTGCAAAGATGAATTCCTAATCAAAGATATATCTATATTTGGAAGTATGATTGATGACAGTGAAAAATGCTTTTGATCAAATTTAAAGCCATGTACATTTTCCCTTGTCCATGCTCACCACCACCCCCACTCCCCACCCACTCCCCTCCACCAATTTACCCTCCTAAGATTAACATCTTTAAGTTTTACTGAGAGTGAAAGCTCAAGGAAACTCTTGTTCAGTTTATTTTATTATTTGATGTCTGTTTGATTTCTGCTAAGCTCAAGAACTCACAATTAATATCAATATTTAGCAATTAACAATAATATTTAAGTTTGCTGTAGTATTTTAGCCTACCCAGTAGAAGATACATTACTCTGTAATTGGACTAACATTTCCTGAAAGTCTGTTCTTCCTCTGAGAATCAGATTACTCCCACCACAAGGACAGCCAAGTTGCTTGCTCACAGGCAGAGGCCCCCAGACAAGCAGAACACACTTCCTAGCATAAATAGCACTGAAAAATTACCATGCTCTCATCGGGCGAGATGGTCCAACAACTGAAATAGCAATTGTGGTGTATTACAGAATTTATACAATGGTAATTTTTTCAGGACCTGTTTGCCTTGGATGTGGAACCCTATCGGTACAGTGGTGTTAATATGACTGGATTCAGAATCCTAAACACGGAAAATACCCAGGTGTCATCTATCATTGAGAAGTGGTCCATGGAGCGCTTGCAAGCACCCCCGAAGCCTGATTCAGGTTTGCTGGATGGATTTATGACGGTATGAATACCAGTATTTGCTTCCTTTTGTTTTTTATATGTTTGTGAAGCTAAAAGAAAATATAACGTCTTGTTTGTTACTAAAAGTGTTTAGAGGTGTGTAACCAAATATTATTGTAAACATGAGTCAGAGAGTAACTGTGATGTTTCTGTTAATATTTTGCAGATTGAATAGATGATTATATTAACCTTCTTTGAAAATTACGCATACTATATTTTTTTTTCAAATTATAATGCCATATTCTAAATGACAAAATCATCTAGTCCATATTTCCCGAATTTGCTGGTGAAAATTTCTTATGGGACAGAAATCAAGCTAATGACAATTATCTTTTTCTCTGTCATTTGTGTCTGATTCATTTAAGATTCATTCATTAATAATGTGTGCTTTTTAATTTTTACATAAACCTTGTTTTTAAATATTTTAATAATATTATAAACAGCACCTTTTTACTATCTTTTCTACTTTCTGTGCCTTCAGATAAATCTGACTAATTAATCTGTTTGTTTGTTTTTCTTTTCTTCCTTCCATTCCAACTGTTCTTTGGCCTCACTTCAGTTCATAACAATCACAATTATATTCCTGCAAATAAACTTTTGTTGCTAGGTTTTGGTGAGTTTCTGTTCGTTCGTTGGAATTAAATCTGGAATTATAATGTCACAAAGCGGTCTAATTTAAAAAACTATCCTACATTATATCTGCTTGAGTCTTCAAATTTGTTGAAAGGTTTTCCACTTTGGCCCCTTAACAACTGAGTTAACTCGGTTTTGTTTGACTTTGGTTTTTATTTTTTGGGGGATTTTTTGTTTGTTTGTTTTTGTTTTTGTTGGAGTTTTGTTGTTGTTCTTTTTAGGCTTTTCATCTCCCATTTGAAAAATAACAAATTCTATTTCTTGAAGACAGGTATTTTAGTAACCTATCAGATTGTGTTAATTATTCCACATAACACAGGTAATCAACAGTCTTTTTCTACTGATAAGATTTAAGGATCTTGTAGATGTTAGGTACTAAAGTACAATAAATATTTTAACAAGTTAGTCCAATATTTTTCTGGAAAATTCCGCTTTTTAGAGATAAATACTTTTTAGATGTACTTACTGTATATGATGTCTTGAACATGATAATTTGAAGCATTTTAAATTTTATTTTTTTACTAATTTCCTTGCAGTGCACTTTCATCATACAGTAGTTTAAAAGTTATATTGTTCATGTCTAAATAAGCTCAAGCAAGCAAATTAACTCCCCAAAATATGAAAATTGTGTGAAACATGCATCTGGAAACATGCAACATACAGCTGCTACTTATTACTGTTAGTCATTGTTTCATGCTTCCTTGTTTGCGTTAATACTTTCTTTTTTTTTTATTTTTACTTTTTTGAATTTGAAATTTGCATTACTTCTCATTCATTTTAGTTGTATATTTTATGTATTGATCAAAGATGTAACTGATCTCAAACCTTTGGATATTTACAAAGATCAGTAGTGATAATTACTTTATGAAAACATAGGGCCATGGTGAAAAAATAATGGAATAATAAATATTGGAATAGAGTTTTGTGGGCCAGTTGCAGGTTTTTCATCTCCTGTGGTGCTGTAAAGAAAGTGCTTTTCTCAGAAAAGCTTCTGATGTGAAGCAGAAACCTATAATTGCTAGTATATGACTGTGTAAGAATAATACTATACACCATTACTTTTCCTCAGGATAGAAAGATATAAAAAAGTGCTTGAAAAGCACAGTGGCTTCTCTTCTGGATCTTTAAGAGCCCTCTGTGCTCTAAGTGGAACCAAGTGTTCATACAGACTGTGATGAATATTTTATGGTCATTCTTTTTGTTGATTAAGCATGTAAATGTGCTTTGATTACCTGGGTTTTAAATACCTGAGAGATGCAGATTATATTTAAACT
This sequence comes from Daphoenositta chrysoptera, assembly GCA_013397915.1. Taxonomy (NCBI): domain Eukaryota; kingdom Metazoa; phylum Chordata; class Aves; order Passeriformes; genus Daphoenositta; species Daphoenositta chrysoptera. The sequence goes on along the minus strand of VZRO01001744.1, from coordinate 1,566,269 downwards.
ATATTTAATGGGCAGTCTTGGCAAGCATTATGAGATTACAGATTTCTTTTTGTCTGGCCCCTAGATAAAGAAAAACCATCCCCAGCGTATCCATTTGGAAGGTGTGAAAGTTACATCATGGTGTCATTGCACAATGTTCTTTCTGTGCTCAGAATAAAATAAGCCACTTTACTGACTTATTATTGGTTGTAAAATCCGTTAAGTGTGTAAATTTTGACCTTTGTGTCACTGTTGTTCACGTGTATTTAAAATCAGAAATGGACTTGGGACTCAAAGACTCTTTGGGACTCAAAGACTCTTCACAGATATTGCTGTTATGGAATACTCTAACTGATATAGGCTGGACTGGAAATGTGTTTTATTTTCACTTGTTGATAATGGCTACAGCTTAATCAGAAAAAAAATAGCAAGAAGACTGCTTAATGGGAATGCATTCAGCTTGAACCACATAGATAAATGCCATTTAATCAGGTTTTAAAACACCTGAAATTCTTGCCAAATAAAAACCTGAGCCTTGTATAAAGCATTTAGAGACCTCAGTGCAGACTAACTTTTTTCTGGTGGTGTAAAACCAGGCAGGTATGGATTGCAATGTTTTTAAGCTCCAGTGGTGTAAGGTACTTCTACCCCTTACTTTTTCACCAGATTGACTTTGCCCCTATGACAGTTAGAATTATTAATATAATTATGACAATGCTTTTCCTTATTTATGATTCATAGAATTCCCAGTCTTAATTGCTGTTTCAAGGTCTTTTCTGTAGGTTTGCATAACTCTCTAACTAGTGTATAACTTTCCTCATAATTATCTTACCTTTACTATCCTGATACTAAATAATAAAAAGCTGTTATAAAATTTCATCTCATCCCCTTGCAATATTCCAAGTAAAATCTTCAACTATGAATCCTATTGAGTTCAATTATTATAGTTTTTCCTTTGTTTCTAGGCTATTCCTCAGCACAGCTCTGAACAGGGTGATGGTTTAGCACACCTGAGAGGAAAAGTGATCAAAATCAAATTTTCAATCAAATTTCACTCTCCTCTTAGGATTTCTTAAGTATTTCTTTGTATGGATTTTGGAGAAAAAAAATTTAAATTATTTAATCAATGCTACCCTATTGGACAATTCTAGTAATAAATGTTTACTTGTGTGTATGACAAAGAAACAAAATGCATTCTATGATTTAGGGGAGTAACTACAGTACAACTGGCTTTGTTTTTTCCATTGCTCCAGAAAATCTGTAGAAATGTTGGAAATCACTTGCTGTGTTGTGTCAGACTATACACACTTTCTTTACACAGTCTTCTTGAGATTAAAGGTGTGCTTGTATAAATGTTTATAAGAAATGATTTCTATTAAAGTCTAAACTAATTTCTAAACTAAATGAAAAATGTGAATATTCTTTTAATATGGTACATAGTAGTCCTGAGGAAGTCTCACTGGTCTACTCTTATTGGAGAGATTTTTCTATCATCATTCATGTACTAATAGATCTAATTTGTACTTTTGATGGTTCTTTCATATTTCCTAATGTCTGAGAAAAATCAAAATTGTACTTGTCCTCATAACATAGAAATAATAATATAAATGTGTTGCTATTCAAGTACATTTATATCTTTTTCACTGTCACACACTTGTGCAAATATGCACATGCACACCTGGTATAGCTTACTAAGCTACTTAAATAGTTACTTTTATTTCTTAAATTTGTAATGGTCCTTTTTATTTTAAGTATTCTCAGCAGTCTTGTATTTACTTGGATCATTGTTTTTGTATCACCATACTCTTACTAATCAGAAAAAAAGCAAAATATAGTACATATAAAAATATATATCACATGAAATCGGGACATGCCATGGCTTTTATTTCTTATAATAAAAGTACAGGAATTTGTTAATGATAATTTTGTGACAGGTAAAAAAACATGCCTTTAAAAAATTGCAGAAAAAAAGAAGAGTCAAAAATCAGACTGTTGGAATACTTTTTCTTTCCAGTAGAATTAAATGTATCTAACATTTCAGTATCTACTTATTGTTATCTTCTTGTTTCTTCTTGTTACTTGGGTGAAAAAGTCCAAAGGAAACAAAGAAAATTCATCTTTGCCTATTTTAAATCCTAATTCCTTTTTATTTCAGACTAAGACAAACTTTTCAATCAATTCTGACTTGATCCTGCACTTCCTGACATAATTCAGCAATATATATAAGTGAGGTTTTTTTTAAATTTGGCTTTGTACATATTTCCAAATAAAATCTAAAGTGGCTACTCTGACAAAATCAAATGGACAAACATCCATTCATTCATGCAATTCCCTGCTTCTCACCACCTATTCTTCCTTGTTAGCAGTTCAAAAAGCACCTTATAAAAATTAGGCTCCAGACAAGGTGGGTTGTAACCATTTGAACCTCTTATTATCACACTACTAAACAACTTCTAACTAGATTGAAGCTCTTTGAACTATTCTCTGATATATGATATACCCATTACAGTTATTTTCCACCAACTTTATACTAAATTCTGACATTTGAAAGTGAGGTACTTAGCAATCACTTGAACAGAATGACTGTTCTTTAATCAGATTCTTTAATCAGATTATGATTTCTTCTTGCAATATGAACTTACAAGTTAATAAAAACCCCAAACAAATCATAATGAAATAAAAATATTTAATTTATATAACTTCAGCTATTTTTTTTCTTAAAAAGTTTAGATTTGCAGGAGTTCATCCTTATTTTAGTCTGAAGTAAAAAATGAATTTTGACTTTTCCTGCAAAATGGAAAATGATAATTATTATGACTGAATATTTTTAATAAATTCTAACAATATTGTCATCTGTACTGTATAAATAAAAAAATATTATGGAAAACAGAGGGGCAACATACTATATTAAAGAAACCTTACTTTGGTATACTTCACTTACTGAGTCTGTACAAGTATTACACCAAAAGAGGAAATATCCCTCAAAACCCTGAGCATAAACACACTTCCACATTTATATATGACCATGATTCACACCAAGCAAAATAGAGCATAAATAATGTGTTATGAGTTCAGAATTCTTTTACTCTACAGCTATTAATCTTCACAGTTTTCTGTGCCTCAAGTCAGAATTTAGCATGCATAATTAAGATGACCTAACAAGCCCTGCTTCTTAATTACCATAAAGTTTTCCTTACTAATTGCTTTTGCCTATCATCCAATCCAGCTATCTGCTTTCGTCTTATATAGAAAAGAGTGTGAATTTTTCTCCTATTCTGACTGTTAATTCTGTTCTTTAATGCCCACTTTAGTAGCTATGTATGGGAGGTGCAGAGAAGCACTGTGGTGCTGCTTGAATGCGAGACCCAAGGTCAGTATTTAGGCGTTTACCCCAGGAAAATCACAGTTTGCAGCTGATACATTTTGTGTGCTGTCTGGCAGAATGGAGCATTATTTAGTCGAGGACTTTCTTCCTTCACTCCTACTTATCTTGTTTAGTTTCTTACCTTTTTTTTTTTTTTTTCTTTGATAGTTGAAAAAAAAAATCCCTGAAATTTAGAGTGATATTAAATACAATGGGCAAAATCCTAGAGATTTTTTGAATATGCAGAATGCATTTATGATTCATTTCTGTGCCTGAGATTTTCGTTTGCTTCAAAAGAAAAGGAGATGAAATTTTATTAATAAAGTTTAGAAATTTTTAAAGCTGTTGTATAGACTTCCTCGGTTAACAAAAATAGATTCAATGATATTTTCTTTAAGTACATAACTGTAAAGAAGATACAAAGATCAGGAAGAGAGATTCTAATACCTCCATAAATTATCCTTAATTGAAGGAATGTACAAATGCATTTACTCACAGAGCTGACTAGGAAATTCATTTTGAAACTAGGCATTTTAAGGGACACAGTAAAAATCCTGAAGTTATAATTCCTTTGGTATTTGAGAATGGGAATGAAAAAGAGAATAATGTTGGATTTGTAAATGTGTGGATATTTTTCCCTAATTAGCTCTCCGTATTTGCACATGAAAGACTGGGGGGACATATTTATATATTATATTCTTTTTTTGTTCTCTTTTTGCCCTGATTGTAAGAAAGCTTCCAGTAAGCAACGTCTCTATGTCTAAACCTTATGACTGTTTTGTAAAATATAATTTATCTGAATGTTCACTTTTATCTTTGTGGTTATGTTAATTTAATATTCTCAGAACTTTTGTTGAATCCAAGGTCAAGACAAAGAATTGCTAAAAAAACTTATGGTCAAGCAGTGAGTATAGATGGACAACAATGATGTATTTTCAGTTGCATTAAATCAATGTGTTTAAAAACTCTAAAACCTTGTAAGGAATTGGACCAATGCATGAAGACCATGTTAAGTGGCCACAGGTAATCTGCTGTAAGAGCACATTAATCAACAGATTTCTCTGGCTTATTTTTGGTAGAGGTTTTTGAATCATGTTAAACTAGCTTGGTTAAGCTACTAATGTTGGAAAGTGTACCCTTTTTTTGCATTATAAAATTTGGAAAAGATTAAGAGAGTAATCACACTGAAACCATGAAAATTGAAGTTGAAAGAATTGTCTGAAACATAAAAATCCATAATTTTAAAAAATGGATTCAGTTCCTTTATTATGATATAACCAAGGCTTAATGATGTTTTTCATGGAAGAGGTAAATAACTCCCATGTCAGATAATTGAACATGACTAATACTGAGGGCACTCTTGCTCTGAAAGATAAGTATGTATTTCCCAAGTTCTTTGCTCTACTTAAAAACAAGCAAAGAAGCAACAACCAAAAACCCCAAATAAAACTCCAACCCAACCAACCAAAAAAAAATAAACTCACCCCCTAAAATTCCAATAATTTTAATCTAGGTGTTGCTAATCCATTTTAATCAAGGTTTAGGTAAATAGCATGAGCCAAGAAAAAGTGTGATTTTTTTTTTTTTTTAAAGTGAAGCTGTGATAAGTGTTGATATTAGAATTTAACAAAATAGAGATAAAATGATGCTCTTAATTACTGACTCAAGAAACTAGGGAGATGCAAAAATGGAAAGATACTCTATTATTATTTTTATTATTATTATTATTATTTTGTATATTTAGTTCAATATATATATTTTAACCTAATTTTGTTCTACATCAACTTCATAGTTTCTGAGGAGTGTTCTCTAAAATTCTTTTTTTTTTGGATTCCTCATAAAGGAAGCAAAAAAATTATAGTGTAATACAGGGTTTTCTTTCAACATATTCCTGGAGCTTGTCTGACTTTATTTATCCTTGATGTCAGTATTTTCAGTGACAGTACAAACTGTTGAATAGCTTGATACAAATTAGTAATTTGGTTTTCCTAATGGTAAAAGGATATTTGTGAAACTGCAATCTCTTATCTTTACATGACAACATGGAAATAACAGTTATATTTGGAATAGCTACTTAAATAATAATTTAGTAACTGCTATCAGGCACTGTGACTGGACAGGAGAATTGGATGAGAAGAAGGTGCTGTTAAGATTCCTGAGGGTGAAATGATCAATAAAAATAAAAAAGAAATACTTGTTACAAAAATACAGTCTTGGATTCTGATTTAGAGCTTCAAAGAGGATGTCTTGTTACATAGACAGCTTTATAATTATCCCTTTAGCTAAAAGAATTTTCTGGATTTGCTGATGAGATGTGTTTAGTAACAGTGTAGCAGCAAATGTGTACTTCAAAGGAAATACTAAACAATTACTCATTACTGCGTTACTAGCTAAGAATCTCCCCTAGGCACAGTTAATTTCGTGAGTTTAGGGACTATGCAGGATTTCATGCTGTAAGATGTTTTAGAAATGATTTGTCAGCTATTTTGGGAATTAATTGCATTATTAAATATTTGAGTACTGTATACAGTAACTTTTAGAATTTTAGGAAACTAGATAGATAAGAAACATACGATCCTACCCCAAAGAAAAGATATATCCAAGTACTGCATAGTATTTAGCAGAAATTGCAGTTGCTCTCCTACGGGAGATTTCATTGAATTCTTCCAGATGAGGTTTAAGGATGTATGTATATACTTATATATACACTAAGATTGTCCTTGATTTGTATCATGCTTTCATGTTAGAAATCTGCATGCTGCTACATCTTTACAAAGCAATAGAAGGAACTCAGTGTAACAGCAAGTAGGGAAATGGCAGAGCTTGTGAAACCTGCAGGATCTCCTACACAGTGTAGAAGAGCAGCTGAAGCACAGGTTGTTTTTTGAAATAGGAACTTGAGTGCCTTTTCTCAGGAAATATGCACGTGCCTGCACTGTATGAAATTTAAAGTCTGAGGACTGCAGTTAAGTAACCACAATCTGTCAAAGATTATGTGTCTAAAGAAGGGCAATGAAGCTGGTGAAGGGTCTGGAGCACAAGTTTTATGAGGAGCGTATGAGGGAGCTGGAGTTGTTTAGCCCGGAGGAAAAGAGGCTCAGGGGAGACCTTATTGCTCTCTACAGCTGCCTGAAAGGAGGTTGTACACAGGTGGGTGTTGGTCTCCTCTGACAAGTAACAAGCGACAGAACAAGAGGAGATGGCTTCAAGTCATCCCAGGGGATATTTAGATTGGATATTAGGAAAATTTTCTTCCCAGAAAGGGTGATCAAGCAATGGAGCAATCTGCTTAGTGAGGTGGTGGAGACACCATCCCTGGAGGCATTTAAAGGACTTGTATTGTGGCGCTGAGGGACATGGTTTAGTGGTGGAATTGGCAGTGCTGGATTAATGATTGGACTGGACGATATTAAAGGTTTTTTCCAACCTAAGAAGTTCTATGATACTATGATGATATTTTTCTTACTATATACATTCTGAAATTATTTTAATGCTTTATTTATACACTGCGTTTATTGCAAATGTTCAGGAAAAATGAACCCAAAGAAAGACTACTTTTATATTCTTTCTTTGCTGTTGTTTTTAGAACTTGCCTTGAGAGGCAGCATAACTAGAGCTGATAATCAGTGGATTTATCTGCAGGAATGAAGAACTCTAGGAATCATTATAGTTACCTTTGTAGGATGTAGAATGATGACAATGTAGGCATGCTAGGTTAAACAGCAATGTAAATAATATATTTTGTGGAGAAAAGGGACCATCAATTTAGCCTTTACTGTGTGCTTATCAACTTCACAGTGGCACTGCCTGTTAGGACTGGCAATGTACTACACTTAATAGTGACACTTAGAAGTATGTTCTGGGTAAAATCCTGGTCCTTTGGAAATCAGTATACAGGTAGTTTGGCTAACCTTTAGTTTGCTACATGCATTCCAGGCTCAGATAGGGTAAGCTGATGAAGGGCTACCATTTTAAAATTTTATTTAATTTTGAAGTGGGGTATTAAACACTACATACTGCAATGGAGAGGAAAAGAGTGAAAATCATAGGTAAATAATTGTCTCTGAATATTCAGGTGGTTATTTTGAATGTCGTTTGGTAGGCTGGAACAGTCTTTATTCATTACATGCTTCTCATTTTTAAAACCAAGAATGTGCTATTTCTGTCTGTTGCGAATTAATACTTGTTAATTACTGGTAGAAATAAACAAGCTTCTGGGGATACTATTTTCTCTGCTGGAGACCTGTAAGTGTATGTGCTTGAATTTTTGCTTTTTCTTTTTTTCCCCCATTTCCAAATACTTATAGATTTGTCTAATAAGAGATACTGTGTCCCCTAGTTTTTGCATATCTCTAAGTCACAGCACAATTTTTACTTTTAAAGGGGTTCATATAGTACGTGTTGACTTCATGACAACTTTCAGAAAGATCAGATATGTAGTTATGGCTTAAATTAATTTTCCTCAAGGATAACATTTTTGTCCACAACATCATGGACTCCATTTTAGAGCTTTACAGATGCACGGGATATTGTGTTTGGCCTCCACCCTTCTGGCCCTTCAGAAGGTCAAAGGTCTCCTATAAGTCGAAAGTTAGGTCTGCCCACCTTTGGTGAATGTATTGTGTCTTCTCGATATTTCAAATTATGCTATATGCCTGAAATTAGGCTACTTAGTCAAGCTTTTAAGTAGAATTGTAGTAGTAAATATATTTTCCACTTAAGGAGTCTAGAGGGATTACAATTGCCACAAGCACACATACAGAGCTGTTAAACAGTGCCTAGGAAAATTCACGCATCCACCCGAATCTGCATCAGAATACCTTTATGTCAGACTGAAACAAAATTAACATGCTTTCATTATTATATATTTTCTCTGTGAATGTAAGTTTTGTACTCTCCCAAACCACAATCAGCTTAGGAGATAGGTGAGAAACATGTAATGGATGCACTTAGGAGAATTAATTGTTGTGATGTTGTGAAACAGAGATTTCAGATTTCATAATCCCACTTTCCAAGGCCTGAGAATAGTATTTTAATACCAGTGATAATGCTGTAATCTAATTCAGATGATGACAGTGTCTGTAATGTCCTGGAAATAAATACTAAAATTTCAGAAGTTCGTTATTTTGATGCTGTAGGTTAATTTATTCAAGCCTTGTGGTGAAATGCTACGGGGAAAGCATTATTTTGTAAAGTATATTCTGTGCATGCAGTTCCTATATATATTGTTTATAAAAACAAAATCTCATTTTTTCTGTTTGTCATATGTAGTAATGGATGTGTTAACCATTCTGTCTGTTTATTGAGCTGTTGTTTGAGCCCTCGGTTCAACAAAATGCTCAGTGTGCTTTCTTGCTCAAAAAGCAATAGAAAGCTTGTCGAGTACTTCTGCTGAAGTCAAGTGGACTACTCTGACACTTAATGTGAAGTATATAATTTGTTTAAATGGGACTTCAAAGGTCACTGATAAAAAAAGGTTTTATGTAAGTTGCTTTGTTACACCATTTCACTTTCTTATTTTGAGGAAAGAATCAGAGAGAATTTCAATGTATTTCTGATCATAAGGGGCAATTATTTTTCAGTCTCTTCATGATAATAGACATAGTTCAGAAAATACCATTTTACAAATTATGGATGCCTGATGACTTGATGGTTCTCAGTGCTGTCTACATAAAAGATAAACAGCATTAGCTTTAGACTGTTTTGGATTTCTTCACCTTCTATTTGCTTAAAATGCAGGATAGTTATTCTGATGCAATTCCAAAGTTTGAGTAAGATTGTGGGTAGAATCCAAATAAAAATAACTTTGTATCTAAAGGAATAATCTTATCTGCAAGATTACTGAAAATAAGCTTTGTTTTTCACTTATTCATCTTCAAATAATAATTTTTGAAAATCCAACTTTTTTTGTTATTGTGCTTATCATTTCTGTTATAGTCTTTTGGGTCCTTCACAAAGTGGGATTAATCTTAACACGAGTGCTGGAAGTAGGTCTTCCTGAGTGGACAGTTTTGCAGTAGCATACATCTAGAATTGAAGTCAGAGAACATCAAGTTAGCAGTTGTAGGACTACTAGCCAGTTATTTCATGAAGTTGATAGACTTTTTTAGAAGGTGATGTCCATAATATTTCCTGACTGGACTATTCCAAACTCCTTTGAGAAAACTGGAAACCTATAGACACCTATAGGCCAATGGTGAATTTTGTAGGATCACAGAACAGCCCAGTGGTGAGAACTTCACCACATCCCTGGAGAGGTTGTTCCCACGATTCTTCTTGCTGTGAACAGATTCTTTCTCAAGATGAAACCTCTTCCAGTGTACCTTCTACCCATTGTCCTTTGTCCTCCTCATGTGAGTCTCTGCCAAGAGAGAGTCTCTGTCCTCTTTGTAGCTGCCCCATAAGTACTGAAATGTTGTGATGAGGCCCCTCCTAAGCCTTCTCTTCTCCAGGGAGAAAGGACCTAGCTCCTTCAGTCTTTCCTCAGAGGGCAGGTTTTCAGTCCTCTGACCCTTTCTGTGGTCATCCTTTGGACTTTATCCAGTGTGCTTGAGTCTTTTTTTTAATTTTGAATTATGGGCATCATAACTGGACAGAGTAGTACAGATGCAGCCTGGCAAATGCTGAGTAGAGTGGGATGATCACAGCTCTATCTCTGTTAGTAATGATCCTATGAATGCAGCCCAGGATCCAATTTTCCTCTGTTACTGCAACATCTCATGGCTGGCTCATCTTCAGCTGCTTGTCCACAAGGACCTCCACATCCCTTTCAGCAAGGCTGCTCTCCAGTCATGAAGACTGTAACCAGAACTGGTTTCTTTGATTATGTCATCTTTGCACTATTTCTTAAAGGTAAATTTCTTAAATGGTAAATTGAGTTGGGTAAATTTGTTTTCAACATCTAGTTGAATATAGAAACTTAAACACTGGCATACCACTTTCAGTTCAAAGACCACTGTCATGCATGTAAAATCCTCAGCCTAAGGTTTGTTTTATGACCACAAATTGGAAAACTAAAATCAATATTCATGGAAGGAGACATTTCTGTCTTGGTTGAAATACTGATAACAACGTCTGAGAGCAATTAGAAGGCTTCTTTTTCTTTGGCACAGTTAGTCATATCTTTGTCCAAAGCAAAGATGGGCTGAATGATTTTGTTTAGCAAATGCCTAGATTTGCCACAGTTTTGAAAATAACTAGGAAAATAGTAACAGAAACTTATTCTTTAAAATTGAATGTTCTTCTTTTAATGTTTATACAGGTAGGGTTCTCTGCCTTAAATTGCTGGGTTTAGTATTATTAGTTTAGTATTATTAGTTTAGTGTTCTAGATGAAAAAACTGAAATTTATGTCAGTTTGTATCAGAGAGTGTTGTCTCTGTGCTTCTTTTAGCAATGAACATGCTTAAATTTTTTTGACTTTGCTGTTCCACATTTCACCTATATATTTACTAAGTACATGTCTTAAATAAAGATCCCTTAGAGACAGACACCAGTAATGTTAGAAAATTGCTTTAAAACAATTTAAATGTGAAAATCTTGAAAGAATTTTTCTTTAGATGAAAAGTAAATCATAAGGCCTAAAGCGCACCTGTGTCATATAAAGCAAACTTTTATTTGATTTGTTTATAAATTGGAAAATAAGGGGCTTTACAGGCAGCTTTGCAAAGCTGAACATAAAGCTCAAGTTTACTTTAGCTATGGAAAAATATTTTATTGCACTTATATCAACATTTAAAAATTACTGTAAAAAGAAGTGAAGTATGAATACAATTTACAGAAAGACAGAGGAAAAAGTGAGAACTGCAGCCACATAAAATGGTGTGTATGTTCATTTAACAAAATCAGCTGTATTAGGTTAAAAATAGAATTATTTGTTAATCATATAGAAGTTACTCTGAACTTGATAAAATCAGATTATCATTTAAGGTTCATTCCTAAAAATAAAACCTCAGCAAAACTCAGATGGGATGTGCTTGGAAACATACAAATTAAAGATGAATATAGTTAAACTGTAAATACCATAATAAAATATATATATACTGAAGTTTAGTTTGGACATAAAGAAAATCAGGAAGAACATGTTGGTAGAAAAACAGTGAGTTTTATATATATGTGTTTGGTTTTCTTTATCTTGTGGATACCAGCACATGTTCCTTTTACATGTGGTCAGAGAAAGGTTGTCAAGCATTGGAACAGGCTTCCGAGGGAAGTGGTTGTGCCACCATCCGTGGAGGTATTTAAAAATGCCAATCTGGTGTAAAGGGACATGGTTTAGCGGTGGACTTGACAGCACTACATTAATGGCTGGACTTGTTGGTGTTAAAGATCTTTCCTGAGTTAAATGATTGTATGTTCTACACTGAGTTTATTCAATGCTGTTGAATAGAATCTGAATGTCAGGGACCTGTATTGATTTTCAAGTAAGATCAAGGGAGAAAATCCATCAGTAGAGCAGTGGGAGGTAAAGCACCATCAGGACTCTTTACTATCTGAATACTAGGTATCATATTTGTTAGAGAAAAATGTTGAAGGTCTTTTTCTGGGAATATAAATTAGCAGTAACCGAGATTGTCAGAAGTGAGAAGCTGGAGAACTTGTACTATGACAAGAGATTGGGGGAACAAATCTGGGGAAAAGAAGGCCTCTTAAGGACCTAACAGCATCCCCCTAACATGTGCAAGGAGATTACCAAGAAGACAGAGACAAGCTATTCCCAGCATCGCATGGCATAAGCATGAGAGCAAAGGCATAAACTGAAAGGACTGAGATTTTGACTGGATTTAAGGAAAAATGTTTTCACTGTAAGAAAAGTAAAGCAGTGGAAAGGATTGCTCAGAGAGATTGTTGTAGTCTCCATCCTTGCAGGTTTTCAAAACCTGATAAAGTCCTGAACATTGTGTCTATTCCTAGAGGAATGAAAAGAAAGCAATGTCAAGGGAGTAAGGTGTCAGACTAGGGAAGTCCTGTGTTCTCTTCAGTTTGAGTTGTCTAAAGATTTTTAATTTATACCCGACAACTGTGGCTGTCCTCTGAGAGGTTCATCTCCAGTATCTCTGAAGAGCACTGTTAGATCTGAGGGAACCTCTTCATAAAGAACAGCAGTTAAGAGTCATGAAACTGAGAATTCTCTTAATATTCATGAAGAATTATAGCTTAATCATACAAACACAATATAGTTGGTAAACCAGAGTACCACGGCTCAATTTTCTTCTAGAAATAACCTTCCTGTTTCGGGACAAGTATCTGCATTACTTCCTGCAGGTTTTATTCATTTTAATCCTAAGGGCATGTGAATTTTTCAGATGCCAGCAAAACCTGTTAAAATAAAGTAAAAATATAAATATAAAATATAGTGCTGTCTCAAATATAATTTTTAAGCTTACACAATCACAGAAAGTGTGTTAGAATATATCAATCAAGACATTATCAGACTAATGCTAATATCTAAATACTTAGTGAATCCTTTCAGTAAAAGAAACAATACAGTGATAGTTGTATCTCTCCTGCAAGACCTTAAAACGTGCTTTTGCTGCATACTTATAGGACATGTTGGTGAGCTTTTTAAGATAGTCAAAATTAGTGATCATTACAGCTATCAATCCACATAGACATAATTATGTCCCAAACAAATAAACTTCAAAAGTGATGAGAATTTAAAAGGCTTCAACATTTAAAATTCTGAGCACACCATTAAAAGAAACAATGAGAAACCTAATAATTCCAGGTTCTGCTCAGAACATGACTGGTTTGCTGTTTTAGTGTAAGGAGAATCATTAATTCAGCTTCTCTGTGCTGTACAGAGGTAGGTGTAGTGGTCATTCTGCCTGTCTCCTTTTTGCAGCTGTTGCATTGGCAGCCTTCCAGAAAGCTTGGTGGCAAATCATGTAGAACCTTTCCAGGAATGACAAGTGGTCTGCTAAGTTTTCCAGCAGTGACTTGGCATATTCAGACATACTCTTTCATGGTGCTGGCCATGTCTTAGGCTTCATTTGTTTCTGTTTGCAGATAAACTGCCCAGAGAGCAAGTTTAATATCCTTTGCCTGTGCTTCAGAGTGAACTGTACATACATACTTCCTAATGAAGAAGATGCCTAAACAGTATGTGTAGAATTTGCCTCTCCTAACTTAATCCATGTAAAATTCAAATGTCTAGCCATTGCTTACATTACCTTTGCAGTCAGTTCAGGAAGAATAGAGAAATTTGTCCTAAAAAAGCTGCGTAGTCTATATTACTGAAGAAGGGTCTATAGGGATCCTAGATGATTGACTGGCCATTTTAAATGGTTGAATTTAGAAGAAATTATTCCTTTCTTATGTATGTGGGTTTTGCACATACAGACCTCTCCACAGGTTTTTTTTTATTGTTCTTTGACATTTGAAATTGTGTTTACAGTTCTAATCTGCTTTGCCTGCAGCTCTAAGAAGATATGTATTCCTAAATATGGACTATATTACTTTGATGCCCTATTTTGAATCAGTTATTACATGCACACCAAGTTGGTGATGTATTTTGATAAATTAAATAAAAATGCACTAAGAATACAGTAGAAACTGTAAGTAAATACTATTGCTTTTTTTGTGCCTAAAGCACATGAACATTGTTGCTTTCAAGGCTGGTCCCAGAATGCCAGTTGTCAGAACTGTCTCAACCTATCGAAGAGTGTATTTTCATTGTTGTGAACTCTTGCAGATTTTACCCCCAGAAGGAATTTCTTAACAATTCGTCTGATTGGATAGGGCTCAGGTAGCAAAGTTAATAACCATATCAAAAGCTATATCACACTACACTACTTTCTTCCTGATGATGTTTAGTGAAGAATGTCACTACTTATCTGTTCAAATCAGCCTGAGCATATTTTGTAGAGACTTGATGAAATTATCTATTCACATGTTGCACTCTGTAAACCTGAACAGTTTAGTTCTTGATAGAGATGGAAAGAGGGAGGAAGTAGTTTTGAATTCTTTAAATAATTATAGCAGTGCTGTATGTCAGAAAAGTAGACAAACCTCCAGAACTTTTGGGTTGATAAGTCCCTAATTGTATAGAGTACTAAAAATGTTTATGAAGTTCCTTGGCATTTTCAGATTAGCCAGAGACTGCTCTGCAGAAGCTAGGAAACTGAATCTTCATGAGTCAATTTATTGTGATGCTAGTCTGTCAATATGTCTTTTCACCATCTGAACAACAAGAATCCAACAGTTGGTTGTTTTGTTATTTTGCCAAACAAACCCACAACAAACCCAAATCAAATCAAATCAAAACCGAAAGGAAAAAAACATACTTTCCAGTAGTAGTCTAACAATTTCATGTGACCTGGAGGTCTCTAGCTAACAATATAATATTATTTACATACATATACTTGTGATGTAGTCCATTCAAGTAGTGCCCTGTAGGAAGGAAAACGAGGGGAGAAAATTTTTTTTCTAAGTATGAGCCATTAAATAGGTCAAGATTAGATATGAGACCTTCAACAGCCAGTAATGGAACAGCATTAAGTCTTCTGAGTTCTTTAGCCAGTTGAACGTGCGAATGGAGGCACCATGCAGGGAAAGCATAAATTTTCTTTGGAATTTCTTATGAAGAGGTGATTGCACCTTATGATGTCAATAGCTGTGCTAGATGCATGGGAATTTTCTGCTGGAAAATTAAGGCCCCCTCTACCAGACAATGGCTTACTGGAGGAATGTATTCATGGTGAAGTAAAATTTGAAAACATATAATTTCCTATTTAATAGTCCATTGACTTTCCTCCCAGAGCCATTGTCTCCACCATGACTACTATGGTCTTTATTTTCATTCCCTAATCAAGCTCATGCTGTTTTAATCTGACTTGGGAAGGTGCTTCTTTGTTGTCAGAAAAGGTTGAATTCATTAACGTATTACATTTTTCAGTTCAGGTGTAGTTGCTGACTTTTGTTGGATTTTCACTAGTGTGCCTGAATAGATGATGCATTATACATGCAATTGTTTTATTCAGTTTGGTCATCCGTAAATCCCACCTTGTCGTCTGTATAAATTTCCGTATCTTCTGGTATACCCGTTTGTGTCTCCAAACATTTAATATTCCCTGGATAGTTCTATTACGTGATTCTACTATAAGGGCAGTCATAATTTTTTTTTTTTTGTGATTAATTATTAAGTTTTAGAAGGATAAATACATTATTCTTGCATCTGAAACTGCATAAAATTATTACTGTTTATGCTGTAAGGTGAGCTGTTATACTATTTTCAAAAATTAAAAATAAAATCTAATTAAGATGTTCCTTATAGTGCTGTCTTACTCTTCTGCTGATATTTCTGACCAGAAAAATAGTTTTCCTATTTTTCTCTCAACTACAATAGCAAAAGCTCTGCTTTCCTAGAAAGCCCTATTCTGCAAAAAATTTTCATTCTGTCAATCCATAAAGGATGCTTGGAGTGAAAGGCATAAATAATCTGCATGTATCAAATAATACAGAAAAGTAGGTGTTGTCCGGAGTGGAATAGTCTGTTCATGCTAAATTTTCTGCCCCAGTTTCTTTATAAAAGCTACCCATGAATCACTTACTGATATTTTATTGTAAAATCAGATTTACCTTGATTTACAATGTAGGAAAAACTGTTGTTAAGGCTCTGTAGTTTTCAGAAGTATGTGTAGTAAGGAAGGAATTGTATCTAGAGTAACATAATAAGTAGATAACAAGACTTTATTTAAAAAAAAGAAATCTATATAATTGTCAAATGGTTTGGTTTGGCAAGGACCTTCAAGGCTCATTTAGTCCAACCCTGCTGCCACAGGCAGAGACATCTTTCACTAGGGCAGGTTGCTCAAAGCACTGTCAAATTTGCCCTTGAACAATTCCAGTGGTGGGGCATCCAGAACATCCCTAGGCAACCATCCCAGTGTCTGAACAACTTCATTGTAAAGAAATTCTTCCTTATATCCAGTCTAAATAATTGTCTTAAAAATTGATGCGAGAAACCTCCTTTCTAAACATATACAGGTATTCTAAATTCTAAAGTAGAATCAAACTGTGTTATATATGTACATACTAGGCCATATGTTAAGATTTGAATGGAAACAATTGGAAAGTGCAAAGTACTTTCAGAAATGTGAGATGCGTACCACTTCATAGTCCATATGGTTCTAATTCTGGTACCTGGGCATACCAAGTGTGTTTCCTTTTGGTGGCTGCAAAGCTGTAAACTGAACAAGAAGTAAAGAGCAGATGCATAACTCTTTTTTTGATTGTGAATTTCTCACTAGAGAAAAAGTACTTCAGAACATAGAACTGTATTATAGAACCTGATAAAATATAATCTGCATATGTTCTTTTTGATTTGAAGTGCTTCATTTTGGATGCTTCTCCATCTTGAGACTGTAAACCCACTAAAATATTTATCTCATTTAATACCTATATTATTTTTGTTCTATGCCCTCTCTTTAATATGTTTCTCATGCCAGTATTTAGATATAGTTTTAGACTATACCTACTTCAAAAAATGCAGCTTTTAAATACTCAGAGTAGGTTTTTGAGCAGTATCATTTGTCTCTTTGGCAGTGTACATTCAATGATTTCTTGTAGTACTAAAGGTAGTAGGGATTAACTGTTTTCACAAAGAAAAATACTCAGTAGATAATAGACTTTTTACTAGAAGTAAATCTTCAGTTACATTGGTGTTGCCTTTATGAACACAATCTTTTGGTTCTTGTGAAAGTTACTGATTTTGTTTCGGAGAAATGGAAATAATCTGGGGATCCCTGATTGATAGATAAACTATATGCCTATCTGATAAATATAAAGAAAGTGCTGAGAAGTAATTTGTGCTTAAATGACCATGAAGCAACAATCATTCATGGAACTATAACGGGTATCAATCCACTACCCATTAGTGTGGATTAGGAATGGAGAAATTAAATTTATATTTTCATAAGGGCTTGCAGAAAAGCGTGAAAAATCCCCAAATAAAGATTTAATTAGAATGTATTAATTATTTAAGCTACTTTATTTAAAAAAATATGTGTTCTTTTCATTGGGATTGATAATTTGGTTTCTTTTAGATATCATGATTTTTTAACTGATTTTTTAAAATGAGATAATGCTCATGAAATGGAGATCTGTTCTCTCCATCATGATGAACTTACATCATACACTTAAGGAAGGAATTTAAGATAAAAACACTGTGTAAAACCACGTGTACTCTTCCTCCTTGGACAGCTGAATTTCGCCATGTTTTTGGATTTAAATGCTTATGTTAATAATAATTGCTTTGGCTTTTCTTTAGATTCCTGTTTTCAACAAACAAGAGGGAACTGTTTACAAAGGCAGATGTTTCTCATGAGATAGAGAGAAAATAAAGGAATAAAACAGATTCAGAATTAACTTTGCACTTCCTCCTGGTGGAGTGGCAGTTAGAAATCTCAGAATTTTGTTGTATGCATTTCCTATAACACATTTCCCTCTTGGCGATATTACTTTGACTGCCACAGTAAATATACCTGTGGCTATTAATAGATCACCAGAAATTATCTGAGTTTTCACCAGGATCAGTAGCCATTGAAATAAGATTCTAATGACTCCCTTTTATCTGAATGAGCAAAAATTGCCACAGGAAATCCATATCTAGGTATTAATAATAATAGGAATCAAATCCCAAACAGTTTCAACTCAAAAAATCTGAGAAAGATTTTTTTTTTTAAGCATTAAAATGCGTTCTCACTGAGGGATTATTTTCTTCTCACTGGGAATATTTTAGGTAAAATGAAAGTGTGCTGTATTAAAAATACTTGGAAATGCATATAAAAGTGTTTTAATCATCTTGGGTAAGAAGATGCTTTCTGTAATTAAAATACCAACAGAAAAGGATCCCTACATGTTTGTCCATCCTGAAGCTGAAAACACAGCCTGTATTTTATAAATGTTTATTACACTCAAAGCTAATTCTGTTTTATGACTATATTGAGCTTACATAATTCTTGGTGGAAATTCAGACAGAGAATTGCCTGTAGTGGTAGAATCACTGACTAGTGTCTATTTGTCACTATATATATTCACAGCTTGAATTTTGCATGAACTGAACTTTCTTTGCCCTACAGCCAGTTTTAGATTTTATGAACCATTGTACTTCTAGTAATACGTAAATGTGCTTCGAATTCCAAAAATAACATAGAAAATGACTGTATTTCTTGCGTTCCGCTAAGACCATTACGGGCTGGCACTGGAATAGCACAATGGCTGTACTTGTTTTGCTGCCAGTAGTGTGACCCTGGCTGCTTGATTGATTTTACTTCATTTCATTGTTACAACAGTATAAGTACAACCTTGAGCTTTAACTGTAAGAAAAGCTTGTTTCTTATGGATTTGTGTCTTTTAAGTATGTGAGGAAGTAGCAGTTGTCAGTGAATTTTTACGATAGACTTAGGGCATCTCTGCTGCAAAGGCAAGACTGATGAGTCAGCCATTGCCTCAGTGAGTTATTCTGCCCGACTTCTCTTATTTGCCTCTTTTCATCTAGGACTTTCACGTGTGTGAAATCTCCATCCTAGTATCTCATCTGGAAGAAAGTGGAGCCCGCTTTTCTAACACATGCTCCTCCACTGCTGATCTCTTTCTATTTTCAATCCAGCTCTTGATAGCTGATCATGTAAGAGCTAATGCAGAGTCTTTATCCATGTTTTCTCCTTTTTGCTTTTTTTTGGTGCGCTTTAAATAGTGATGGCAAATATTTTTATGTTATACATAAAGCCATTAAAATTTTCTTTCCCACTGTCAACATTGATAAACATTTCTTGAACATTGCTATTACAGTATGTTGGAAGAGAGAAGTGGGGTAGGAGTGCAGAGAGAGATTGATTATTTACATGTTAAATGTTTATACTGTGAAACTATTTAGGTTTTTTCCCCCAAAGAAACCAAACAAGTAAAATTACTAATAGTTAATAAATTGAAATGTAAAGCTGTAGAAGAATAGATGCACATTATAATTGGCTCAATTAAGAATTTGTGCTAGTGTTTTCAATACTTTTCCACATACAAAGATCTGTTTTAGTCCCTTCTGACTTGAAAATATAATTTTTATTTTATTGTGCATTTCCTAACAGCTACCAGATGTTTAGTATTAGTATTGCTTTATATCTTCACTCAGTCTTGTAAATGACCTAATATCATCTCACAGATGACATATATAATTATCACATACTGACTATAGTTTTGGTCCTTAGCAAATATGCTGTAACTGATACTAAACCTCAAAGCAGATTTCCAGTACTTCAAGGGGCCTTAAAAAGAAGCCCGAGAAAGAATCTTCATCAGGAACTGTGCTGATAGGACAGTAATAGCTTTAAACTGAAAGAGGGGAAATTTATGTTACATATAGAGAAGAAATTCTTTACTGATGGTGAGGTTAGTGGGGCACTGGAACAGGTTGCCCAGAGAAGTTGTGCATGTCCCATCCATGGCAGTGTTTAAGGCTGGGTTGGATGGGGCTTTGAGAAACCTGGTCTAGTGGGAAGTGTCCCTGACACTTTCTCCAGAAGTGTCCCTCCAACAGGGGTGTTGGAACTAGATTACCTTGAATGCCCTTCCAACCCAAACCATTCTGGGATCCTGTAAAGGTGATGTAATTGTTCATCTATGATACAGATACTGAGGAAAAATATTTTTTACAGGCTATTAATCACTAGAAGTACACATTTAACATTTCAGAAATGTTAGAAATGAGAGTTAAACACCATTTCTGTACATAGAAGTAAATTCTATACCTTCTGTTACTATTTGCTGCTAAATTTATAATGTTTTTTATAGCAGTTAATGGTCAGAAGGGCCATACCTTCCTTTAAAATTTGGGGTTTATCTGTTAATGAAAATACCACCCACTCACAACCCAGAACTAGAACATGCAAAATTTAATTAGTGACTATTTTTCCACTTGATTTATGAGACTTACTGTTTAATCCCTACTGGTTATGAAACTGTTTTCTTTGATACCCGTAACATGTGCCATCCAGCTTCCTTGCATGCTGTGAACTTGTAAGCCCCTTCTGTATGTGATTGATGAATATGAAATTGAATCACAGAGCACAAAAAAAGTGGCGTAGACATGACTATACACACATGATTTATAGGTGCAGTCCCAAAAATCTATCTGAAACAGGAGTTTCAGAAACTGACTTTGAATAAGACTTGACTGCTTTCTGGTATGCCATGATTTGAAGAAAGCTGCCTTTGCAAAATCAGATTTTTTATGTTTAGAGAGGAACAGTGTATATGTATAACCTCTCAACCATTTGATCACTAAACTAATGACTTTTTCCGAAAGAACCTTAGAGTAGCTGAAAACAGAGAAAAGTAAAGGCTGGAAAATGGTCAAAATAATACTGATTTTGAAGTATATATATTTTAAGACCTAAAATGTGCAATAAGAAACATTTGGAACACAACAATGATTTATTTGCAGGAATTCCCCTATATGTTAAAGGCATATTAGGATTTGGATCCATTTTTCGTGAAATTAGGTTGAATGTAAAGTTTCAGTTTTTACTCTATATTTCTGACAGTCATACTTTTAAAAATTGGTATTGATATTTGACAGAACAACTTGAACAAACAAGCTTAAAGATTGGTGGATTTCTGGAGAGTGGTAAAAATATTGAGACCTGGGAAAGCTAGGACTGCATGTTAACTTAAGTTTTTAAGTACTGTTTTCTAGATTCAGTTCTGTATTACTCTGGTAACTATATCCTAAAACATGTCTTATGGCTATGTATAAGATCCAGATATCTACTTGGTTCTTTAGGCACATGTCTGTCAATGTCAACAAGCCCTGAATTTTAATGATATTTTCTTTGTAGACATTTATAAACCACCCTGTGATTGTTTTTCATTTTTGCTGTGGACTGTGAAACTAAACCAGTATTTAATCTATTAATTTTCCAAAGACTTTTAAATTATTTTTGCTGTGGCCATAAATAATATATTATTCAAATACAATTTTACCTGGAAGAGATGGAAAACAAGAAGAAGAAAAGAAGGATTGGCTGCTGCTTTTATGAGAGTAGAAATAGGTTTTTACTTGAAATATGTATTATTCATGTGTGGAATTCTCATTTGTTTAGTTCATTATAGAAATTAAATTAGAAATTACTAATAGAAGTCAGCTATTCTCTATAGACACAACCCCCCTAAAGACAGTACACAAAGCTGTTATTCAAATCTATGAATAATTATGTCTAAGTATAAAGTGGATATCTATCAGAATCATAGAATGAAGGCTTTTTTCTTAATAGGCTGGTAGGTTTTTCTTCACAGATTGAGCTTTGAAAAATTAAGTAGATAGCTGAAGCTCTGCACTGGATGTAGTTTTCAAAAGGCTAGAGTTTTAATTTTATGGATTTCTATGGAATATCTTTCAATCTAACATAAAGCATTATTTGCCTTGTTTCAGCAAAGGATATTATAACCCCCTCTGTTGGTCCAGAGTTTTGTATGATTAAATGATTTACTTATTTACATTTTTCAGGGCATTTTTAGATATCGATCTGTTGCAGATGTAGATACATTTCAAAGGCTAATATTTTCTTCTGATGTTTAAAAATATAAATATATTAAAAAATCTCTAAGTATATAATCAGTAAAGTTTATTCACTAATTTGAACATCATTAACAGGAGAGTTAAATCTTGCGTCCCTGGCTGGAATTGTTTTATTAAGAATATCAGTAAAACAAACAAAAAACTTTTCTAAAAAAATTTGGAGTAACATTTTTCCTTCTGATACATGATAAGTATTCATAATTAATGCTATGAAAGTAGAAGTCTTTTACAAACAAAACAGCAATTGAACATTAGAATTTTAATTTTTCTCCTGTGTCCCATTCTGATTAGGTTTAATGAATGCAGGGAAAAAAAAGAAAAGAAAAGCAAAAAAAAGAAAAAAAATGAATGCTATCTGTATAACGTTTAATTTCTGAAGATGCTGGGTTTTTTATTCTGCTTTACTCAGAAATAACTATTTTACTTTGAGCCATTAAGGGCAGGGATGTTATTCAAGACAACCAGCACAGCTTCACCATGGGTAAGTCCTGCCTGACCAGCCTAGTGGCCTTCTATGATGGAGTAAATACATCAGTGGACATGGGAAAGGCTACGGATGTCATCTGTCTGGACTTCTGCAATGCCCTTGACACAGTCCCCAACAACATCCTTTTCTCTAAATTGATGAGAGATGGATTTGATGGGTGGAGGGTTTGGTGGATAAGGAGTTGATTGGATGGTCACATCCAGAGAGTAAAGGTCAATCCTCAGAGTCCCAATGGACATCAATGGCAAGTGGTGTCCTTCAGTACATCCTAAGCAAGTTCACAGATGACAGTGAACTGAGTGGTGCAGTTGACACACCTGAGGGATAGGTTGTCATCCAGAGGGACCTGGAAAAGCTCAAGAAGTGGGCCCATGGGAATCTCATGGGGTTTAACAAGACCAAGTGGAAGGTGCTGCAGCTGGGTGGGGGCAACGCTGCTATCAATACATGCTGGGGGATGAAGAGATTGAAAGCAGCCCTGCCAGGAAGGACTTGGGGTGCTGGTGGATGAGAGGCTGGAGATGGGCTGGCAATAGAATCATTAAGGATGAAAAAGACCTCCAAGATACAGAGTCTAATCGTTAACCAAAGACCACCATGCCAACTAAATCCTAGCACTAAGTGCCGTGTCCATTCATTTCTTGAACACTTCCAGGCATGGTGACTCTACCACTTCTCTGGGTAGCCCATTCCAAAGCTTAACCACCCTTTTCAGTGATGAAATTCTTCCTGATGTCCCACCTGAACCTCCCCTGGCAGAGCTTGAGGTCATTTCCTCTTGTCACTGGTTGCCTGGGAGAAGAGGACAAAACCATCCGGTTGCAACTAATTTTCAGGTAGTTGTAGAGAGAGATAAGGTCTCCCTCAGCCTCCTTTTCTTCAGACTAAACAACCCCAGCTCCTTCAGCCACTCCTCATAGGACTCACTCTCTAGACCTTTCACCAGTTTCATCGTCCTTCTCTGGACATGCTTGACATCTTTCTTGAAGTGAGGGGCCCAGAACTGCACACAGTACTTGAGGTGTGGCCTCACAAGTGACAAGTACAGGGGGACAATATCTACCCTACTTCTGCTGGCACAGGATGCCATTTGCCTTCTTGGCCACCTGGGAACACACTGGTTCATGAACAGCAGCTGTTGACCAGTAATCCCATGTCCTCTTCCGCTGGGTGGTTTTCCAGCCACTCTTCCCACAGCCTGTATTGTTGCATGGCGCTATGGCAGCTGAAGTGTGGGATCTAGCACTTCACCTTGTTGAACTTCATACAAGAGGCCTTGGCCCATTGATCCAGGAGATCCAGACCAAAGATGAACTTGCAGCCCAGAAAGCGAATCATATCCTGAGCTGCATCACAAGAATTGTGACCAGCAGGTCGAGGGCCGTGATTTTTCCTCTCTGTGCATCTTTTCGGAGACCCCGCCTGGAGTTCTGGGGTCCAGTTCTGGTGTGACCAGAACTGGAAGGACATCGACCAGTTGGAGCAAGTCCAGAGGAGGACCACAGAGATGATCAGAGAAATAGAACACCTCTCATATAAGGAAAGGCTGAGAGAATTGTGACTACTTAGCATTGAGAAGAGAAGGCTCCTTGGTGACCTTGGAGCAACCTTTCAGTACCTGAAGGGAGTACAGAAAGCTGGAGGGGAACTTTTCACAAGGGCATCTAGTGATAGGATAAAGGGGAATGGCTTCAGATTGAAAGGAGAGTAGGTTTAGATTAGATATTAGAAAGAAATCCTTTACTGTGAGGTTTTGAAACACTGGACCAATTTTCCCAGAAAAGGTGACAGTGTGTCCAGAGAAGTTGTGGCTGCCCAGAGAAGTTGTCCCATCCCTGGAAGTGTTCAAGGCCAGGTTAGATGGGGCATTGAGCAACCTGGTCTAGTGGAAAGTGTCCCTGTCCATGGCAGGGGGCTTTGAAAATAGAGGGTTTTAAGGTCTCTTCTAACCCAAACCATTTTGTAATTCTATGAAGCAAAGAATTTCTTTACTTATTACAGCACTTTTCTACTCTATGGACAGATTAAAGAAATAACTTTGTGTGCTGAATAACACCTCATGATGACAATGTCCAAAGAAAAGATCCAGTGCTCATTAAATATAGTTCTGCTTGGCTGCTCTGTGCTTTTAATAGAAAATGAAGAACAATGGTGTGAAAAAAAAACCTGCTGGTTGTTTTGTAGCAATATGTCAGTGAAAATCCAGAAGTTTAGTGAAAGCTGATGAACAGGGATGGCTTCTGTAAGTAAGGCATTTTTTTGTTTGTTTTAAAAAGAGCTAGCTGAATCATGTCCTCATGAATTGCTTGAAGCCATGTTCTGATAGTAAACATGTCGTTCATTGGAACATACAAATAAGGAATGAAGCATGACGGCATAGAGTGTAAACATCCATAATTGCTTGTGTAGACAGCATGAGAATCGCAGGTGGTTTATGGTGATGATTGAAGCATCTTCAAATGAAGAGCAAAGGTTTTTAACTGGAAAAATTGATAAGGGCCCTGAAGGTAATAAATAGTATATAGAAATTTGCAGAACTTTTTTGAATATCAGGTTTAAGGAGAACTTATAATTACGCAAATATTAATTATTTTTTTGTGTTGTGTGCCCAGCATAATGTCTTACATTTAGAATTTTTAAGCCCAGTTAAGATTTTAACTTGCAACTTGATGTTCTCCTCATATTTTCTTCCCTGCACTGAAAGAAGAAAAAAGTGAGATTGCAAGACCTAGAAAATGTTAGTTGTTTCTGTTCAGAATCTTCTAAAACTAATTCCTTTCTTTTTTCCTATGTTGTTTTATCTTTTATTTGTCTTCCTCTACTTTGAAGACAGTTGTTCTCAGAGAAGTGAAGGATGACTTATTTCAACCATTCCTAGGTAGCACTGGGAAACCAAACTTTGGTTTTAGGCTTTTAGAAGACTAGAGTCTAATAACAGTTCTTTTTCCCTCCACTAGATATCTAGTAATTTTTTACCTAATTTGTTACTCTCCAGAAGGCTTCCCGTCTGCCCTTCAAAGGAGAATGTGAGTTTTCTCTATATTCTGGTTAAATGGAGGCAAAGTTTTCAAAAGGAATGAATTGTCTGTCTCTTTCCAGATGAGTGGCTGAGGCCTGTGGAGGAGGAGAGGTTTGCAGGCTTTAAATGCCTGTGTTATGGAGGTTCCACACTTTCTTAAATATGCAAGTCTATAAAAAGAAAGAGGTTTTATTTTGTGCCAACCACTTGCTACTGGCTAGATGAGTTAGAGTGCTGGCTAAGATGAATTGTGTTCTGAAATGTCCTGTGCATCAGGCACGGAGTTACATAAGGCATGTGGATTCCATTTGGAGGTCTGGGTTCCTAAAAGCTCAATGTAACAATACTGAGTATTAGAATAAAGATCTTTCCCATTCAGCAAGTTGGTTGGTTGACTTAAGAGAAGTCTTTAAGAGGATACAATGAATTAATCAAGTATCATGTCTGGAAAACTGAATCTATTTGATTCAAGAAGTGTAAAATCTCAGTTTCAGCTTCATCTAGGGACAGGTGAAAATAAAAATGGAGGAAAGAAATTGCATTAACAAAGTCTTACCTAATAACTTCAACATGATAGCCTGTGTATAAGCTTGGAAGAACTCTTATTTCTGTACAAGGCTCTCACTTATTTTATCATACTATTAATGAATTATATTTTAAAAAATCAGTGGGATTTCACAGAATAGAGCAGTTCAGGAGGCTGCTTGTTACAGAAGAACTTATAGTAACATCACAGTGAATTTTCAATCCATGTTCAGAATATATAACAAAGACAGAAGATATAATAAGGTCTTTACTCTTGAATCCTCACAGTAAAGTGCAAAGTTGAGCAGCACTGAATGAAAGATAAAATCTGAAGGTAATTAAAATCTATTTTTCTTTTTTTATCATCTGGCAAAGTGAGAGAAGCATTCTCTCAGGGAATGCAGCTATGATTTCTGCCCTGAGTTTGAATAGATAAATTTCAATTTCCTTGTTCTCTTTTTCCTTTAAGGGAATGGAAACATTTTGATAGGTGAAATACTCAGATATGTTAAATATATAAGGAAAGAGACAGAAATACACACATTTAAAAAGTATTTAGGATCTTCATTCAAGGTTTCATGAAAAAAGCTTGCAAAGATATTTGCAAAGTGAATGTGAGTAGAGAATTTGCAACATGTACTAGACCCTCTAGAATAATATCGCTGTTGTCTCCCATCTCTTCAACTTGTTTTTATACGAGCTTGCAGCTTCCAGAACACCAGGCCTGTGTGACTAGACGTTTACAAGGTCTAAGAGACAGTTTTCTGGGAGATTAGTCCTCAGGTGGGTAGTTAGTGACCTTGGTTTGTAATTCGTAGTGGGATTGGAATGCATTTTAAAAATGGTTCTTTTTTTTGACAACCCTTTATTAGCAGCCAGCAATTAAATGTATTAAGAGCCCTTGTTGTTCACACTCTTTCAACCACAGAACACTAAGGGATGTATATGTTATAATTACAATTATCCATTCTCCTTATTGTCCTGCTGAGGAATGCAACTGTAATTCTGGCAAACAGACTACACAGTTGGCTTGCTGTCCTTGGACTGCAGATGTCTAATTGCAGGCAACCATTTCATTTCAAATGGCTCATTAAAACAGAAGACATTTAGCATTGCTAACATGAATCTCCAGCTATGATTATGCATTTAATTAGAAAAGTGCAAGCTTTTTCCCTTTGTAATCTGGATATACCAAATTTCTTCTATGTAATCTGTTTTGGAAGAACTTGAAATTGGTTTGATTTTTTTTTTTCTTTTTTTGCAGTGGTTAATATCTGTGTTGTTCATATGTGAGCTTGATAAGATAGAAAAAACACATTTTATACATTTCTCAAGTGTTGCATGTACTTTATTCAGTTTGAAATTTCCTTAATCTGATAATCGTTTATTCTGCCACTTTATTTCTACCTGCAGCTGAACTTAGTTTAGGTACATAAGCATCTCTGCTGCACTCACCCTGAGGAGCCACTAGTAAAGTAGCAAGATTAGATTTACCCTTCAGATAATTTCTTTTTTCTTTTAACAGTGTTGGTAAGAAAGGTTTCCAGTGTAAATAGAAAATATAATTTCCTTGAATCCTGTCTTCTTTTCTTGAGTTCTGTATCTTATTTATTGTCCATTTGTGTGTGTATTGATATCAAATTTTTTGCTTAGCATAGCTTGAACCCATTTAAATTATATTATTGATAGAGTTCCTTACTTGTCTGTATGTTTCACCTGTTACTCTTATAATCCTTAATGGTTAAATATTTTAGTAGTGTTTAAGCAGGTAAAAGTAGTCAGGGGGAGAGTGGGGCAGGGTACTGCTGTGGCTGGACAGAGAAATGCATTTGCACTACAAGCAGAGATAATGGACTCTCATTCTCCTTCCACCCCTTCTAGAAAAAGTATTTTCTCTTGCACTTGACCTTTGTGCGTCTTAATCAGCTGTTTCAAAGATCTTTAGCACCAGTGAATGTATGCAGTACACATTTCCTGAGGCAGCTGCCTGTCACATTACGGTTTCAGTGTGATCCTAGTGGCAAGTCCCTTCAAGATAAGAGTGAAGAAGTTGAGCTTAATTAAACATGTGGAAGAATGTCCAAGGAAACAAGCTTCTGTGCAGGTGCTAATTTTGAAATATTACTAAAATTTCTCAATAAAATACTGCGCAGTGCTTTGAATTACAGGAGTGGAACAATCTAAACTGCTGATTGTTTAGAATAAGGGAGGTCAGGACAGCAAAATACATTTAGGAAATGTGCAAAACCTTCTTGCTTTCATACTTTGAGTAGGTGCAAGGAATGTTTGTGAGTTTTTGGCTGATGAGGCAGTCAATGTGCCTGCTAAAACTATGAAATACTACTTGCTAACTCCTATTAAAAATGAAAATGGTTATAAGCAAAGATAGACTGGTCTCAATGGGCCTTGCATTTTCAGTTTTAGAAGTCTAATTTGTTTCCACATTTCTTAAGGTGTATCCTGCATCTTCTTTTTGTTTTACATAATCTTGAATTAAATAGGAAAACACAAAGTTTTGAGGCAAAAATATTTTGCTTCTACTGCTTGAATTAGAGTAATAAGCACAAGTGTGTTTTCTGTTCTGTCTGGTCTGTTACAATTAACATAAGATGTTTTATTTATTATCCAAATACTTCAGATAAATGCTAAATGTGGGACATCTCCTATTCCCTTTCCCACCTCTCACAATAAAGAATGAATGGGATTAAGAAAACTAGAATTGTGTGCAGATACTCTGTTTGCAATACTATCTTTGTGATATTTTTGATCTGTTGCTTCTCATTTGTATATCTGAAATCACCCTCTGGATAAAGCAACAAGATATTTTCAACCCTTTTAGAAACAGAATTGCTGCAGCTTGTCTAGAGAGCAATTTGCTTAGCAGAGACAGGAATCTATATTTGTGGATCACCACAGCTGTGAAGCATCCTGTCTAACTTCTAAAACGAGTACAGTATTATCCAATGAAATGGTTTACTCCCTTGGACTTAACTTGGGTGGATTAGAGCTTATTATAATTATATAATAAAATTTGATTTGTTTCATAGAAATGACATCGTACAGTTTCCATTCAGATCTTGGGTTTTTATAGTTTGAAGTGCTTGAAATTTGTCAATAGAGTTTTACTCTAGTGTATACAACATAAGCTATAAGTCTAGACTTCCTCTAAACTCAGGATAACCAGATGGATCACAGTCTTCAATTCATGGCTCTCCTGGTAGTTTTTAGATGACTGAAGCTATAGAAATGAATTCTATAACAATTTATTCTGTAAAGCCACAGTTCACTGGGATGAAATTTTTAAAAGGAAGTAAACTTTGAAAATATTCATACACAAAGCCGCATGTATTATGTACATCCAAATAATAGCCCTGAAATGTTCATAAATGTGTATGTAAGGTGTTCAGTCTTTAAAAGGCTTTTTCGTATATTTGCTGCTCTCTAAGGATAATTTGGTGCCTCAGTTTCCAATTTTTTTCTTCTTAAGAATGTAAACCAGCTGGAAAAAACTGTCTCTCAGCAGATCTCTTGTGCCACTCATGCACAAGAAAAAGAGACTGGAGTCTCAGCACATACTTCCTTCTTTAGCAGCAGCGATTAGATAGTCTCTCAGTTAGTTTGCATCTTGAAAGATACTTTTTACTTCATATTTTTTCCTTAATGTTAATCCTTTAAGAATAAAGAGCAGTGCACAACTGTCAGTTTTAGTGAGTTGGATTTGTTTGAGCAAGATAACAGTTCCCAGAGGAGAGCGAGCATGGGGTAGAGTACTTTACAATCTCGCTTTTCTTCTCAGGGAGCTTTCTTGACTTGGCCTTGCTGCTACTGTTTATTTCCCTGAGGAACATCTGTGAGAGGAGCTGCATTTGTCTCTGAAGTACAGAAATGCTTCCTGGTTTTATTTTACCCACCTTTCATTTTTCAAACAAACGTCTACTTTCCAAATTCTTTCAGTTGTGTTAATACTATACACTGCTTAATGGATTGTGGCAGAGAAAGAGACTTTCTCAGAATTTTAATACATAGCTATTTAGACAGCAGTAGCTCATCCAAGGAGAATATAGTGATGACATTTTATCAGTATTTTAATCTGATAATTTTGTTCAGATTTTAAAAAACTGAAATAATGTTAAATGCTCTTTTTTTTTTTTTTTTATTGTAAAGAAAAAATAATTAAGTCCACTTTCTTCTCAGACTTAAACTAAATGTATTTAAGTTTCATGGGCTTAAAGAAAGAAATTACTGGGTTCATTCTAGAGCCAAGTTTTATAATTTCTAGGGAAAGATAGTGGATAAAAACATTTTGTGATGAAGAGCTGTACATGGAAATACTGTCCAAGATCTAAGCTAAAAATGTTGATGGAAAACATTTCTACATGGCTGCTCTACTTAGGAGCAGCCTCTCTTTTCAAGATTGCAACTAGAAGCAGGGTAATTAATGATATTATGTATCCATTTAATGTTGCTCTAATTTCTCTTCTGAAATATTCTATCCTGGTATTCGTTGATCCAGAAAATTCTGTCCCTTGTACAGTGGCATTAAAAGAGAACGTGTCACTTTCCCTTGTTTCTGATGTACTGGCATCTGGTGAAATTATATTCTTTTTATAAAATTAAGTAACCCTACAATTATTCCATGCCATGTTAAATAAGAATAATTATATATAACTGCTTTATTATTGGCTACAGATAAAATGTCATCTCTGGCAGTGGAGCTACTAATGAAGAAGTTTTTAACCCCTCTAGAATATATGTAGATTTTAATTATTCTTCATTAGTGTAGTTGCCAGTTTATTTACTATAGATTGGTGGGTTTTTTCCCCTCTCCTTTTCCTGAAAAGGTGAAAGTGGCACAAGTGGGATTACAAGGTATACATATGATTGAAATGAATCCATCTGATCTTTTAAACACCAGATATACATGTTTTCAACCATTCACCGTTTTAATTGAGTGTTTTTTATAGTGGAAACTTCCATTTTTTTAATTGGCTTGTTTCCTTGAGCAGGAGTAACCCTGATACAGGTAGCCCTATGTACAGAACAAGTAGCAATTAAACTGGTTTTGGGGTTCAAAGTAATGTTTTGTTACCTGATTGTCATCACTTTTAGGCAGAAATACTGATGTTATTCTATGGGGGAAAGTGGACTTCTGTCTGAGTTCCATTTCCTGATTCCCAGACTTTTGCTTGGGACCCTGAGAGCAGTCATCTCACCAATTTACAATATAGGGATTAACAGGGTCAATAGTTTTCTCTGAGAATGGGAAGCAAAGATTCTCATGTAGAAGATCCATAATTCTCTTAAGGTATATATACTTAACCTTTTTTCTTTAACTTCTCTTATGAGCTTGTCTTTTACAAATTTTAAGACTGTTCTGAGTGACTTGCATTCTGTCTTGTTTGTTGCTAGTACTTAACATAGGGGAAATGTAACACAGCACTCTAGAGCACAGACCATTTTTATTTTGAGTGTTAATGACATCTATCAATACAAAATCTTTATTTATTTACTCATATAATGTAAATTCATAATTTTCAGTACTATTTTCAGTTCTCTGACTTTCATTTTCTGTCTTTGCATTTCTCTGTAACTTACAACAGGCTTGTGGCTGTGATATCCTTACTGCCTATTGATTTAAGGATTCTTTAATTGAAAACTATTCAGCAAACATGCTTTTCAATTTACTGTTTTGCCCAACTAGGTTTAGATGCCAGAGGCTCTTTTGCAGCAGTTGAAGGTTAAAGATTTAAAAGCTTAAAAGTAAAGCAGCATGTCATCCAGGTATACTAGAGTTATATGCAGGGTTTTCACCAAGGACTTGTCATACATCTTACATAGCCTGCAGGCTAAAAGTCTGTGTCTGTGCCTTTGTGTCTGCATGTGTAACCACAGGAAAGGAAAAGATAAAAAAATCAATGATCTCAAAATTAATTAAAATCAGGAAGACTTCCCCCTGCTGACAGGATATTTAGGATGAAAATAATTAAATGAGCTATTGTGGCAAATGCAGTATCGATTGCTCACCAAGTGAAGCTCCTTGAAGACTTAGATGAAGATTGATAACTGGTTTTTAACAGTTAGAGCCAAAGGCAACCATTCCCATCTTCAATTCTTATGCTTCTGTACAGTCTGACAAATGGCTTTCAACCCAACCCTCTATTGACCACTATAAAAAGCTATTATCTACTGTAAATAAATTGCATATACACGTTGCTTCTTCATTCTTCATATTTGTACAGTTGAAAATGCTTTATTATTTTTCATTTCCTTATACTTTAAATGAGTAGCCGTCATCCTTTCAGGGCAGAAATTTTTTCTTTTTTTGTTTCAAATCAGAGGTGGTTTGTTTTCTTTATTTGAGTAAACAGGGTCGGGATTTGCACACTTGAATTAGAGATGGAGTTAAGATAAGACTAATATTTTCAGAATAATAACAAAAGAGAATAAACCTGAAGATGGCACCAGATTTTCTCAAGCAATCACTAGAATTTAGCTATGGTATGGCTGCAATAGCAAGTGGAAAGGCCCATTGGAGGCAGCCTCATAAAGCAAAACTGTCGGTGCCAAAACTTGACACCTCTTATTTCACACTCTTCTATTTTCAGCTACTTTGCTTCAGACTCTTGCTAGTCCATTCCTTTGGACAAAGCCAATTAGCAGATGAAGCACATAAAGTACAGCCCTCAATCACATCTTTCAGTGAATTTTATTTTAAGAGAGCCTGGTTCATGCATTATGAGACCTCTTCATGATGTGCACCAGAGCACTGCTCTGTGGTGTCGCACCTCAGGAGAGTCACTTCAAAGGTTGCTGCTGTTCAAAAGTAAAGTCTGTGGCAAGTATTTCACAGTAATGAAGCCTTCAAAAATTATTGTGAGAACAAATCTTAATGAGAGGGAAATGAGTGGGCAAGTGTTGTTTTTGTTTTGGTGACAGACTAAAGCAAAAATAGACATAGAAAAAGCCATATAGAGAAAGGGAAGTAAATAATATAGATTTAATACTTGTTTAAAATATCAAAACAAGCCTGTTAAAAGCATTTGGCTTTGAATCAAATTAATTTAGCTTAATGTTTATGGAAGCAGACTCTTATACATCAATTTCCTTGTGGAAACACACTTGCAAGAGGAAACTGTTCCACATCATTTAGAAATTCAGCGGTTCTATGGAAAACATAATAAGAAGTTATGAGAATTGAGATGTGATTAAAAAGTGCTTCCTACCTATGCTTTGGCAGTCTTGTCCTGCTAATGGCTCTGGTGTCAAATTTCACTGTTCCTGTGTCAGTGTTTTTGGTGAACTAGAGCTCTGTGATATTGAGGTTCTTAAATTACTACACTGAATGGATAGACTGGTTCTTCTCAGATATTTTAATATAAAGAACTCATGCAGAATAATTCTCCGCAGAAATAATTCTCTTGCATTGCTTTCTTTCTGACAAATTAGAAATAGTTGTATCTCCTTGGAACTCAAAGACTTTTAGTGATTTTTATAACTGGATAATTTTTGTTACACTTTTCATTAAATATTAGATTAGAAATTGTAAAGAAATCAACTGCTAATAACTTTGAATCTTTGACATATCTACCTTTTGAGTTTTAGATTACTCAGCCTTCCTAATTTCATTAGAATATGAGATGAAATAGATAACCACGTAAAATGAAGAAACTACTGTCTTGCAGATATCCTTTGTATGCTGCCTGCTGCCTTGAGCTATTCATGAACAGTCAGGAAAGGCTTTTCTAAACAACCATGAAATTTACTGTACTCTATGATATCTGGAATTTTTTCACCAAGGGCAGAAGTCAACATCTTAGATTAACAACTTCAGGAGAAACAATTTTCCTTCTGCGAATATGTACTGTCCATGAAACTTTTTATAGAAAAGAAAAGATGAAGAATATAAGATGATAAAATTTTTAACCTGATTGGGTTTATTTTTGTATAGGATTCTTTGCAAAACAGCCTGTTTTGATAAGACCATAACGTTAAGCATCTATGTGAAATGTAATCTTTGTGATTCTAATTTTGTTAAACTATATTTTGAGTTTGCTCCCTATCCAGAGTTCAAAAAAATATTGTATTATTTCCTGTAAATTTTCTATACCCAGTCAATGGTCTTTTCCATTTAGTTTTAGGGACAAGACTGATATATTGCTTTATCTGTCAAAGGCCATTTGTCTAGGAGAGTTGTTTGTGAGTATGAATGAGAAAACTAGAAATCCTTGTGATACTAACGCTAAATACTTCTATATTTCCTTAATTTTCTTCCTCTTCCTTCTTCTTTCTTACCGTCTGCAATTTCAGACATGGACAATGTTCTGAAAAATAAGAAAAATGGTATGAAAAATACGTTTTTAAATCTTGCTTAAGCATAGTAAAGAGGTATATGTAAGTTTCAGGAAAAATAAATTCTCACCAGATTAGTCAGAGACATGCAAAGAAGTTCTTAAACCTTCTGCATAAGCTTGGACACGTTTTTATTTTTAAATGTACATTTAGATGCAGTGAAGAAATTTGACTGTTACCCTGATGGATGGAATCCTGATAGAGTATTGAAAAAGCTGGAAGAATATTCAGTTTTTTAGTTCCTATTTTTGGTTTAGTAATTAGGAAAATTATATACTATCAGTTGGCTTTATGATATAAATATGCCTTTGAAAGTGGACTGTGCTTAGAGAGAGCTCCAGAATTTTCGGGATGGATCTCTGGGTGAATTTGAATTCTGTATACTGCTGCAAATTTTATCCGACATACCAAGATGCAAATACATATTAAAAAAAAATCAGATCACCAGGAAGATTGTGGTTTGTTCTTATATTCACCAAAGAGCATCTATGTCTAACATGATAGCAGTATCAGTTTGAGCTGTTCTGATTAGTAAGCCTGTATGCCTCCTAGCATTGAATTACTACAAGTGAATTGTATGTTTTGAAAATTTCATATACATAAAACCCATGCATACAATTTTTCTTTATCTTACCTTGTTTATTTGTATAGCCTTATTTTTAATATACTTTTAATGTCTTGAACTTGCTATGCAAAGATATTAACGTACCTAAAGTTTCCAATAAGCTTTCAGTGTCAAGGTACCTGACGTCATTAGCCATTGAGGATGCCATTAAAAGTTACTCAGTTTTTCCTGAACCATCACATTTTGAAGGTGTTCTTAAATTAGGTGAATTTTTGTGGGCTAGTATATTAGAACAATAGCCAATGAAAGCTGGTTTTATGAAGGCAGTTTTAGAAGACAGCCCAGAAAAGTAGTGTCACAAATCAGAAAGCAGATTTTCAATCAGTGAATAAATTGACTTACTGTAAGAAGATTTTAATTGAAACAAAATGAGTCTAATGCAAATATGTCAGTGTATTTAATTCTGTGTCTACTCTGTGAAGCTGGAATCAACAATTTATGAGAATCTGATTATTAAAACTAGCATCATAATATGATAAAAAGGGTTTTTTTCTGAAATAAATATTAATTAATGAAGAACTTCATTGAAATGAAAAAGTAATTACACAGTCAAAGGCAGTTGGTGGAGGCACATTGGCAAAGATAAAAAAAGTAATATTGCAAGGTCAATTTGATTTTCTGTACCGTCTCCAGACTATCATCTGCATATAGCATACAAGTGGATCAAAGGTTTATTAAAAAGAAAAGAATCTAAAAAATAGACACGCTTTTCAGACAAAGGAGAACAAAACCAAAAACTCCAAATCGCAAAACAATTTCAAAGACAAAAAAATCCCCACATAAAATATCTACTTTTAAAATCTAAAAAAAGATTGATTTTCTAAGTTGCAGGCCAACAGTGTGTCCTTTAATACCTTTTTCTTTAGGTATTACTGACTTTAAGGAGGTGTTAGTTCAAATGAAAAAAAATTACGTATTTAGAACAGAGCCATAGGACATAAATTAATAAAAAAATTATGAAAGATTGAAATAAACTAGAATTCCATTTTGAAATACATATATATACTCTTTCATGGGTTAGTTATGTTTTATACTGCTTAGCATTTTGTTTTCTTCTGCAAACATTAACTTTGCAATCCTGTACATATTATCTGTAATTATCTTTTTTGCTGAAGATATTAAAGTATGTATAATTAGTCCTTTCTAAGAGGAGAGGAATTTAAAGCAGGAGAAGAAAATTTATTATGAATGTTCCTTACTCTTTTATCTGGAGTTCAAAATCATCAATATACATTTATTTTTGTCATTTTACCTGAAAAATTTGAAGACGTGAAAGCTCTGAAATCCTCAATTATTGTACAATTTTTACAGGATAGAAAAATAGAATATTTAGAGATTCATTCTTTAGAATGTGTGGGGTTTCCCCTTTATTTATGATCGGATTTCTATTTAATCTTTGGATTATACCAGCTTTATGCCTCTCATTCGCATTGCCAGGTGTACTTTCTTGTTGCATGTTGGTGCAAAGATATTCGCTGTGTATGCTGAGTAGGATCTTTCTGTAATTACTTATGAATTGCTCATGCAGAAGGACTTTTCATGTGGTGTGATAAGTCTTGAATGCTGAGCTAATATAACAGTAGCAGTCAGGTCTTTGTTGTGGATGTGTTTGATGGAGTTGCAGTGATCACAATCATATTGATTTTTTGAACTTGAGAACAGATGAAAGGAAATAGACTACCAAAGACCAAATAATGACCCATTGTTCCTTGTAATTAGGTTTCTGCTATCTGTCCCTAAGGCATATAAGTGTGTGATGAGGTATTTTATTGCAAAAAATATTGTAGCACATGCATAATTTCTAACGTTCAGAAGGAAGGTTGAGAAAGTACTTTAAATATCTTTCACCTGGAAATATTAACATTCTTTAAGGATATGTGGAAACCTATATATATAAAACTGTAGAACTTAAATAAAAACATCATAATATCTTGTTCTTAATTGTATATTACAAGCACATTCTGCAAAGGTTTATGCAGTCAGTTGACTTTTGCAATTGTAAGCAATACACTGAAGATAATTTTATTCTTGGATTGGTAGAGTTTATGACATGATAAAACATCTACAGGATCTTGTGAAATCACAGAAAATAGAATATATGAGAAATACATTTCAAAAAATATAATTAGAAATCTATTTTTTTTACTCCCTCCTCACCCCCCCATGCTGTTAGTATTTATTCCATTATTCCAGATAAATGCAGATGACCATATAGTCTGAATGATTTATATTGGGAGCTTTTTCCTCTTTCTATGATTGGAAAGAAATAAACCACCCTGAACACTTGTACAAGGTAATGACAGATAACCTGTCAAATAAATGGTTGATTTTAGGACAAGTGAGAATGAGAGGTTGATCAGAAAGTTCAGGAAATCAGGCACAACTATTCTATCAGAATAGGAAACCATGCTAGAGGATAGAGAGGCTGGCTTTGAAACCAGACTGTCAAGCAGTCAAAGTCAGACATTGAAACTTCCAAAGATGAACTTCTAAATACTCTCAAACTCTTCCTACTGTTGAGAAATCCACTCAGTGCAGGTAGCTCTGTGTGCAAGCTGCATGTTGAGCTCTCATGTTGAGTGGCCAGGAGTCCCAGGCAAGAGACCAGGAATTGCCAGTCCTTTGCATAACGGGGACCTGTGGCCCGGCCAGGTGACCAGACACTGGGAGACACGGCAGGAGCTGATGACCCCCAGACTTCCCTGCCTTTGGACAGTGCTCATATAACCCCAGGCATTCCTTTGTCCTGGGTCCCTCCTTGGAGGTACCAGCTTGAGCTGTTTAGTTTTTTAGTTATTGCACTGTGATGAAATTATTTTAAGGATCTGGATGTCTGAGACTTTGCTGTGGGAAACACGGGGTCAAGCTGGTGAGAAAACCTGGTCTGATTGTGTGAGTGGGGGAGGTGTGGCTGCAGAGGGACTCCTGTCCCAGCTCAGGTGGTGTGAGTGTGACTGCCAGAGTGGCCCCTGGATGGCTGGACTGGGAAGTTTCCTTAACACTACTTATACCCTTAAATTAAATTTTCCTCTCATAATTAATATTTGAGGTCTTGCTTGTCAAGAATGACAAGGTTTCCTCGTCAGAAAAAAGAATTCAAAATTTTCCTCTTCACTTCAGGTTGTATTCTAAATCTTTAACATTTTATTTGCTAAAATTAAATTCAGATCTTCAATCAAAGGTCAAGCAGATGGGGGAAATGCTGCTGCTCTTCTTATTTCAAGGAAACCTGTGTTTAAACTACTTGCTAAATAGATTTCCTGTGTTCATTTCTGAAAAAATTTCAACTTGTCTGAAAGTTTCACCTGTAATGAGTTAAAATCAAGCTACAATAAGTAGCTACCTACCTAACTCATTTTCGTATACTTCCAGGTTCTTAACACTGTAAATATTCTATCAAATTAAATTATTAAGAATGTTCTGAGAGATGTAAAAGGTTCTATCACTTCAAACCTTTGTACCAGGAAATACGTATTTATTCTGTCAATAAAAGAAGGCATATTCTTTCCTATACAATGACAATGTAATGACAAAAAGTGTGGCAACCATATCACTATTATTTGGAGTGCTTTTCCTATTTCTTTTTTCTCTTGGCATTTTCTAAAAATTTGTCATTGTTTCATGTTCTATTTTGCTATTTCTCTTCAAATTGGAGATCAAACTAGGAGGCATTGAGGAAAAAGAGGAAATCCTTTCTTTTCTTTTGT
Source organism: Daphoenositta chrysoptera (assembly GCA_013397915.1). NCBI lineage: Eukaryota > Metazoa > Chordata > Aves > Passeriformes > Daphoenositta > Daphoenositta chrysoptera. Next base: position 1,527,641 of record VZRO01001744.1, on the reverse strand, counting down.
CTTTTTGTTTAAGAAAAAATTACAATTTAAAATATAAATTTACCTATCTAGTTCAGTTTTTCTAGATTAAAAAAAGATTAAAAGAATTTTTGTTAGTGTAAATTCTGTTTTGATAATATATGAAGTAAACAATTTGCTTTGTTTGGATGTTAAAACAAGTACTTTGATGAGGGGGAAGATAATGTGCACCTGTTTTGTCTCTACTTAAAATCACGTACACATCCCTGTGAACCAACCCCCTGTCAAAATTCACTGGACCACTAAATGTTAAAAAAATAATTGAAGCAGCTATGTCTTATTTAAAATACTAGTGTATTTTGAAAAAAAAACTAACTGATTTTTTAAAAACTTAGATGAACATTGTTTATAGCTTACTGGTGCTTGTATCTTGTTCCCTATTGGGATGCATTTTTTGGGGTGAAAAAACATAATCTGTAGTCTTTTCTTAATTGCACCCCAGAGTGGAGTTAGGAATGTGTCAAGAAGTAAGAAAACATGAGCATTAATAAGCATACAATGCAATTTAACAGTTCATAAAACAGTAAAATTTAATCCCAGGCTGAGAGATTTATTAAATCTCACTTAGTAAAATGGTTTTGTGGGATGTGTTAGCAAGTGAGAATTAAGTGAAATGATTTCAGGGGCAATAGACTTTATTAGCTGAGGAGGGGAGGAACTGGTTTTGCAAGCCATTTCTTCTTAATTTCATTCACTTGTTGTAATTGCCTTGAGTGTGGGAGAGCTTTCTGTGAGTAGTAGTAGTATGTTGGGTCTCTGGAATTTGTGTGCATAATGCTGCATTTGTCAGGCATCATCTAACTGAAATGTCTTTTGTTGATGGGCTTGTGCAGAAGTTCTTCTAATGGTTGTTAAAGATACTTCAATCTAATACAATTTAAGCCTCTTTCTAAAAGATAAAATGACTCCTGTTGGGTTTATAGGGCTTTTTTTTTGTTCGTTTTGTAATATTTTTCATCCAAGCTTGCTTTCTGTGCTCTTTAGCACACCTGGGAAAGACAGAAAAATTATCTTTTTAGGGCAGATTTGAAAGTATGGTTTGGAGGTAGTTGATCAAGGGTATGTAGTGAATCAAGTAGCCTAATGCTAACAACATTGGCACCATCTTATTTGAGAACTTGGGGAAAAGTTTCTTATATTAATAGTTACGGTGTTTTGTGGGTTAGAATCACATTGTCCTATCATAATTCAAGATCTAGCCCTTAAAATTTTCTCATCAAGCAATAGTAGAATCTATAATAAAGAAACTACAGATTTTTATGAGTAAATCTTAGCTTATCTTTATATGTAATCTATCATTGTTCCTGTAGTTTATAACCAGTAATTTTTAAAGTCAACTTTTCAATTTTTTATCAAACAGAACAAACTTTAAGGAAAGTAATAGTGCCAGTAATGAGACCTGTCCTGCACTGTAGGTAGTCTTCACTTCTTGACTTGAAGTGTCGTCAGACATTCCTCATATCACTTTTTTAAAGTTGTTCAAAAGAAAGAAAGCAGAGGAAGCTTCTATAAGAAAATCAGTCTTCAAAGGAAAATAATGATAATAAAAAAAAACCCTCCTGGACAGAGGCCTACTTCTGTTCACTGTACTCACTGTGGAAATAACCTAAAATATAAGAGTAATCTGGGGAAAAATGAAAGGCAGGTGGTAGAATAAAAAAATTGAAGTGTTTTGTTTGTTTATGAAATATGCCATTTATTAAAGGTTTTCTAACTAATAATTATGTATTGTGTTAAATTGTCACAAAATATAAAAGAGAAGAATAAGTAATTATCAAAGGAGATAGCAGGCTAAGGAGATTATAGGACATTTTTGACGGTTTTGAAATGAGTAAGTATTCCACTGTAAATTCTTACTGTGCAGTGACACCTAAATAATGTTCCTTTTCCCTAAAACGGTTATGCAGGGGAGGGAGGAAATTTGATTAAGCTGTCCTGTTCATTGTACCTCCAGAATCTATTACTTGCTCAGGCTGCTAGATTAAAGAAAAACAGTTTCTATTCTTACTCTCCAAATTGTACTACACCATCTCTGTCCTTCATAAACCTGACTACAAACAGACTGGATATATTGGGAGTTGAAAAAAACCCAAATCCAACAACCTGACTTTGTATCCAGTGTTCTATCCAGGCAATTGCTGTTGTGTAAGAAATAAAATACAATTTATAAAGGCCAATAGAAAATTCACTCATTAAGGAACATGCCCCGCCTTGTGTACTTACACTCCTTTTGCCAAATGGGGATGCAACATTCTCACTCTATTCTAAACTCTTGGAAGGCTTATAAATACAAGCTTAACAAGAAGAACTTGTTGCAGTGTGAAACGGGCATGTTAACACTTAAACCAGTGACCACAGTCTGTCTGAATTAAGTTTATTTCAGATGACAATATTGCCTGAAATCCAGTCAGTAACAAATGTATGTGATGAAATAAGTTTCACAATGGATTAAAGACTTGATATGAATAGCTTTTGTTGTGTTCACACCTTTTCAAGGACCTTGTTAATAAAAAGTGAAAGTGTTTCATTTCCATGCATTTATTGAATACTTTTGTCATGGTCACCTAGGAAACAAATGCAGGTATACATTTATGAGCATTTGCAGTTTCATTTCATTCTTGATGCAGCTAAGGAAGTCACGCTTGAAAGAACTTAAGCATCATTTTAATTAATGCACAAAATTTTTCAGAATACATCAGTGACCATCAGACACTAGTCAAAACCCTATGAACAGTTTGACCTTTTAAATGGATTTATCTCACAAGCATAAAGGTTGACTGACTATAGATAGGAAGACAAAGATGACCTTGAGAAAAATGAGCTGCATATGAAAATGATAAGTTATTCTACTTACTGTATTAGTATTATTCAGATAATATGCAAGCAAAGATAACATAAGAACTAAAATGTAATGAAGTATATGCATACTTAACTAATCATCAGAATAAGCTTGGCTCATGCTATGCATTGAGTGAACTGTACAGTATCTTCCATTGAAATTTTTAATGACCCAATTCAGTTTAATACAAAACTGACTAGAGAATAAGAATACTACTTATCAAAGTTAATTTTTTACTTTTGGTTTGCATAGGATATTTTCTTCTAGAACATTTAAAGAACTGCTCAGGCTTTTACAAAGAATTTTAACAACATATTTGTTTTTGCATGAAAATCTAGATATACTTAGTTTATGATGTGTTTGTAACTTGACATGTGACAGTAGTAACTGATAGATGCAGATTCAGATTTATCCATCTGATAGGACAGGGCTTGCCAACTGAGTTATGGATATGACACTATTGCATTTTCCTCCTCATTTGCTTTGTCTTTGATGAAGAAACAGATTTTGACAACATGTTTTTGGAATCATAGGATGTTAAGGGGTTAGAATGAACCTTAAAGATCATTTAGTCCCAACCCTGCCTGCCACAGACCAGATTCCTCAGAGCTCCATTCAAACTGGCCTTGAACACTTCCAGCTATGGGAACATCCACAATATCCCTGAGTAACCTGTTCCAGTGCCTCACAATACATACCTACTAGAGCTTATCATGTGCCTTTGACATCTTTGGGTGTTTTTGTCATCCTACAGGTTTCCACCTCAGGGGCTTACAGAATTTGACAGAAAGCCATGTTGTTCTGCATCTGGCATAATGTCCATTTGATTCCTTCTGATGAGTCTTAACAGTTCTGCTTCCAAATTTGCATCTAATTAATCAGTTGGTGCTGGTGTTGAATTTCTAATTGCTTCTTTGTGGGCTGTTTTTGCTAAAGACTCTTAGCTATTTCAATTTTCCTTCATTGGTACAAGGACAACAGTTTTAGAAGTAAAACTGATTTAAAAAACAGTTTGCATTTCTGAGCCAGATTTATGTGTTGTACTTATTGTGCAGTTTATTTAAAAAGCTGTTGTCTAGACTTCAACTACTGCCAAGTCTTGCTTCTAGAATATTAAACTTTGCATGACGCTTACTCAGCATGTCATTCCAACTTTTTGGTGTTTCACTGCCTCCTTGTCAAATATCAGCTTGCCTTAAAAGCACTTTAATGCCTTGAAGATAATGAACAATTTGGCAGCAAAAATATTTTCTGACTGATTTGGAGCCCCTGCATAAACTGCTTGGAGCCTGAGATCATTGAAACCTATTATACTGGCTATTTTAAAATTAGGATTTATTTCTGTTTGAATTTTGAAATCTCTCCTTGGGAGAGCCATTTAAATGTGAGCATATATTTTTCTCTTTAACAGTAGCTTATGGGCTATAATGGTAGAATATTTTTGCATTTTTATGTTTAGTTTTATTGTAAAGCCTTGGGATGCCTTTGCGTGAAAGGCACTATATAAGCTCATTTTGTATTGCATTGTATTGTATTGTGACAAGCGCAATAATCTCCAGGTTTCCTATCCATTAAAGAACTAATTTCACAGCTCACTAATTACGTGAATGAGAAGGGGAAATAGGTCCTTTTTCTCTAAGGTATGCTGAGCAGATGGCATAGCACTCATTTCCACCAGCTGAATCTAAGGTCCTCTTGTGCTTTTGGTTCCGAGGCTTGCCTCTGTTTATCAACGAGAACGGGAGAGAGATATCACTTTCTTGTACAGCATGACAGTGTGTACTGAGGGGCTGTCTCTGCCCTTTGCTAATACAACATTACTTAGCACACACTACGTCTAAGCCTATTTATTTAGGATGGGACATGAAAACTATTAAAAAGAATAGTGCATTTTGATGTAATCCTAAACTAACTCTGATTTATTGAAGATACTGATTAGTTCTGCCATAGGGATTTGAACTGATGCACATTCAAGAGTTATTAATGAACCAATTGGGTACTGTTGGGATGGACCTGTACACTTGCCTTTATAGCTAAGTTTTTGTCAATTTGTTTCTTTTTTCTTTTGCGTCAGCCGTGAAAATAACCAACTTGAATCAAACATGCACACAGTGATTTATATACCTCCCTAACACACTGCTTTTTAAAGTAACATGAGTCATCAGAATCCAGTGTACTCCCATCATCCTGAAAAGCAGCTATTTGAGCCCTCTTTCCAGCATTAACAGGGGAAAAGCTGAGACTGACTGAAGATCCTGACTTAACTCATGTAGGACTTGGCAACAAGGCTACGTTTTACAGTGCTCCACGAGCCAGTGGGCCATTTTCCCCCTCTAGCGTGATGAGCAGGGCTAGGCCGTAGTCTCGTCCCCTGGCCGCGGGGCTGTCTCTGGCGTGTGCCGCGTGCTGATGGCGGCGCTGTGGCTGTCGTTGCAGACGGACGCGGCGCTGATGTACGACGCCGTGCACGTGGTGTCGGTGGCCGTCCAGCAGTTCCCGCAGATGACCGTCAGCTCGCTGCAGTGCAACCGCCACAAGCCCTGGCGCTTCGGGACCCGCTTTATGACTCTCATTAAGGAGGTAAGGCACTAACTAAGGCTCCTGCTTTCTTTTCCCCCAGTTCCCATTTGGTTTCTGGTTGTTTTTTTTTTTTTTTTTTTTTCAGTACATGGTAATTTCTCATCTTCTTCTGTATAAAGAGTTTAACAAGCAAGAGAGCAGTCTTCCTGTTTTCCTGACAGTTTTCCTGAAGTATTGCTTGGAACAAAAAAAAATATGAAAGGGTGAAATAACTGCATTTTAAATAAAACTTACGTTTGTAGATAACTGGGTCTGTGTGGAGCATTTGTGGCATAAAAACCTTAACACCTGAAAGTCTAGACTGATTACGAGAAATTCAGCAACTAAATACTGGCCTAAGTTCAAAGGGGCTGGGAATGAATTTTACTTCATTTGAATTTTCATGAATTCATGAATTTTCATGAATTTTACTACTTTTTTTTCTTTACATTTTCTATGGTAAATTACTATATGTCTCCTTGATTCCCCAAGATGCTGTTCAGATATTGATAGATAGTGAAAGTAAACCTAGGACATTAAAGGTGCTAAAGGCGAACCCCTTAGACTTTTCCAGTCTCTCATACTGTAACTCCTAATACAGTGTTTCTCATTCTAGATACGCAAAATATAATGATGAGGAGAATTACTTGCAATAGAATGAATTTTGTTTTTTCAATATTGGTTCCTTCTAGGATGATAATTTCATTTCCCGCATTTCCTCTACTCCTTTGTACAGTTTCAGAACTAGGGTAGATTTTAAGTTATAAAAAAATGAGGCTATTGCACTTTATTAAAAGTGAGGAATAAGCTCAGGAAGGCTGGCTTACTGACCTCAATTTTTGCTGTCTCAGTGTGGTTTCAGGGGAATCAGCATCTTGCAAAAGTAAGCCTTTATTTGAAAGAAATTTCCTGAGAAAAAATGAAGTCCAGGATTAATGAAACAGATTGAAGCTCAGGGGCTGGGGAGGGGCAGGTATGTAGGGAAGCAGAAGGGGAAATTCATACATGAATGACGGATGAATGAAAACAAAACAGCCTTTTATCTTGTTCAGTAGATGAGTCTATTGCCTGACATGGAAAGTTTAAAAAGTTGTCTATGAAGACTGAAGGAAAGTTTTATTTCATTATCAAAAAATAAATACAAAATACTTAAAACCATAAATCAGCCCCAAGGTTAATTATTTACATAAATTGAATAATTAATGATCCCATTTTGGCAGGAGTGAAGTTTGTCTTTTTGGGGAATAAAAAAAGAGAAGAGGTATTTATTTACAGAAATTGTTCTTTCTTTCTCCGTAGGCCCACTGGGAAGGCCTCACAGGCAGGATAACTTTCAACAAAACCAATGGCTTAAGGACAGATTTTGATTTGGATGTCATCAGCCTCAAGGAAGAAGGTCTTGAAAAGGTGTGTACGACATTTGCCTCCAAGGAGGTGGGAAACAAAACAAAAAAACCCTCAACCTCTAAAATAATTTGTAATAGTATTTCACGTGTTACATCTAAAACAGCATACCTGCTCTCAACTCAACATTTCTATAAATGGTACTAAAAAGTTTAGTTTAGTTTTTAGTTTAGTTTTTTTAGACTGGTTTAGCTGTCTTCCAACATTTTTTCTTGTACAGAGGTGGAGTGAGAGACCAAAGAACTGGGAAATGATCTTTCCATGTAGGTTGATGTTGTCCGTATTTGAACTTAAGACCTTGGGAAGCATGTACAAATACTTTGCCTGCCTCTATAACAGTATCATGATCTGAAATCAGATCATCTTCCCTCCAGCCACTTTACTGTGAAGACACTATTGCAGGAAGCTGCAGTGTCTCATTGTTGTGATCAGCAGGCAAAGGTTTTGCAACTTGCCTTGTAGTTTGCATTTAGATCTGGTGTTCAGTGTTCTGTAAGAACTACATTTTCCTTCATCTTCAGATAAAGTTCTATCAGCTATTGCCCCAAGGTGATAATTGTTTTATTTTTACAAATGAAAACAGAAATTAGGGGAACGGACCATACTGCAGAGTTGCATTTCCTTTCTTCTGTAAATCACTGAATGGAGAAGCTACTATAAACAACATATTTCTCCGAAAGTTCTTCTCACAAGACTAGCTTTGGAATGTTAATTTTCTCTTACTGGGAAGATTTGTAAAAGTTGAGAAACCATGAGCTTGTCTTGAAACACTTACATAGGTAATAACATTTTTGTTGTCCGGTGGAAAACCTGTGATTCAAGAACTAAACTATATTTTAAAATGCTCAGCAAAACACTGTCAGTAGATTTCTCCTATGAAGTTTCCCATGAAGTGAGCTGTGGAAACCTAAGGGGGGAAAAGAGTGTATAGTAGTGATTAGACTTGAAAAGTAATGTTGTGGACAAGTAGAATACGTACAGTGCAACCTGTCTTCGTTACTGGAAACAGAAATGGAAGAATTGATGTCAGGGTAATAGCTAAATAAGTCAGTAGTTGCTGAAAAGTCTGCATGTAAGTGACTGCTGTTGAAAATGAGGAAAGGAAGTCTTTATAATTTAGGATGCCTTTAAGAACATTTGGTGGCATTTGGGAACCACAAAGCAACATGAGATTTCTGGAAAATAAAGTCTCCATTGACAATATACTAAGAGATACATACATCAGTGAAAATACAGAGATAAAGCAAAAAAGGTCTACAGAGAAATATGGAAGACAATAAAATTCAACAGGAAATACAGTAGTACTCTAAAACACATAATAGAAAAAAGGAACTTGGGAAACAGTTATACTGAATGTTAAGTAACAGACAACAGAAATAATTGTTGAAGCATATGGATATTTAAAAACAATCAGTATGTGCTTGAGCTGTATATAAAGATTTTCATAGCAAAGGAAAACATTTTTGCTGCCTTCATGGTTTATTTTGGTCATGTGATAAATGGAAGTGATAATATTATTTTTTTTCACCAAAACGTGCTGACAACCTTTGGAATGAGCAGTAAGAATCAGTTACTGTATATGAACAAAACCAGAGCAGTTTCTTTAGGGTGTAAGGAAATGAGATTAGGAAAAGGAAAATTCAAGTGTATGCACATTCCATTGAATTGCTTACTAAACATATGTTACATGTGGCGTATTTCACTGAGAAAGATAAATCAATGCCAATGGATAAATGTTTCTCTTTGAACAAGACTTCATTATTCTGAAAGAATGAAAACCTAATTCTTCTTGAATCCAGAGTGAATGATTAAATTCTGGAGCAGGACACTTCATACTAGAAAGAGTAAATTTTAGCCAGTTCTTTGATTTAAAAGAAATGTCTCAAAGTTGGGTTTTTTTCCTCCAAGACTGAATTCTCTTAAAGCTGTGATGCATCACCCTTCACTCAAGTCCCCTACCTCCCTCCACGTGTGCACTCCATCTCTCTATATCACACTCTTTCTCTCCTGCTTCCTGCTACTCCCTCCTTCTTTCCTTTCTTCCTTCCTCTCCCATTCCTTAGTCTCTCCGTCCAGAACCTCCCTGCCTGTTTCCCTTTCCATCTAATCCCTCTCTCTTGTACCTATTAATCTCTCTCCATGCCTTTTCTCTGTATTTTCTCCTTCCTCCAGGAGCCTTTTCACATCTTTGTCCTTATCTTGTATGTTTCCAATGTTCTTCCCAAATGATCTTGTCAGACATCTCTATCTATGTTGTTAGAATTCCTGAATAGTCCTTTTTTTTTCCTTTTCTTCTGTACGTCCTCCCATCTGTGGGATGAGAATAGGTGGGGAGATAAGAATTCTGTGCCCCATAATATGTATATCATATTTCTGTACAGTAAACTATTATTTCTTCTAACCTCTTTCTAAATAAGGGTGAAATATTTGTTTTTTCAGGGGCAACAGTTTAACTCAACAGTAATCAGCTCAGCTGTAATCCATGAGGAGAAAAATAATGATGGAAGGGAAAAAAAAAAAAATTTATTGTGAATAATTGCTAGAAGACATATTTTTTAACTTAGATTTTGTAAAAATATGTCCTAGATAAATTACCTGGTTAGCATAATGGGAAATGACCTAAATCATCTATTATAAGTTCAATGACTGCTGAAGTCAGTGACAACAGAACAATTCCTCGTTGATTTAAAAAAAATGCTATGTGTGATCGCAGATTTCACATAAAAGACTTGTTCCTGAGACTCTTGAATGAGAGGTGATAATCAGACATCAGTCAATAAGAAGTATGTGTTTCCAAATAAAAATTCATGTCTGCCAAAAATGATAGCTCCTTGTAAGATGAAAATGACAAAATTAAGAGATGATTGGAGTGCTGCTAATGTAATATACCAAAAAATTTTATTACAGTCACTGTGGACAGACTGAAACTATTCATGATTAAGCACAGTGAAAATCCAAAACTGTGACACTCCAGCATAATAAATCATAATTTAAATTGCAGTCAATCAGTCTTTACACTGAGGCTGCATTGTGAGGAAAATTATTTTATACTTCAAGGAGATAACAAATACCTGAATTTAATACCACTTTTGATGTGAAAATTTGTCAGTGAAGAAGAATCACTTATCCTAAATAAGAGATGTTACAACTGACTTGAAGCCTTGCTCAGAAACCTTCACACAGGATGGACATAAATGACACAAAATTAGCTGTAATTCATTGTCCAGAATATCAATATAAAATCTCATTTTATGTTGTATCTTTAATAATGATCTGGGGAAAAAAAAAAGGCAAATAGCATAAAAGCCAAGTTTTCTAAGAGAGAAAAAAAAAAAAGGAAAGACATAGTAAATCTGTGGGATCCAGAAATACTGAAGTATTGTTATTAATGCTACATTTGGCAAAGAAGGCATGAATATTAATATTACTGAAGAAAGCAAAATAAATTAAGAAAACTGCAAATGGGAAATACAGAAATATGAAGAAGCAATATTATTCTCAGTGGAGTATAATTTTTTACTTGATGTAATCACCACTACTACTAACTACTCCACAAAAGTAAATGAGGAAGGTATAGATAGAGTTGACAACTTATTGAGAGTTGAATACAGCTCTGGTTTTGGCTGCTTAGTTAGTTGGAACCACTGCAGAAATGCAATGATCCTTCCTAATACAATGCTCGTGGCATTTCACTGTGAGTCATATTCACAGTTTTGATTGACTCAGAGCAAAAATAATGTTAATTTTCTCAGGAGAACTTTGAAGAAAAATCAAAAAGAATAATACTTGAAAGTATACTTATCTATTCATGAAGATAAATCACTTTTCAAGCATGCTGAAGTAAGAAAGCTACTGAATTTTTGTGACTAGCATCTCATGAGACTGAATCTCAGTAAAGTGCTCTAGAGCATGTGTAAACACAGCAAATTTTAAGTTTTGTGAATGTTCAATGCTTCTTTTTTTGAGGGGATAGTGAAATATTGTAATGGTTTTGACTAGGGCCGAGTTAAATTCTTTCATATAAGCTTGTATTGGGCTGTGATTTGGATCTGAGCTGAAAACAGTGTTGGTAACACAGGAATGTTTCAGCAATTGCTAAGCAGTTCTTACACAGAGTCAAGGCCTCCTTAGCCTGCAGAGCTATGAAGTGATTCTGGGTGGGCATGTCCAGCTGGGTGCGAATACCTGGTTTTGAGGGACTGCAGGAACCTGATAGTTACCTGAAAGTTAAATACCTGGATGCTTGGATGCAAGTTTTTAACCATTCACATGAAGTTGGGAAGTTGTGTTCCAGGTCCTTGAGGACCACCACAATTACCATGTTACAGAATACTCTATGATACCCAGTGATGGGTGTAGCTCTTGGAATTGTTTCAACTTAAATAAGCTGATATTCAGTGATGGGTGTAGCTCTTGGAATTGTTTCAGCTTAAATAAAGTGATTCTTGCCTAAGATAATTCTTTCTATCATTTTTCTTTGTCTCACTGTGCATATGTTCATGGGTACATCTGGTTTGGATCCTGTATTTTGGATAATAAGTGTTAAAATGTTCAGATTGCTGTGGTCGCTTCAGAATAGTTTAGCCATTTAGGGGAATTGGAAAGAAGAATAGGAGATTAAGGGCTGACAATTTTGTCACTTCCTGGGATTATATTTACAGTGTGAACATTCTCTCTAAAGGGTATGTATGAACACTTCTTAGGAAAATTTGTAAGTTTGTTTAAAATAAATGTAATGCAATAATTAAACTGTAGATTGTTTGAATTTCAGTTAGAGACTACATTGATGTGCTTTTTCTAAATTTTTGGCATTTAAACTTTCCTAGTAAAAACACATTGGCAATTCTATTCAGTTCAAAAAGCTACTTAAAAATTAAAAAAAACAACCCTCTACTGAAACAGATAGAAAATAATTAACTTGCTGCACTATTTATGCAAAATTTTTCTATGAGAAGCAGCTTTGAAAATATGTTTGTGTGATTTGGGAGCTATAAATAGTAGTAATATATAAGAAGCTGTAGTGCAAATTGTTGAGTTTGAGCTCATCAATAATCTAAAGTATGTCTGATTTTAAACCTCTGAATTTTTGTCCATTTCTTAGATTTTTGGTTAACAAAATTAGCAACAAAGGTACAATTAACCTAATTTAGGAAAATAATGCATCAATTTATCAAGACAGAAGTTTCTTTTTAAAGTAATGCTGTTGATAGTTCTTATAAGTCTGCAGTAGATGAAGTCTGTAGTTAGATAAAATCCAAATTTTAACAGTTGATATTCTTTTACTTGTGGCCGTGACTATGTTAAAAAGTAGAAGAGAAAGTATTTCAGTTAGTAGTGTCTTACCTTTTGCCAATATAAATTTGAATTATGAACATGAACTTGAACAAAGCATATGGTTTATTGAGTTTAGGATTTGAAATAGATCATATAAGTTGATGGTGTTTCCTTAGACATTCTTGTGCTACTTGTGTACTTGTGTTATATTTCATAGAGGAGATTAGTTCAGCTTTAATTGTGGAGCTACAGGCACAAGTTCTGTTCTTTGTCATTCCTTGTTATTCTACTCTAGTTTGGTCTTTGAAATAAAGCAAACACTGTGATTGTCATAATTAAAAGAACACCGCAATTAAATGTTAGCAACCCTTTTAAAATGTCTTAATTGTGGCCAAGCTGTGAGGGTGAACATTTTGTGTTTCCTGAAAGCCTTTCAATTCACCAAATCAAATGGTATTAAAACAGTAAATGAGAGAGAGGTTTTTTGGTAGCAAAGCTTGATTTCAGTAACTTTGAGACGATGTGTTAGATGTTATTTTTCAATTGTATTTCTGAGACACACATATTCTTCCTTCCCTTCATGATTCTTTGATCTGTTCATGAGGTACTGAAGGGTCAAGTTCAAAAGAGTGACTTCTTGCAACTGAGTGTTAAGCAAGGAAGACAGACAAAATATTGATTCTTGTGGAACAGAAAGTTGTAGAAAAAGAGATCAAATTTGTCTTTTCTCTGTTAGAGCATCCACTGGTTCAGGCTGAGACTGTAGTCTCAGTTTTAGAAATGGAACTCTTTTTATCCACACCACATTGCATCTGAACTTACTTTACAGCACTGTGGCAACAAATCACTTAAAAGTATACTAACAGTCTCTCAGGACTCAGTTGAAGAGATTATTTAAAAACTTGTGTGGGTTTATATATATACATACATATATATTTGCAATGAAGCTTTACAAAAGTTTTTAATTTAAATTTTTAATTTAATTTAATTAAAATTTTTGTCTAGGTTTAGTTTTAAAATATATTTACCTTGTATTATAGATATTGTTTACTATTTGAAATTATTTTTAAAATTCCATCTAAAAACAAAATAAGACATATTTGTAGGGGTTTTTTTAGACAATGGTGTGATACAAGCATTCAGATTTCTAAAATGGATAGTTGTATTTTCTGCTTCACCATTTTAATTGTATAGTGATGAAAATGCAGATAAATTACAGATAAGCCTCATTACCTACTAATTAATGTTTAAGTCTGTCCTTGACCTGAACCTTAAAGCATAACCTTGGATGTTCTTACTTAGATAAAATCCTATAGAAATATAAAATGTCAAAATACTGGTGTGTTGAAGATTTATCTGTAAATGAATTAAGTTATTGCATTTAGCCTGTTTCTGTCTTCTCCATTACTTTTTCCCAAATACATATTTTGTCCTGCTGTTCTCTTTGGTCACAGAAAAGGGTAAATCCTTTTGTAGAGACAATGCTCTCTACTCTGCAAATGAATTTCTGCCTGTTAAGTTATCTTCAGATGTGGTTCATCTTGAGAAATGGAAAATTAAGTATTAAGAGTAGTTTTAGATATTCTTTATGTCATTTTTACACTTAATGTCACACTTCACAAAACATAATTTGAGGTATTGGTAATCATATTTTAAATAAGCAGACTTTAAATGTAATGACAGAGAAAAATGGAACAAAATTTAATAATAACTGTTAGCAATCTAATCTTTTTCCCTGCAGCAATCTGTTTTTTCTTATAGTGGTCTTTTCTAGATGCCGAAATGTAACTAATGGGCAATTTACACAGTAATTTACTGTTTTATAGGTTGGAACTTGGGATCCGTTGAGCGGCCTTAACATGACAGAGAATCAGAAAGGAAAACCAGCAAACATCACAGATTCCCTGTCCAATCGCTCTTTAATTGTTACTACCATCTTGGTAAGCAATTGTATTTGCTTTTCCAGAAATAGACTTGTGCAGGAAAACTGATAGAATGTGATACGCTAATTGCAATAGTAATGAACAATCTGCAGAGTGCATCACCATTACTTAGAAGTTACTGTGTCATGAATGAACTCCAGTTTTTAAGCTACTCATGGATGTTTATTCTTACCTTAATTGTAAGCAAGTTATCCCAATTTTGGAGTTATGTTAATTCATTAGTAATTTGACTTTTCTTATTATTGAATAAAATGTTTTCTTTTTTACAAAACTACTTACTTCAGCACCATATGAGAGGACAAAAGATATTGGTTTAAAAAAGTATTTTGTCTTATTAGTCTGATAATTTTAGCCAGCAAAAATTTATTGTTTTTGTTTGCTGTTCTATCACCTCAAAGGAAAGTACAAAGTATTTAATATTCATTTAGCATTCTTATTACTCAGTTATGGAGATGAGATTTTTAGTCACAAAAATATTTAATTGATCTGTCCTTTGAACTAGAACAGAAGAAACAATTTGAGTAACTTCTTTTTTATTTTCATTGTTGGCAAATTCAAAGCAGTGAACGAAGTATTTTTTACTTACAGTTAAATACATTTACTAATGTAAAAATAAGTGTTCATTTATTTCCTCACACTAATTTTGAAACAGTAATTTTAATTCCAATACAAATGAAAAACTTTACAGAAGTTTGTCTGCTGTGTTTGTCTGCTGCCACTATTATAATGAATTTGCTTATATCAAAAAATAATCCACTTCCTGGCAGTTGTATACTTTATTAAGAAGCTTTTACCTACCAACATATATTTTGACATTTCAAGCTAGAATGAATTTTTACAGGTATATAGACACAAATGCCAGTGTGCTTTTAACCTTTTATGTAACATAAGTCATATAATTTCATCCAGTGGTTAACTTTTCATTGCTTATTGGGTCTGTTTGCAAATGAAGAAAATCTTCTGAAATCCTCTGTTTTGTTTATTGTAATAATTGAAAAATACATACCAGATATATAAATTGAAACATGGATGACTCGCTTTCAGATGTAAATTCTTGTTATGCTGAGACCAGCACAGTATTACCACAACTTTCTCTTGTACCATTAATTATAGTAATGGTACACTATAGTTATAATTTAGTTTATAAATTTATAATACCTTGTTTCTTTTTTTAAAATGAAATGTAAATTAATGTCTTATAGTCTCTTATAGTAAATAAGAATTCTAGAATATTAATCTATTTTCTTCTCCTTGGCTTTCATAAGTTTCCTGTATGTAAGAACTACTGCATTATAAATTGAACTTTCTTAATAATTCCAGTTGAACTCCCATGCTCTCTATACTGTTGTTGCTTTCTACCAAGATATCCTACCAAGGATTTTTCTTGATGCTTTTCAGTGATACATAACTTTGATTCACGTAAATCTAATTGCTGCTAGAATCACAGCTTTATGGAATACAGTCCTGTCTCTGCGAGTGACCTGTTCCCTCCATTACTCAGTTACGAACCAGCCTTAGTATCTCCACTCTTCCATAGCCATCATTGTATGATGATTCCAGATCAGTGATAATATTCAATAACTTAGGGTGTTTCAAGTTTGTTTGTTGATGAGATTTGAGTTAATATGCTCTCAGTATCATATTGCTTTTATATAGTGGTACTAGCATGATTTTGGTTGAAATAATTAGCTCAAGAAATGGTAAATTGCACAACTGTAAATAGCAGCGCTGCCAATGATCACTGATTTGAATTTGGCCAAGATCACAAAAGAAGGCTCCTGAGACTTAAGAGAAAAGCTGCTTTCTGTAAGAGAGGATACCCTTCCTCTTAAGAGTTAACTTTTGGTTAGTGGTCTTTTACAAGTATTCATCCTCTTTGCAGGTATGTAAATAATGCAGTGAATAAAAGAAACATGAAGACTTTCAATTGTTGTTACAAGTTGCTCACTTTTAGCTGCTTTTTCTACTTCAGCTACTGTTTAGTAAAAGTTTTGGTAACTGCAGTTAACTCTTTTCAGCTATGAAGAAGGGTACTCAGAAGACGTGGTACAAATTGTAAGGGCTGTATTCAGAATAATAAAAAGGACCTAAACCATTCTTGGTGCAGAAACATATGTACTAGCTTAATGTGGTAGATCTATCTTTTTTGTGCTTAAAAAATACATTTATGTTGGACAGAAAGCATATTACTGAATATTCATTTTGTAGCAATGCAAGGGAACAATATAAAGTGCTAAAACTCATAGAAACACACCTTCTTCATCATCAGCTTCCTTTTCTCTGCTTTTTTGAGTCTGCAAAATCTTGTTTAAAAAAGAAAAAGAAAAGACAATTTTATCATTTAAGCTGTTCATATGGTTTTTCTATTCTGTTTTTTTCACTTTAAGAATTCCCTACAGTAGTCTATAATATGCTGCCAGCTGTGGAGCCTTAATAATTTTTCTCTGCAGTTTGTTTTAATGTTCACTTTTCATTTAAATATCCCAGTCTTTCTTTTATTTTGAATTCTGTCTCTGAAATTCGGAACAATATCTTTTTCCTCCTATATTTTGCAGTCATTAAGATCTTTACAGCTGTAAGTATATCCTGCATTTTCAGTGGTGGCTGAGTCTTGAGAAGAAGAAAATAGATTGATAGGAAAAATAATAAAAAATAAACTGTGAATCATAAATTCGTCTACTGCAAGTAAGGACTGAACTGTGTGCTCCTTTTTGTCTTCAATTATTCGTAATGCATTTTACAGGTAGCTAGCTGCAAGATTATTCCTTAGTTTCAACAATTCCGTGCTCTATTCTGGAAAGTGGCAGTTCTCAGGACGTTATCCTGTGTCAGCAACCTACCTAAATTAAGTTTTTTGAAGAAATATCTCTGGTTTCCAAGTTCTGGTCCCATAGCAGCCCCAAACACCAACTGAACATGTCCACTGGAGAGATAGTCAGGTTTTTTTGGGGAGGGGGGAAACATTTCAAAAATAATAGTAAGTATGCTGTTTACCTTTTACAACCATAGCTTTGCATATATCAGTCTTTTTTTTTTATGTGTTTTTTTTTATTTTATTTTATTTTAAAACCACCTGCATTGAAACTTTAGAATTTCATTTAAAATTTCATTCATTTTCATTTAAATTCATTTAAATTTCTTTTTCATTTAAGTCTGTTTTCTGAATACTATACATTTAGGAAAAACAAACCAAACAAAAACCCTACAGAAAATGAATTTTCAACTTAAGTAATAAGGATTTCTTATTATTTGATTCTCATAAACTGACTCATTCCAGAACTCTGATACATTTCTTTTCTTTTGACTTCAGATCTGGGTATCTAAATATTTTTGTTCTTGTATATATTCTACTTTCAATTTGAAAGATTTTAAATTTTGGAACCAATTTCCATGTTTATAAAGGTATGTGCGTACCAGCCTGTATATATTATCATACTAGTTCATTTGTCCTGTTCTTCCAAAATAAATGCTTGTTTCCTTTCCTGTGTAGCTTTTAGGTACTTTTCTGTATCTGCTTACATCAAAGCTCAGAAAAGCTCACAGTTGTCAAGTTTAATTTCTCCAAGAAATGTGTGAAAGTTATGGAAGGTGTGTGATGTTCTCAATTTAGTAGTTTTTTGTTACTTCACATTTGAAAAGTGAAATTACCTTTTTTATTGTACTTCCCTGAAAAAAATTGCTTTGAAATAGGAATAGAATTAGAAGCAATTAGAAGGAATAATTATAATGAATTTTTAAACCATTTTATTTAGTTCAAAGTATAGTATTCCCACAGTATATTTTATTTATTAATGTTGCTTTCTCAAATGGGTAGTGCATAATTTCTCTCCCTTTTCTTTTGGATTCCTAAGCATGAGTTTTCAATGGCCAAATTTTAAATTAATTTATATTAAAATAATATTAAAACTAAACAAAAAAAAAAAAACCTGTTGTCTTTATAAAGATGGGTCAGCCATCAATTGTTTTGAATCCACTAGGATTGCTTTACCTCTCCCACTAGAATTTTGACTGCCTAATGCGGAAGCCTATTGTGTATTCCTTATATCTGATATAAATGTTAAGAAGAATATGGCAGTCTTTTAACACTCCAGTATCCCACCTTCTGGTGAAGAGAAGCAAATAATTTAAAATCTCTCTTCTAACAGTGGCAAATTTTTAAGATAGTTTTCCTCTTTTCATCATTAGGACTTCCATTTTCTTTTTGTTGATGTTTTTTTTACTTTGTTTTGCTTTTTTTAATACTGATAGTAATAAATTCTTGATTCTTTAAAAAATATGTTAGTCAATGTTGAAATTATTAAGGAAAAATCCATGTTTGATTAATATTCATAAAAAATAAAAGAATTTGAAATATAAAACTTTTTGAAATTTCTAGTAATATCTTTGTAGTTGAAATGTAATAACTCAAGGAATAATTCAAGTAAGTATGTATTGTCCAAATCTGAAAAGAAAAAGAGAAAGTTTAGAATATTGTTTTTTAGGATAAGTGTGTTTTCATTCAAGTGTTAGCTGTACAGTTTTACAACTAAAAGCAGCCTGTAAAGTTACAATATTATTTTTCAAAGATGATTATCTTCTATTTGGAGATATAATTTTTAATCTACCTATGATTCCACTGTTCCTTGTGACCATATCTTTATTTGAAGTAGTTTTAACTAAGTTTATTTTGCAGTAAATTTTCTCAGAAAAACGACTTTTTGCATTTACTAGTTTATGCGCATTCTCTCTATTAGTGCTTATCTGGCTTGGGGTGGGGCTCTTCTGTATCCCTCTTCACTGAAGATATTTTAGTCTTATGACACAGTAAACGATGACTTTGATCTTAACACTTTGTGAAAAGCTGACCTGTTTTTAATTTAGAGTAGCAATGTTTTCTGGAAAAGTCTCTTCCCGAGGTTTCATTTGGGAGTCTATAGTCAGTGTTTATTCTGTGACTTTTGTTTCAAGCTACTCATGTCATTCCAAGCAAGACTAAAAGTGCTAAGGGGAAGGTGTTTCCTTGTTTTACTGAGGAGATATGTTCAGTTGAAATTTCAACTGAAACTGTTTAGAAGATTTCAGAGAATACTCATTTTGTGATGTGGTCTAGTATTTTTAAGGGTCATGCTCTCAGGAACTGAAGGAAAAGAAAATTGTGAACAATATTAAAGTACATATAAACCAGCTGCCAATCTACAAATCACTCAGTTTAAAAACTCTGTCTACCTCATCAATGATAATTGTCCTAGTGAAAGATTTTGGTAGAAGTGATAATCCACCAAGAAGCAATGGTGATTGTACATTTCGTGCATAGACACTTTCCTGAGAGTGATTTTAGCAACCAGTTTTACATTAGCCCATTCTACAAATTTAAAGCTTGAGCAAATAAAGTGTATATCACCCTTCACATGCACTTGTCCAGAATACATTTATGCCATGTTCAGTGTTTAGAATGTTTATTACTCAGGGAAAAAGCAAACTAGAGAAAACTTTGGGATTGATAAGAGCTGTTACAGATAAAGCTGCCAACACCAACCCGGCTCAAGTGAAGGAAGAAATTGCTTTACATAGTAAATAAAAGGTCTGTAGAGAAAAAACAAATGTTTTGTACATTAGTAGAAGACTATAAGGAAAAGCAGCAAGTACCAGTCAGAAATTACTTGATGTAGGATTGGAAAAGCATTAAAAGAGTATTAATAACTTATTGATCAGTCTTCTCAGCAAAAGCTGAAAATCATTAAATAATAGTAGAGATACTATTGTAGCCCTTATCCAAGCTGGCCAGAGTAAAGAATATGAATGAATATGGAGTTGGAGCTAAGAATTCCAGAAAGGTTTGCAAGATTTTTATTTTCTTTGGTAACAAAATATAAAAAAGCATCAGCATCAGCACAACAGATAAAATGTCTGAATATTACTGTAATGATCTGATAGAAAAATATGTAGGAATGTGTCAATGAGCTGGATTGCTCAATGAAGAAAGTCCTGCTGTGCTTATTAAGTAAAAGAGAATTAAAAGCATGAATTGACAATTACACTTCCTCCTTGATATTGCACATATTTAAATTCTGTCCCAGATAATTCAAGAGTGCTTGGAATGGAAGACAGAGACAAAAATGTTGTGAAGAATCTTGCCAAGATTCCAGTGATTGGGGGATGTGTAAGACTGTAAATATCTGAACAACTCTGAGAGCAAATGTCTAGGATCTGTGCACATGAGCATTCCAAGTTAGTGTTGGAATTCCTTCATGCCTACAGAACAGGCCTTCACACTTGTCTAAGTACTGCTCAGCAGTAATGAAAATATTCCTGTGTTATAACACTGATTTGAGCCCAAATCCAAACCATACTAGTCAATGTGAAGAAAATTGCTGCTACCCCAGACAAAACAAGCACGCTGTGTTTTGTCTTAGCATAGCTTCTGCTTGGCCATGGTGTGCTTTCTTTAAGGAATTTTCACTTCACCTGAAAAAACTGTTTTCCTTGCAGTTGTTTTCTTGAAATATTTCATACCAATTTCCCAAGTATATTAGCAACTATTTTCACGCATAGTTTTTGCTCTTGTACCATCTCTGCTTCTTAAGAATTATTCAGTGATCCTTGTCATTTAAATCGCTTTCAACGTTCATGTTTTCTGCTAGGTCTTTGTTCTTATCAGTACTATATCTAGAAGAGCTCTTCTGGTGTCATTTGCTTATCTGTTGTTTGAGAAATTTCTGTCTAAACATCCTAGTAGTTTGGCTGGAGAATTTATTTCGTGTTAGTTCCTTGTTAATTGTATGAAGATCAGTGACATACTTTTAAAAAATATGGCCATAATCCTATGTATTTCAATAGAAACTGTTCTTTAAGAAGAAGATTCTCCCCTGTATTCTCCTTTTTTTTTCTTTGGGTAAAATCTTATGTACTAAAGTTCTAGTTTTATGTGGATATAATGTTTAAATCATAGGAAACCTCAAGGCAGAAGATTACAATGGAGGTGTTGACTTATTAAAGCTGTCAGATGCCTGTAGAATGAGATGCCTTTAACCCTACTGAGTGCTGATGTGGAGATTTAGGACTAAGAATTTTCTTAAGTTGCCCTGGAGAGGTTATCTGATTATTCACTGAGTCTTGTATTTGATGCAGTGGTTGGATCTACTACAATTTGTTTCACCTTACTTGGTTCTTTTTTTTTAATTATAAAAAATGAAAAGAGTCTCTCCCAAAGGTAAGCAAAGACCAAGTTGTATATTTAACTTTAAAAACACAACTTGAATATTGGTTTCATATTGTAGTGGAAAAACTACCATTTGTTTTTTGTATTTTTCCCTTTAGCTTTCATTTGAGAAAGGCTATCCTATATTGATGTAAAAAAAACAGATGTAAAAATACTATGTTTTGATAAATGTTAATTTTCTTCCTATAATTATGATTATTCTGCCAATCATTTTGTTTCCTGTCTGTTCCCACACCACTTAATGCAAAAAAAAAAAAATTATGTTGTAATTTGATTTAAACATAAGAAGATAAATGCTTAAAGAAATTTAAGTCAGTTTTCATGGAATGTCTATCATAGAATTTACTTTTTGAGTAAAGTTTTTTCAAGTTTTCCTGCAGTCTTGTTAATGACAGCCTATAACTTGAGGCAACAGAGAAGCAGGTACTTTCACTGACTTTTTCCACCCACTGTGGGTATTTTACACTTTATCTAAGAAAGCATTGAGAAAACAGTTTAAATACTTGTATAGATAAAAGTGTAAAATCCAATACTTAAAATATTTGATTGATGTTTCGGGTTTTAATTAATTATTTTTCAGTTGCCAAAGCACATTGTTTCTGCATTTTAAAAGGCTTACATTGTCCATCCAAACCATACATTTGATATTACTGTATTACACAATTAGTTAAGAAGCACATTTAAATTTGGTGTCTATATGCACTCCTTGAAGATGTCTACAGTGTTTAGAGTGTAAGTTTTTCAAAAAAAAAAAAATGAAGAAGAGAATCTTTGAAAGTGTATGAAAACTTTACTCTCACATAACCAAAGCTAAAAGGATTCTATTTTTCATATTATTTCTTTGTACAGGGAGTGGTGTCTTGATGGTGTCATGCACTGTATGCATATGTATGCACATGACTGTCTACTACCTAGGGCTAAAACGAGAAGAAAGGTGTGCGGGCATTCATTATCCTTTCTGTCTTTTTAATTCTTACAGGAAGAGCCGTATGTCATGTTCAAGAAATCTGACAAGCCCTTGTATGGAAATGATCGTTTTGAAGGTTATTGCATTGACCTCCTCAGGGAGCTGTCTACCATCCTTGGATTTTCCTATGAGATTAGACTGGTGGAAGATGGAAAATATGGAGCCCAAGAAGATGCCAGTGGACAGTGGAATGGGATGGTTCGTGAGCTAATTGATCATGTAAGTTAACTTTTACAAGCTTTTAACTATGCGCTTAGATTTCAAATCTTTCTATACAAATTGTAAAACTTTTATGATAATACCATTTGAATACTACTTTTTTCAAAATGGAGATGTTTTAAGAATTAATGCAAGTAGATTGATACCCATTATTTCTTTAGGTAAAATTTTTAAAATAAAACATCTTTTTTGCCCATAGGCAGTGTTTGTTTTGGTTTAGCTCTTCTGTAGCATATGTCTAAGTCAAAATATGAAATAAATAGTACTCAGAATTTACTGAGAACAAATGTATGGGGTTTTATAACAAAATGTATATCTTAGCAATACAAGTCAGGTCTCCTTTTCTGATAGTGGATCTGAGATTTTGTCTTAGAGAAATTTCTATGTGTGTAGTGCAAATACACACATTATTTGATACTCATCTTTCTTGAAATTTCAACAATTAAGTGCAAGAAGTAAGACAAAAATATCAACATATACTGATGGAACGAAGTAATGTCACACTAGATACCATTACAATTGCCTGTAAGTGATTAAGGGAGGTATTACTTCAGGTTCTTCAAAATGTGCTTTTTCAGTTCATGCTGGTTGAATTCAGTCTCTTAGAAACATTTTCATGAATTTAAAAATTATGTCATTGTTCCTTTCTGAATTTTTTTGGGTGAATTGCTTGACAATATTTTCTCTATAGACATGTGGTCAAAGATTGAGATGAAACATATTCTTGCCATCACTGTCATTTAAAATAGATAGAAGACTATAGTTAATTCAAGTGGAACCTCTTAATGATAGCAAAAAGTGCATGAATAGCTTGAAAAAAACATTTACTTATCTTGTTTCCATTTGCTTTAAGATTTCAGCAGATGGGCAGAACATGTGCTAATCAAAATATTCATATTTACTAGGACGGATCTTCTTCATGCTTTTCTAGTAAATGATAATCTGGTATTGGTGTTGCAACAGATGTTGATTATGCCTGGCTTCACACTTTTAAGAAGAATGTGTGGGAGTATTACAGTTATATTATCTTTAAATATGTG
Organism: Daphoenositta chrysoptera; assembly: GCA_013397915.1. NCBI lineage: Eukaryota > Metazoa > Chordata > Aves > Passeriformes > Daphoenositta > Daphoenositta chrysoptera. The sequence goes on along the minus strand of VZRO01001744.1, from coordinate 1,504,180 downwards.
TATGTATTATACCTAGCACACACACACAGATAGCAAACATATTTAGTTAGACTCTCTGTCCATCTCTATAAATGTGCATTTTTACACATGAATAAATGCATAGACCTGTTCAACTATTAGATTTGATGCTTGTCAGGTAGTATCATCATCTGAAACTAATTTTCCATGATTGAGGTAGATACTGTGGAAGTATTTATTCAGAAGCAAAAATAAATCACATTTTTATATGCCTTTTATTATTCAGCATTAAAGCATTCTTAAGAAAGCACTAGTATTGCCTCCTAAGCTTTACACTAAGACAATCTTGAAATAAAATGCATTTTAACAAGTTGCAGCAGTAATGTGTGTGGAACAGTAGCTTTCTTCATCCTTTCCTCTTGATAACACAGAATGAAACATCTGTTCTTTTCCCCCATAAATAATATACAACTAAACATAGATTAAAATTTATTTTGCCCATTGAAATGATTTTTACTTAGGAGTCAAAAAGGTTTAGAGACTTAATTAGTGCATATGGAAGATGTTTTCCAACTTCTTAATCTGGACCATAACTTTTACTAGTCTCTCTCAATTTCTCACTTGTTAAATTTTTCTCTTTAAATTTTTCTCTGGTTTTATCTATTCTTACTTTGTAATCTATTTGAATACATGCAATTTATTTATACACCTGTGACCTTTATTTACATGCATATCATTGGTGCATTTTACTAGCAGGCAACACTTCAGACCTCAAAACTGAGGCACAAGAGTTTAGTGAAGAACTCCTGATAGACAGTTGCCACATTGGTTGTTTCCATATGACTAGTGCTTCACATGCTCTATTAGCTTTCCAAACTTTCTTTTCCCTTAGAGAATACTTTTAAATTGTCATAAAGGTTTCCTTTTCTATAAGGTAATGTAATAAACTCAATTACTTAAGTTTTTGAAAGGTGAAATGATTCTGTATTTTTCAATTAGAGTTTCTAATTAAAGTAGACAGACTATGAAATAAAGACAGTTCTTGAAGCTGCCATATTAATTACATCTGATTTTAAATGAAGAATGATTTTCGAAATTATTTTTATCTGTTTGTTATGTTTTATCTGTCAGTCAGTTAAGTATAGAAAGAAAGGTTACTATGCTGTAGTTTATATGTTTGCAAGGGTAATGTGTAGCATGAATAATCCAAGACTAAATAAAGTGAATAATTTTGGTATATTATATATGTGAAAGGAAAATGCACCATTTGTATAAAGATTAAAAGTACCAAATAAAATCTGATTTAAGTAAACTGTTTATATCAATGCTTAGTCACTTTGCATTATTGTTGGGGCTCAAAAGTCTAAGTGAAATAAAGATAATGCTATCTGAGTTGGGCTCAACATATCATGTCAGTCTCAGGATTTAAATTTTATAACATGAACAGAGACTGAAGTGTTGACATCAGGCTTTGCTTCTGTTCAATCCTCTTTCCCATAGTTTGCTCATGTTTCTTCTTTCTTTGACTGTTTTACTCAGAGTTCACATCTGCATTCTGATATTGGTCTCCAAACAATAAGTAGCTTCTTTTTGAATTTATGGTAAATACTGAGAGTGAAAATTAGTAGTGATTTCTTTCATTCGACAACTGACAATGAATTCTTGTTGAGAAAAAGACACTTGTCTCTAGAGTTGCAAATGTAAGACAAGTATTAACTAGGACAGCAAATATGGATGACATTTCTCTATGAATAAATTTTAAATTTCTCCAGTTAATCTCTCTAATTTCTTTGCCATGATTTTTCATCCAGTATTTTACCCTCTTCTCAAGTTAGTTCAAGATATGAGTGTTACATATTTGAGGGAGGAGGAGCTAAGTTCCAGGTATCTCCATTCTTTGTGGATGAATTCTACATTAAAAAAGTATTCTTTATACTGACTTGCTGCCTTTGGTTCAAGAACTTTATGAAAGCATGGATTTATTGAATAGGTTTTGAACTGAACAATAAATTCTGGAGAATTTCAGGTTATTCTTTAGCACTAGAAGTTGTCATGTCACTGTATTATATTGCATGAGATGTATAGTTTGAGCATGTAAATTATGTTCCAATATAGCTAGCACAGACAGAACGAAAATATATATTTTATTTTTAGAAAATTAGACATCCTACTTTAAAGACCCCAAAGTACCTAAAAAATTCTTATAGCTGGGTTCCAAAACAGGAAAAAGATTAGTGTTTTATACTTTCACAGAGCTATAAATGAAAGATCCACTGGGAAATATTTTATTATTATATATACACTTGATTAAAAATAACTTTTCGGGGGGGTTCCTTGAACGATACTTCTACAGCACAAAGCTTATGCATTACAAATAGGCTTCAAGGTGTGCAGATCTTTTATGATTCATAAATAGTTACAGAAAAGTTCCAATTTTTAGATCATGATTGGTCTTTCATTATATGTGAGGATTAAATCAGAACTTTTCTTTTTCTCTCAGAAGAGTAGGATTTTCAGCTTTGAGGAATTTTACACAATTGAACAATTGGAAAGAACTACTTAATTTGAGTTAACTTTATACATAACATTGTTTTTTACTTCAGTATATTTTGAATTTTTCAAAATCAATCAATTTTTCAAAATAAATATTTGCATATCCAATACATTTGTAAAAATAATCGTAGTAGGTTTTTATTCTTTTAATAACAGAATATATGTTTGTATAATCATTATTTGATATTTTTAGTGATTTTTCCTGCAATAACCTGTTACTTTCTTTCTTTTATTTTAAATTAAGGTCCTTATGATCTTGAACCCCTATAGCCAAATCCTTTATATTGTTGTGTAGAAGTGAAGAAAAACCTTCTAATAACTGACTATGTAGAGTTTTGGTTCCTTCCTTTTTGAGCCAGTGAAGGAATTTTACTTTCTTGCACCTTTTTCTTTTCTCTTCTTTCTATTTCAAATGTCATTTCATCGCATTGTTTGGACTCTTCCTCTTTGCTTCATACTTGTAGGAAATCCCACCGTATAGAGACTCATAAGGAAAGGTTGTGGAACATATCTTCCCTCTTTCTTCTTGTAACTTTCATGCAAAAGGTCTGACAGTGGAGATTTTCAATACAATGCTGGATAGTTTAGCCATGACTCTTTTGTTAGTTAAAATCTCAGAAGACTTGATGGTAACAGGCAGTTAGAGAATCTTTAGGAGGGAAAGAGACAAAGAAAGAAAGGAAGAAAGAAAAAAGGAAAGAAAGAGGAAAGAGAAAGAAAGAGGGAGAAAGATCTAACAGTGTTTCTCTTTTTGTCATCATTAAACGGGCTCAACAATAAAATCTGTGCACTATCTATCAGTGCTCTTTAAAGCATCAAAGCACCCTATCTCTTTCACGGCTTCCTCATTTTATTAGTGGAACTACAATCTGCAACTGCGTGTCAGGTGTCATAATGAAAATTTCACTCATGCTAGAGGTTTTCCATATATAATAATTTTTTTCTCTGAGACTTTGTGAAAGTGATGGTTTGAGGGTTAATATGCCATAATAAACATGGTGTATTGGTAAGTCTGCAGTTCAGCTACCGTAGTCGCTTGAACCAGCAGCTCTGGTGAATATAGATAGATGGTAAGCTGAATGAGTACTGATTTCCACTAACCCTGTTTTAATGTTGTTTTTCTAGCATCTTTTCTTATCTAGCATTTTATTTTATTTTTACTT
>VZRO01001744.1:1451404-1500443 GCA_013397915.1 Daphoenositta chrysoptera | reverse complement strand
GACACAATTCACTTTTTCCTCTACTCTTTGTAAAATAAAATACAATAAAATAACATATAATAAAATAAATATTACTGTTTTATTTCAGGTTTATTTTACTTATCTGTTCATATTTTAGGCTGTTTCATGTTTTGTTTATAATTTATCTCTTTCCCCAGTTTTTCTGTTTAGCTATTTGAAAGCCATCTCTTTTGAGTGCATTTTTATTCTTGGTATTTATTTATTTACCTTGCAGATTAAGCATTACTAATCTATGCTGAAGCTGTCTTCTCTGAATTTCCAGTAATCATTACTAGTAACATTTATTAAGCTATATTGGAACTCCAGCACAACCATCTCTAAATAAAGCTACTGATTTGCATTATTTAGTGTTTAAAAATAGTATTCCAACTCCTCCCAATTATTCAGTGTCACGATATAACATCCATGATTCTTTAACTGTTACGTGCCTTTCATGTGTGTTTTTATTGTTTCAAATACTCAGAATGGCTTCCACTTTTTATTGTTTGAGTGTATTCTTTCCTTGTTAAAGTAGCATTTCATTTCTGTGTGAAACATGTCCTGGGGTCATGGGATAATTTCTTATGATAATTTGTAATATGCCAGAAAATATCACTTGTCCTTTTTGTGCTTTTCAGTCTAATTGCTAATTCATTAATCCACAACTTCAAGTGCTCTGACCTTTTATTTCCAAAGTAATTTGTCCCAAGCTGAATAAACATCAATGTGTCCCTGACAAGCAACTAACCATATCTCTTCTGTTGCTTGAGATCCTGTTTTTCACTTAAAGCAAACTGTATATATTCATACACTCACAGAACCTCTCTTCAAACATTTTTCATGTCTGAATTTATCAATGTAGTTGACTCAAATATGCCATGCTATGCACCTTCTGTTCCTTTTTAAAAATTTGTTTGTTTGAAAGTAAAAGATCAAAGACATGGTCTTCTACATGACAATAGAATTTAATTTCAAACCAACAGCTAAACATTCATCTCTGTGCTCACAAGAAGACAGTTTTTGTGTCTACTTTGTCACTCTCTAATAAAGGCTATGTATGATATTCCATGGAAAAATGTGTAAACAAATCCTAACTCTGCAGAAGTTTTGCAGAAAGTGAACTTCAAGTAGAGATGCATAAATCCACAAGAAAATGCCAGGAAAATGGAATAAAAAAAAGCCAGTAGTCTAATATGCCAAAGAAATCCTGGGCCAGTAGTTTAGGCCAAGTTTGAAAAACATATGTATTAATTCAGTGAGGAACATATATGCGCATATAAGAATTCCCTATTAAATTGTTACTTATTTCAAGAACAGGGCAGATGAAGATGCAGTTTCCAATATGACAGCAGTTTTAAGAGAACAATTTGTTTTCTAAAGAGCAAGAAACTTCCAGACAGTCTGAATTTAGTAAAGCAAGGCCCAGCAACATTTCTAATATTACAGTAGAGCATAGAGAATAATAAAGTATAGAATTTTTCTAAAGCGTTGCAAATGTTAATTCATGATTTTTTGAGCTAATCATGTCCTATGTTTCCCAAAGAAAATGGATGAAAAATTTTAACTATATTCTCAATGATTTGATACCAAAAGTGGCAGGAGACTTTGACAGTCTCTTGAGACAGAGACTGTGAAGTGCTCTGAGATGTGTGGTTTTTTTTACTGCAGACCTGTACTCAAAGAGTAGTTTATTTGAAATTTCTTTACATTATGAGTGAAGGAATATTGCTTTCTTGTTTGTTTAGCTACAGATGCCTAGGTATTGTTCTTTTACAGACAGGGTAATTTGGACATCCCTGGCACTTGGGTTTATAAAATGGTTAGTTTTCAGTTACAGAGAAAAACTGTACAGTGAATGATTGGAATTAATTTTCACAACACTGCCAGTAAAGTGAATCATATCCCATCAAGGTAGTAGCATGAAGTTTTTCAAATGAGACTCCAGACAATGCTCAAGCATCATCTATGCTTATAGTAATGATTAGGAACTGATTGGATCCAGGATTAGGGCTGTATTCATAAAAGTATTACATTTTTCATATCCTCATACCTTTATCTGATCTTTTACTTTTGTTGCTGTAATGATAACGAAGAATGGTAGAAAATAACATTGGGATTTTTGTTTCTATATATACGTCTGCTGAAGTAAAATACATGAGAAAAAAAGAATTCTCTAATAGTAGAGTTGATTTCCACTGGGGGTTATCCCTTTTATTAGGGATTGATTATTAATAGTGCTTCAATTTGTCTTTTGCTCATCTCCAAATAATTGCAACATATCTTAAAGTGAGAAGGAAGATAAGGAGGAGGGACTGTGGAAACCTTGAATATGCCAATTTTCATGGAAACACCATTTTGGTAGAAGAGTTTCAGAATGTGCTGGTGGGAGATGTGTCTCTGGGAATGATGACCAAAACATGTCATCCATAGTGTTTGAGGATCTGGAAGGTATCAAGTCTGATCTGTTCCCAGGGCATCAAAAATAATTCAGTTTTTAAAGAAAATTATACAAATGTCAAATGGAGTTTAAAAAAAAAGTGGGAGCAGCCTTATATGCCCAAAATACATGAAATGAAACTGATTGTGTGTGTTTTATGAAGAAAATCATGTTACTTGGTCACCATATGTTGAAATTGATCCATGCAGTCAATTTTTATTTTGCTATTTCCTGACCTCTGAGAGCCCAAATATGAGGGCCAGTACTGTGTGGTAACTTCCAAAGAAAAGCAATTTTTCTTCCTGAGAAAGTGTGTTAGTGTGAAATAAATATGTATACACACATACATATGCATGTCAATGATTGCTTATAGGTGCATGTAAAGAATGTATGTATATTTTTATGTGAACCTGTGGGGCAGGGTACTCATAAAGTGCCAGCAGAAATTGGGAAACAGTATACATACCTGTTAGAGTGTTTTAAATCAGGATATTGGATCAATAAATGACATCCTAAGACCATTTTTTATATACAAAACCCATGCATTGTAACATAAATGGTTAAAAGTTTCCTTTTAAGGTTATAAAGTCAAGTTTCAAAACATGAAAAATATTAAACTTGAAGGAAGATTTTTCACTTCTTTCTCTGCTCTAGAAATGTATATAATAATCTGCTATTGGAAATAAAAAATTCATTTATAGTATGGAAAACAGACTGTTACTAGATAACCATTTGTATTTTTCTGGATTTTTCTTTGTTATTGTAAAGAATGCTACACTTACTCTAAAATAAGTGTCTTGGCAAAAATATATCAAAAGTCATTCTTGAAATTCATGGCAACTGGTTTTCTTTCTTATTAGTATTTAAACTTAGTTTTTCTGAATAGAAAATTAATTGAGCTATTTCAAATATCATGTGCAGCATTCAGCCCTGTCACTTCCATGTCTTATGATCTTCAAGTTAAATTGAAAATGATCCTTCTGGCCCTCAAAAGGTCTATTGAAATATTGTAATATTTCACAATTCCAAAATGTAAGAGTAAAAAAAAAAAAACGAGTGTAAGATCTACACTTATATTATTGCTACAGTGTAATAACAAAAAAAAAAGACAGTAAAGTTAGGAAAAGCCACCACAGAAACACATCGTTATTGCCCTTGTCTGAAGTAATCCTTTTGCTATTAGAGTTTTTCTGAAGGAGCAGTAGAAGCTTAGATATTTGAGCAGTTTCTAGTTGTCTTCATAATCATAAAATTCAGTTTATCTTTTTTATCTTTTTTATCTGTTACTCATAGCTTAACATTGCAGTATTGTAATATTGTTGGGAAACCAGGATGCTATATGCCAAACCTAGTTTCACTGGTTGCAAACTTTGTCTGCAGCCAGAATAGAAATAAAACTGGAATTTGGTTACAGAGATGAGTTTAGAGAATTGGAAAGAGAAATTACTTACACTATGGAATTAAAGAATCATTGTGATTGAAAACTGACCCTAGATATCACCTCATCCAAAGTGTGGTCAGCTACAGCAGGTTGCCAAGGGCCAAGTTCTGTCAACTTCTGATTTCCCTGGGGATGGAGACTTCGTAACTTCTTTGGGCAACCTCCTCCAGTGTCTGAATATTCCTAAAATAAAAATGTGGGGTTTATATCTTTAAACTGATTTTCCTGGATTTCAGTTTCTGCCTGTTAGCTCTTCTTTCACTAGGTGTCCGTCCTCTTTGCTTCCCCTTCCCCTTCAGTTACTTGCATTCATTCAGCAGATCTCACTGAGCCTTCTCCAAGCTAACTGGTCACATCTCTCTCAAGTCTGTCCTCATATGGCAGGTACTACAATGTCTTAGTAATCTCCACAGCCCTTTGCTGTATTTATTCCAGTATGTCCCTGTTTTTCTTTACCAGCTTGGACCTGGACCCATCAATCCACCTGTCCACTGGTCTCATCAAGTGCTGAGTAGACATTGAGGGTTACCAATGTAATAATTCAGTAAAGATCAAGTAATTGTGGAAGATTTGGGCTGGAAGGAACCTTAAAGACCATCAAGTTCCAAACCCTTCACCAATGGCAGGGAATCTTCCACTAGATCAGGTTACTCAGAGCCCCATCCAACCTAGCCTTGAACACCTCCTTGGATGGGGAATTCCAGCTTCTCTGGGCAACCTGTTCAAGTGCCTCACCACCCTTACAGCAAAGAATTTCTTCCTTATATCTAATCCTCACCTACCCTCCTTCATCTTAAGGTCATTCCTCCTTGTCCTGTCACTATAGACCCTAGTAAAAGTCCCTCTCCAGCCTTCTTGTAGGCCCCTCTAGGTACTGGAAGGTGCTGTAGGTTCTCCCCAAAGCCTTCTCTTCCCCAGTGTGAACAGCCCCAGCTCTCTCAGCATGTCTCCACAGGAGAGGTGCTCCAGCTCTCTGATCAATTTACTGGCTCTCCTCTGGACTCTTTCCAACAGGTCTTTTTTGTGCTGGGGACCCCTGAGCTAAACAAAGCACTCCAGCTGGGGTCTCACAAGAGCAGAGTAGAGGGGCAGAGTCACCTCACTCTCCTGCTGGTCACACTTCTACAGATGCAGCTCAGGATGCAGTTGGCCTTATGGGTTCCCTTCAAGCACAAATTGCTGGGCTGTGCTGAGCTTTTGGTCCACAAACACCTCCAAAGTCCTTCTCGACAGGGCTAGTCATGATCCACTCTCCTCCCAGCCTGTACTTGTGCTTAAGGTTGCCCTGAACAAGGTGCAGGACCTTTAATTTGACCTTGTTGAACTTCATGAGGTTCTAATAACATAGGTAACATTACTTAACTCTCCATCCAGTTTCTAACTGGGCAGTAGTTAGGCTGGAATTTGTCTACAGCTGCCTGTCATGCAGATCAATGTTTTTCTTTTTACATTGTGTGTTCTTATTCATTATGTTTTTGTACTTCTCTGTTCACACTTGTGTTCTAGAATGAAGCAAAACTTCACTAATTAAGGAATAAATTATAACAGTAATGACATTTTAAAGTGTTTAATAGATTTCATCTTATAAATATTAGAAATACTTTAACTCAGCCACCACAGATTTCATCCTTAGGATTTGCATTTTATTTTCACTAAAGCTGATTGTTAATAAGTTTGTCCTGGTATCTTTAGTATTTAAATAATGCATAGAGCCTGGATAAGCTTAATTCAATTTAAATAAATGTAACAAGTTTTTCAAACGAGTTAGCTTATATATATCCTGTGAAGAACAGAACTAAATTAGAATCTAATGTACAAAAATACTGTTAATATTTTTCTTCTTTAGATTTTTGACAATATTTTTGAAATATAATCTTTGCTAGATTAGCATTTTTTAATAGTTATGGGATGTGTAAAACATTGTGTGATATAAACTTTTGAGAATACAGCCAATATAAAACCTCTTATTTTTTTTATTTGATATTTGATAGACTTTTCTAACACCAAAATTTTTATTGTTTTTAATAATGATCAATATTAGTTAAGTATAAGACCTTGGAATCTAATGATTAATTGAGAATTCATGAGTGTGGATTGTGATTACTGCATCAAAATGCAGGTGAGGGAGATGAGTGCACAGGAGGTCAATTTTGTCCATATTAATAAGTTTTACCCCATTAATTATGGTGATGAAATTATAGATTTCTAAAAATTCTTAATTAAGTATTGTTAATCAATAAAAGGTGGCATATCCTGCAGCGATTCTATCCAAATGATATGCAAAAATGTTATTAATCATTTTGATTCCGTTGTGAAAAATTGCGGATGACAAAGTAATACAGAAAAATGGGAGTAAGTCAAATTTGACACAAGTCAAACTTTACTGCATGATGAAATGAGTTCACTGAAACAATTTGATAAAACCCCATCTATTTGATAATAACAGTTATGTCAAAATTAAAAGATGGGGGATCTTTTTTGTCTTGAGTGCAGTAGCTGAAATTCTAGGTGACAGCTGGTTAGCAACTGGAAAAAAAACCCAGCATTTCCAAGAAGTTGCAGTAAATATGGAACATATAACAATAAAAATGCTGGCTGCAGGAAAGGAATCAATGTTACCTGGGTGCTTTATTTTAAGAAGGAGTGCTGCAGCATGGTGTCTAATAATTTTAATGTTTAGTAACTATCTCTAGTACAAAAATACAATGTTAGAAAGAGTGTGTAAAACAGCAAATAAGAACTGAAACATTTTAATGTAACTACTCTTATTTTAGTTTATTTTTTTTTTCTTAATGGGGGAGTTTCCGTTTCCTGAATGCTGAGCCACAATATCAGCACAGTCTTGTAAATGTCTTTGACAGTTTTCTCTTTCTGGGGGTGTGTGAATCCCGTTCTTCTAGCAATTAAAAGAAACCTTTGTACAAAATTCCTGAAATTAAGTGATGAGAGTTACGTCTGAGGTTTTTTTTACTGTTGAATAGTCACTCATCTTCCTGCTACATATAGTTTCATGGTCTACTGCTTCTAGCCCTTTTAGATATGATTTGCATACCTGTTGAAGTTGATGCAAAATACTTAGTGAGAGTGTATTATAAATCAACACACAGAAAAAATATCTATTTTTAATGGTTACTCATACTACATCTATTCAGCTATTAAATCTTATCCCTACTGGCATAGGCAAATTGACTAGAATTGACTAGAATACCCCTCAAAAAGGGGAAATAATGTAAATTAACTAATTAGAGAGTTCCCGCTAGTTTAATACTATTTTTTTCCTTGACGAAACATTCATATAATAACAAAGGAGCAAACAGAAGACAATACCAAAGGTCAGTTCTAGAAAATGGTTTATCAATCAAAACCTACACTTTATCCTATTTAAAAGCAACTATAGGAAGGATTCCATGAGTTCCTTTTTTGTCAAGTTGAACTCTTATAGAAAGTTGTTTTTATGGTAGTGGACAGAATGCAGATTTCCTCTGCAAAAAAAATATCTATCTCTGGCTAAATGATATTGTTGATTTCTAGATCAGGATCTTCTCTAAAGGGAGAGTAGATGAAATAACCATTAATTGCCACTGCTGTTCAAGACTTTGCCAAGAAAAGAACTAGCCATGCTGAGACAAGAAGGTTTAAAGAAATTAAACAATTGTGTAATATTACTGTCAGTGAAATGAATCCGAGTAAACCACCTGTCTTCCAGTGACTTTTTATTGCTGAACAAATACTGAGAAGCAGCTCGGCAGTTACAAACATATGTGTTAGGTGAGCCAGTATCTATTGAAACTGCCATGATATGTCACTTTTTTATGTTAAAGTACTTTATTATGTTAATAAAGCAGCAACTGCTACTGTTCTATCTATACGGGATATTGTTAGAAATTAATTTAAATTACACCAGTCAAGATCCCACAACTAAGAAGTTATGACATCTAAATTCAGCTATCAAATGTGGATTTTTTTCTTTTTGCCTTTATGGTATGTTACCCACATTTGGCAAAGGTAATAATTTCTAGTAGCAGCTTTCCAGGACCTGTGAGGAGGTTATCAAGAAGCTTCATCTGGGCTTTTTGCAGAGGAGCCTGGAAGAAGACCAAAGGCAACAAGCATAAACTGAAAACCTCCAAGGGTGGAAATTGCATAATCTCCCTAAAAACAGCCTGCTCCGCTGCTTGCCTGTAGAAACTTTTTCACTATGTGGATAGACAGTGATAAGCAGTGGACTGGCTTATCCAGAAATGTCATGTAGTCACCTTCCTTGGAGGTTTTCAACACTGACTGGGTAAAGCACAGAGCAACCTGGTCTCATCATGTAGATGCTTTGAACAGGAAATTGCACTAGAGACCTCCTGATCTCTCCCCACTTGAATTGTACTATGATCCTGTGAAAGGTACTAGAGAAGCAATTTCTATCAAAGTAATGTAAGTGGCTAGTTAATATAAAAATAGCCATGAAGCCTTAATAAGGTCCTAGTGGTTTCAAAGGAAAAGAAGATCTTGTGACAAGACCAAAAAATTCTTGTGGGGTATAAAATTTTCTATAATGTAGCAGCATGAACAAGGCAGTTTAGGATAGACTGTAAGCTTAAAAGCAAATTACAGATCTTATCTTTTCAAACCAGTGGCAGGGAAATGCACTTCTGTGAACAGGAACAATGCATAAGATCTCTGTGCATTGAAAGTGTGTTAGACAGGTTTAAAGAATTGAAGCTGTGCTTTAGCCTCCATCTTTTATCTTGGGGATGCATTTTCTCCAAAGGTAATGTAACTGAAATTCATCTCAGGTTAACAGTCTCAAAAATTAGGGGTGGCTGAAGAAGTTTACATATTGACTCAGGGTCTTAGGCTGAGGAAACATAGTGGATTAAACAAAAGCTTTATAGCGTTTTTCTTTTAAAAAAAGGTAGGTTCCTTTATTTTCAAGAATAATTACAAGCAATAAGTGCATTGCTGCCTGGAGAGAAAAGACTTAAATGTCTTTTCAGTGTATGTGTAGTTTTGTGTATATTATGTAATTACAATATGATTGTACTGATTGACTGTATAAACAACTGAGAATCAATAGCGTATGATTCCTGTTGCATTTTTAGTATAAACATTAATAGTTGCTAAATCAATGCAAAATGTTAGGAACAAAATTCTTACCAGAGGACTAAATTTACATTGGCTAAAAACCCCAATTATTATACTGGAATATTGTGCAATTTTAGACTTTGATTAAAAATAACTATTAGCCATTTTATTGTTCCTGTGTCTAAATTACATTTAAATTTTTCATTCTTTTGAGCAAAATAAATGAGACAAAAGCTTTTCAGAAAATTATCAACAAAGAAAATTCGATCAGTGTTTGTTTTTCCTTTCCTAGGTGTTATTAGTAGAAGCTATGAAATCGTTTCAAAATTCTATTTCCCCAAAATTTATTGTGATTGTTTCTCCTGGTTTTATAGAGCTAAATTTCGGAGAAAAACCATCAATTTCTGCAAATACCAACTTTCTATGCATGCTATGGCCATACACTTCTCAACATCAATGTGCAGATTTCTTGCTGATGTTATTTGTTGCTGCAAGCATAGATTGAAATTTAAAATCTATCTTATTAAAAGTTAGGTACAAAATTTCAGCCCTGTACAAATGAAAAAATGTCCTCCCTTCTTTTCTTTGAATACTACTTTGTGTAAAGGAGTCAGCAAACAAGCTGCTTGGAAGTAAAATGTAAATGAAGGCAAAGGAGGAAGAATTTAGCCTGCCTTAGGCACTTCTGTAGCAAAAATAAATCAGGGATACCTTGAGTTGTTTGTTGGGGCATAAACATCCTACAACTGCAGATGGTAGTAAGACAGGGAAGCTTTATACAGGTGTGAAGAGAGTATAAATGGGGTGGGAAGGGAGAGGATGCACAACCACACGTTATTATCTGCAGTGCAGTCCTCCAGCTCATAGTACAGTAGGCTGTGCAACTCACCCATTGTCCTCAGGACTGTGCCTTGTGTTGGAATGTCCTTGTCAGACTGTTTCTAATCACTGTTGTAACCTTTTGTTCGTGCAGAACTTTTCTTTGTAGAGACTAACTTACTTACCTTACCAATCTCTGTATGCTGTCATAAAAAGGCTTTCATCTCAAGAAAGAATAAGTGCTATTATGGATTGTGTTTTCAGATAGATATATCTTTTTATTCCTTTAAAGAATAGAAGCATGCATACATTCATTCTAAAAAATGGAATCATCAATCACTGCCAAGTGAGACAAATATTCTTTGTAATGGAACTTACCAAAAAGCCATTTTAGGATATACTAATTTGTTGATGTTTTTAAATGCCGACCGATAAAATACTAATTTTACACCATTCCTCCCCTATTCATCCCTAGAAGTAAAGTAAAGAGGATTCTCTTACTTGCATTTCTTCATTAGATGAGCGTAGGAGACACTGGTACTGCACTTCTGGAAAATTGGCCCCGGTTTTCTGATACTTTCAAATAGCACTGTTTTTAGAATGAAATAATTGTCAGGAGAATTGAGTATTTTGGAGATAAAATATATTAGCAAAAGTTGTTGCATGTGGTAGCATTACATTTTTAAGTCAGTCATTTCCTCAGTTATTAAAAACTCTAGATTTTCTTTTTGTTAGATGCCTAATTTTTCTTCTCATGGTGATATTCTAGTTCAAGAATATTGAAACAGAGTTACTCAGCTCTGAAGAGAATCTTGAGATGTCAAGACGTACATAAACTTTATATCTGTCCTGTCAGGTTGGGATATCTGTTCTATTCTGTCATATAAGATATATTATTTTTTGATCAGTTATTTTTCTAATTTCATCTGCAACTTGGCTCCACTAGAGACAATTACAACCTGTATTCATTTGTATATGGTTTTGTTTCCATCTAATAACCAAGGGTTGGATTTTCTGTGGTATTTATTAAAATAAATTATTTGTTAATAATTAAGGTACTCTTAATATAATAAGACCAAAATTCACATCTACCAATAGCCTTCCAAAAAATCTAATTTCCCTGTCTTTGGGAAGCTGCCTTTTCTGACAGTTTTTAGTCGGTAGGGTTCAGACTCTCTAGGTTAAGTTCTGCTACTTGCCTCACAAACTAATAGCTTGAGTTGTGATGTTTTACAAACTCCTACGTGTTGACCTATAACTTTTAATTCAAATTAGTTTTAGTTTCTTACTTTACCGTTTTTTTTCTGCCTCAGCTGGAATATCATCAATAATATGCAATCCATAAAAAGTCATCCACTGTGGAATTAAGCCTTGCTGTTTTGATTAATATCTATAAGTTCTTAATACCAATGGAAATGAAGTGCATGTAATTTTTTTGACCAGTAAACCCTTACCAAATTAAATGAACAGTGCCAACAGAGTTTTACATTGTAACTTGCCCCAGTAGATCTAATTATATAAATGCTCATAACAAGAATAGACCATAGAAGAACTTTGTGTAAGGTGAGAAAAAAAAATTGAAGGGAACAATGAAATGTTACATTGCATGGAATGTTGAGTGTTACACAGCATATACAATACCAAATGAGCAAAAAGTACATAAATTTATGAATTTATTTTATTGGGAATCAAATCTCTGTATCTTAAAACAGGCATTCTGAAAATGGTGTTATTTACAGCTATGTTACTTGGATATATTACTTGGGTAACAGTATTCCATGATATTCCAGTATTCCAACAGTATTCCACAGTATTCCATTTCTGTCATTAAATACCTATATTTACATATAGTTTATAAGGAATTCTTAGTTTACAGCTTTCCAGGTCTTGTACTGTAGACTTTCTCACTCTGAACTTTCCTCTTTATTATGTGCCCATGCATACACACATACACATACCTACATGCACAGGAGTGTTTCAAGAGCTGTTGACAGAGATTAAGAAGCAGATCCTGTAGATTTTTTGTCACTCTGATTTCCATTAAGTTTTGATTAAAATAATAGTATAGACCATTTACAAATCTCCTATGAAGTATTGCTAAAGTAACTAATACTAAATGTTAATTGACAAAATGCATTCAATTGTGTGATTTAATTTTAAATACTCCAATTGATTAATAACTATTTGTAGTGATTCCCACAAACGAGTAAGGACAGTTGTACTTTGTTAGGACATCCTCAGACACCTTTAAGGTGTAGCACTTTTAATTTTAAACTGGTCTTCATTTGGTATCAGCTATTTTATGCTAAAAGATGAAGAATTGCCTCCTGGCCCTTTCCCTGCACTTTTACTAGTATATTCACATCTGCTTCCTAAATATATTTGCTTCTAAAGAGCACAGTGAAGGAGTGACAAAGAGAAGACATATGTTGAAATGCACAATTAATAAAGTTTTAAAATATGTGACAATAGATGCTCATGTTTTGTGCAAGATGCAATATTTTTCTTCACTTGTATCCCTGTACTAGTGATTTTAATTTTTTCTAAATGCTATGTCAGTTTAGCAAAGAGGAAGTAGAATAAAACTGTTGCCTTGCTTATAGGGAGAAGAGAGTTTTAAATTTCAGGCAACGTAGTACAAGAACAAAATTCCTCCATATGAAGTTTGTGCTTTGAATAATCTGATTGTCTGCTTCAGCCTGTTTCTTCTGACTTACGGCCTTTTTCTCTCTTTGTATTTCTGTTAACAGAAAGCTGACCTTGCAGTTGCACCATTGGCAATTACCTATGTTCGTGAGAAGGTCATCGACTTTTCCAAGCCCTTTATGACTCTTGGAATAAGTATTTTGTACCGCAAGCCCAATGGTACAAACCCGGGCGTCTTCTCCTTCCTGAATCCTCTCTCCCCTGATATCTGGATGTATATTCTGCTGGCTTACTTGGGTGTCAGTTGTGTGCTCTTTGTCATAGCCAGGTAACATGTCAACTTTTGTGATTTTTTTGGCAATTGTTACCATTTTTTTCTTACTAATAATTGTCAAAAGTCACAAAAATTTTCTTACTTTCATACTCTTATATTTAAACTTCATGATTTACAGAAGAATAATTAATGATGAGGGTTCTCACTATTAATATCTCCACTACCATAGTAAGTCTCTAGTTTGTTACTGGACTTTTTCCCTAAGTCCTGAGTATGCTAGCTAGATTTCTTCTTTTATTGACAAATATAGAGACACTAGAAGATTTTTAAAATATCTTTTCCCAATAAGTCTGCATTTAGAAACAGCGTTTGCAGGTTTTATTTTGTTACCCTGCTTTGTTTTTGTGCTGTGGTGCTCAATCTCAAATTGAGTACTTAGCTGCCCACACTAATTCTAGATGTCCAAACTGAGTGTCTACCCATTGCAAAACTGTTTGTGTAGATTAGTATCTTAGAAGTAGGGTAACAATATTTATTTTTTAAATTTTGTGCTACATGAAATCCCTGAAATACTTCACAGAATTTGAAGTCTCTGAGTGGAATGTTTTTGGAAACTTAGCTGAGATTTTGGAATTAGGGAACTCAATACATCAAATGTTAAATTAAAAATTGATTTGATAGATAGAGTTCACTTTTTAATCTCTTTTTTCAACCCAAATTAGCAGAAAAACATTTTTTGTCAAAAAATTCCAATATGTTTATCTTTTCCTCCTTAACTCATTTTGGTTGAGTTCAGATGCTCACATAAATACAGACTTACATGTTGTAACTTTGGCTTTTGTCATGACAACAAAAGAAAAAAAAAATAAGAACAGTGTATGTAGTCTCTTTTCCCCTTGTAGTCACTTGCAATTTTTTTTAATCAAATGTATATAAACTACATTGACTTTTATCTCTTTAATAAGATGAGGTCTTTTTGTTTGAGTTGATAATGAAATCTCAATTCTGTCCTGAGATTTCCATGATTTCATTGTCTGGTTCACAGTACAATCTTCATATTTTTCTTTTTCAATTGTGCAGTAGTTAGTATCAGGATTCTCCATCTGTCTTTGATACTCTGTTTCATTTTGGAGAAGTTGTATTATTCCTACATTAGGGAGAAACAATATTTTTAGAAACCAGATTAAAAGCAATTTAGCACCTGTAGATGAAGTACATGAGGTATTAAAGTAATACAGATAACATTGAAACATATTTTGTAATGAAAGACTTTACTATGTACCTTTTTTAAAAGTCTGCGTTTAAGAGCCAGACTTTTGTTGAAAGTTTCTTGAAAGACCTGTATATTTTGGTGGACTATATAACCAGAGAGTACAATCAGTTCTGAGGTGTTCCTGTCATACAGATACCTATGAAGGAACAGCTGAGCATAAATCAAAACTGTTATCTTGTGAAATCATAAAATATTTATGCATATGTCCAAAAGTTTTAACCCCTCTGTTATCACTGAAGGACATTTTCAACATGATGCACAGTGCTTTTGACAGGTAGCTCCCACTAATGTTAGTAGGATTTGTATGGCTGAGTTCTTACTTGTGCTTTGAAAATGTGCCTTGACACTTGTTTAAGGAAAGATAGATTTTTTTGAAGCCTTTCTTTTTTTTTCTCTCTTTTTTTAAAAAATTAAGCTATTTGGCTACTGGAGCTCACTAGCAGAACAAGAAGGAATATTTACTTTTATGTAGAAACACCAGATAATAGACCAATAATTCTGACATTTTTTTTTCACTTGTCTGTTTTTGTGATCAGCACCATAAATTCCTTATGTAATTGGAAGTATTATCTTCATTGTAAAGCAACACGGAATATGTTTTATAGTGAGCTGAGAAGTTTGGTTTTTGTAGAATTGTATAAGATACCATTTTGCGCATAAATTTATACCAGCCTTCATATCTAGAGACTTTCAATATTTCTTAACTGATACAATCAAATATTGATTACATATTTAGAAATAAAAGATGTAGGGTTATGTTACACAATCTACAGATTTTATTCATAATGGAGAATGACTTAATAGTATGTAATAGTATTTTCTAACACTATTGCTCATAAAAGGAAACAGGTCTAAATTAAAAGTTGAATTTCCTGCTGAATACTAAGCAGAGAGAAAGAAGAACATTATTCAAAAGTTAAAGATCTGTTTGCAAATACAATTTTAAAAATTTATCTGTCATGTAGAGAGAGATATTTTGAAGTGTGGTAGTGAAGAGGACTTTGCAGCATAGTGGTATGTATTTTCAGTACAGATTGTATGTTAGATATTGCACAGCTGATGGTATATTTTTCAGTAGTTTCAGTCATGGTATAAAACTCTTGGTCTGCATGCCACTAGTTTAATAGGTTCTACCTCGAGTTTCTTATTAAGAAGATTTCTATTCCATAACAATCCTTCCATAATGGATGCTTAACTGCCAGTGTTTCATAATAATTACTATGTGTTTCATAAAAAGGTGTGTCTTTGTTTGGAGCAGTACTTAGTATGTCTTTTATGATATAATGTTTTGTAATTACAGCTCATCAGAGTGTTCAGTATAGAGTATTTATTTTAAAATTGAAACCTCCCATTTTTGTGTCAAATGTTTGTGATGTTAATTTTTCACCACGTCTTCCAAACAATGTTGACATATAAGAGCTTGGTACATTGAAAATGGAAAGTACTGTTCTGTTGTGCCACTTGAATCTCACTCATTAATTAGTGGTATGGTGATACTTAAGGAGAGATGAAGAAATTAGTATAAGATTCAAGAATCTTTAAGAATAAATTGCTGAAGATACTTCCATAGAAAGAGAAATATAACACAAATTTATATCAGTCCTTTCCTTTATTTGCAAGAGCACTGGATTTTCCTTCCAATTTGAGAACAATATGTAAAGATCTGTAATCTTTGCACACTCAACAAGACAACAATCTAGGAAAGATTTACGTGTTAGCTGGAGGGCTTTTCTGTTTTATTTTCCTCTTGTACTTCCCCCCAAAAAGATGATTCTACTTTTGAACCCACAGATTTTGAATTGCAGGTAGGATAAACCTATATGTCTTGTACACAGTGTTTTCTTTAATTGCCATCCTGTGTGTGGAGTTATAGTAGACCGTGCCTTCTCCATAGACACAAAAACCTCTTAATCTTGTTTGTTGCTGTTGTTGAATCTCAGTAGTTAGGGTGGTTAGTCTCTGAATGTTCTTTCTTTCTTGTACAGACTGATGACTAATATATAAACCCAGTCTGCTTGACATTAAAACTATTCATTTTCTGTAAACTGAGAAATTCACATAGTATTTTTTCCTCTTGTGGCAACAGTAATATATTGGTTTCTGGTGCTAGACAGCACTGTCTTTTTGTGTCTGCTGGCAGTGTCTTGTGTTTTCTGAAATCCTGTTGCATTCTGGTACCTTACCTTTATGCCTCTGCTTTTACTAGTTTCTTTGATTTACAATACCAGTTAATTCACAGTTTAGATATGATTAGAAGGAAAACTAAGACTTCAGTAAAGTACACCAACTCTTTTTTGGACTTCTGCCAATTACACAACTTCTTCTGGCCTGTACAATCAAAAATCTCAACTAGCGGAATTTCTTTTTATTTCTGTCTTTTGCTGGAAACCATTGTTTCATTTCTAAGCAACATGCTGTTTTCTTACAGTGTTGTATATCAATTTCATAGACACTTATTGTCCCCTCCTTTCCATCAGTCTGTGTACAAGAAAAAGACACTTCCAGTTTTGGCCTGCAAAATCTAATCTGTTGGTAACTGGAGGATCCTTCCTTTTCTGTGTAGGCAATATGAAGAAAACCAGTTTTATGTTTTGAAAAATGCTTAATATTTTTTATTTACATAGGTCTTCCTATAAACGACTTTCAAAATTAATCTCTAGCTGGGTTTTCTGATGATTGTATTGTATTTTTGAGTCTCTTCTGCATAATTTTAAACATCCATGTCTTTTTGTATCTTTTCTGGAAACTTTTATTGGAGACTAAATTCTTTAAATATTGTTACGAAATAATTTTATACCTATTTTACTGGATTTCAAGTTATTCCCTGCACACTGAAGGATTTCTCTGTGTAGTAAGGATTTTTTTTTTTTTTTTCCTGTGGACATACCTGTCTGTCATAAATAAGTTTACTCTTAAGTGACCTATCTTCAAAACTGGAAGAGATACAGCTGCCTTAGCAAGGTGCTTCACTTTTACAGATCAGATGTGAAGCAGATAACCTATCCTGCATAAAATGGTCTACCACTGAGCTCTTATGCTTCTTGCACTGAGCTGTCTGAAATATCAGTGAATATTGTCCAAATATTTGTTAAACTGTGCTCACTGCCTGTCTTGGGCATTATTGCTATTAGGTAACATTGCCTAATTGCTAATATTGCTATCATGGGTTGTCATTTTAAAGGGCTTAATTTGCCTTTACATGTAACACATTTTTTATGGTAGGACTTCCTGCCTTATCCTCCCTTTGGAATTACGCTATTCTACATCTCCTCTCAAGCCCTTGTGCTGGTTCCAGCTGCCAAAGCATTTGTTATTACCTGTTTTTCCATTTCCATTCCATTTCCATGAGTGTAAGCACTGATGAGAGCATTATGAACATTGCCTCATCAACAAATTATATTTTTCTCTTACCAGCTGGAATAAAACTTAATTAAAGAAGACAAGTTTTAAAAAGTCTCCACACATTTATCTTAATCTTTTCTTTGTGAATAAGCTTAGGAATAGCCTGCTGCTTCAGACTGTAACAGATGCCTGAGCATTAAGTCTCTCTGGAGTGCATGCATATCCTTTTACATCTCATCAGTCTTCATTTTTATTTTATATTTTTGATCAGCTGATTTCTGTCCTTCAGCTTGTCTGATTGATTTTTAAGCTACTCCTTGAAAACTACCTTGATGGAAAGGAATGAATGGTAGAATGAGAGGAAACTACTTTTCCAGTTAGTATGGGGCTCCAGTTCCTAAATTACTATGTTGATAATTATTCAAGTTGGAAGTTAGCATATTTGCCCTTTATTCTTAACAAGAATTATTTCTATGAGAATTTTATCTCCTGAAGCCTCCCTAGAGAACTGCAGCATATGCTATGAGGTGTTTTCAGGAACAGATTCATCATCCAATAGGGCAATCCAGGTGTCAACCCTGAAATCTGCTTCTTTTATAATGTTACAGTTTTAAGATAGTTTGGCCTCAATTGTAATGCAAAGATTTAATTTTGCCTCAATTGTAATGCTATTGAGGATATTGTCGCTATACTATAAAATGCTATCCAAGTAGACAAGGCTAAAAGCATGCAAAAATTACACACTTTCCAAAATTGTTCCATACCAATTATTTCAAAATCAGAAAATTTTATGTCTTTGAAATCAAGTTGCACTTGATGACCCTAGTTGATTGCTTTCAAAAGATTCCGTATAGTCTGCTTTTTTTCATATAATTTTTTCCGGTTGAAAAGCAAATCCTTGCTAATGCTAGAGACCTTCTTTATTGTGAAAAAATAAAATAACTGTGCCAACCTCTGGAACACTGAATTTTTTTGTCAAGTGAACCAGGCACATTTCAAGACAAGAATTTTTCTTTCTCTCTGATAGTTTTTAAAATATTTTTTATTAAAAAAATTATGTTTGTGTAGCTATACAAAGAAATCCTAGTATTTTGTGTGAATGTTCTAGAAAGCTTGCTTGCTGAACTAAATTTCTTCTCCTTTACATGAGACCTGTGACATTTTAATTTTGGAATTCTGTCATTCAAATGAAGTTTCAATAGATGAGGTAATATAAAGAAGACATCTTAATTATATCTTATATCTTATTATTTTGCACTCATAAGCAAATTATTAAGCACTTGTTTTTTACTTAGTCTATCCTGCTAAATGTTCTAACAATGAAACTGTACAGTTAACTTGCCTGGACAGCAGTCACTGGAAATTTTGTAAGCAAGACTTGCCCATATATCAAATATGCTCAGATATTTCTAAGTACTACTTTTCCCAAAATGTGGATGAAAGCTTTAAATTGTTTAAACAGTTTAGTGCACTGTATGCCATTTATATTAGCATAAATCTAGATAATTAGTAACTATTTAAGTAATTAAGTAATTTTCTCTGGCTAGCACACAGATCTGATGATCTGTCTCTTTTCTATATAAAAAATGCAAAATATACTGGAATTATCATTCTTTCTCACAGTCATCAGCCAGGCTGTGTCAAGTTATGATTTAGATCACAATCAGTGCTATTAAATCTAAACGTTTTGGATGAGGATATATGGCTTAAAGAAGGACTTGGACAGCAATGAGTTAAGCAACAATCTCTCACTTTGCATTTTGACACTTGGAAGAATGCTTTGATCTCTTTGACTCCTCCAGAAGAAATTTTATGTCAGTTTATGAAATTTATAGTTTATAAATAAACAACTCAGTATGGACTCCTCATCCTAACCCCTCAAGATTTGCTTGAATCACTTCTGAATACTTCCAATCTCCTTCAGCTGTTCAAGAAGAGACAAGACTTCCATGAAATCTATGAGTCTACATACAAGCACAATATTTACATAATAATGTCTGCTATAATACTGTTAGAGATCCTTCCTAAGAGAAAACTTCTTATCTTTTAAACTTTTAAACATAAATATCCTCCTTACATTTTAGGGGTAAAAATCCCTTCTCTAAATCCTTGATACATGGTGGTAGATGAGTCTGAAATTCCAGAAACTACTTGCCATGCACAAAAACTATGAAGAAACTGCTGCCAGCAAAACAACCAAAATTACTTTACTGAGGTTAGCTGAAAAAATCATAACCAACTGCTTTAGCAGTCCAACAGAAAATATAGTCCTCCCCATTGGCTAAATCTCCATATGCATGTTGAAGAAGAAAAATATATTCATTTGAAGATAATCAATTCTGAATTCCTATGTCAAGAAATTGATTTCTTTTTTCGCCTCTCATGATATAGGTATTTTAGGAAAGTGGTAGGTTTGTTGACTTCTTCTTTAAGGAAAGCACCTTGTAATATTCATTTTTTGTCGCAGTTGCTTCACCAGTGCGTTTTATGTTAATTATTGTTCCTTTTTAGATTACCCTAATCTGATTTTTTTTTTTATGAAGAGTATAGAAGTATATTAATAATGCTGTGTAAAATTGAAGATGGCCTAGAAATTCTTCCCATCCTTTCTGTTACTTTTTTTTCTTATTATTCTGAAAGACATTGCAAGGCTCTACAATTTATTACTAATTATTCAAGAACCTAGATATTTTGAATGGCTGAATTGTAACTCTTTTCATCCTTAAGGAATTTTGTGTCTCTTACTACCAGCAACTCAATCACTTCATTCTCACTTACTTAAGTACCCATTCTGACTTTACTTTTATGACTTCCTACATACAGGTGTTACATATTTTAAAACATATATTTCCTCTCCATATTGATGGAACATTGCAATGCAGTCTTTTATAGAATCTGAGGATATTTATGGAAAGTTGCTTCAAAAGTCATGTTGAACTACTTTTCATTCTGTGATTTCTTCTTTGTTTCAGTTACTCATTTACATGTTACAGTGAGTATTTCACTGCCCAAACATGTCAGGATCCTATATATCCTTTTGAATCTCAACAGTACCTTGAATCTTAGGATCTCAAGGGTCTTCACTAAAGCTCTTGGATTCGGTTGGATAAACCCTCTTCACTAGTAAAATCTTCTGATATTTCATTGGTGAAGAGCTGATGAAATAATGAGTGTACTCGGTGGCCTTCTTCTATTTTGATTTTTGACTGACTAGAGTTGTTCTGCTTGATTCATTGTGTTTTGCAGAGTTCATTGCTAGACATCTGTCTGAATGCCATTCACTTTTTCTCTAAATCATTATTTCTAACTGCCTGTGACTCTTTAATAATTATATTTGCATTCCCTTCATCTTTAGAACAAGCTTGGAGATGCTGGAAGATACTATGCCACACTGTATCGCCATTTATTTTCGGACACACATAATCCTGTCTTACACAGTCATAACTGAGTTTCCATGTCCAGTTTCCTGTGACTTTATTTTTGCACACTCTATGGCCAAGTTATAATGTTATCAACATACATACTATGAAAATTGTTTTTGAAAGTATCTCTACAGTCAAAACAGTGACACTTCTGATTAAGAATATGTAATTGCCTTTATCTAATTGGGTTTAACTGAAAGCAAAGTAGATGTCATCTACCTAATTTTATGTTTTCAAATGTCTTGGATAAATAACTTCCATAAGTGAGTCAATATCTCAAGACTGTTTTCTCAAGAGTTCTATAGCATCACACAAAATAATGTTTTATATCTACCATGGGAAGTGATTTTTAAATTTCTCTGTATTGTGTTATCCATTGTTGAATGATTTCATAGTCTGTACTTGTAAAAAACAATCTGAGAAACAATTTTTTTTAGTTTTGAAAGATTCTTTACAGTGCAGGGGTTCATGCTTATTTTAAACAGCACTTGCTAATTACCAGCATATATAGTACATGAGAGGAATATTGGATTGCTTTCATGTAGTAGCTTGCTTGAAAATAAGTTGTCTCCAGAAAAAGTGCTGAACATTCTTTTTTTTTTTAATATTGGGCCATTTGATTCTGTTTTGTCAAAACAGCTTTTTCCTCTATATATGGCAAGAAAAGAATACACAAGTTTAGGCTTGGGACTTTGCATATTTATTTAGCAGATGATAGCATGGAACTTTAAATAAGCCTAAAGAGAAGGGTTCCTCTGTAGAGGAAGCTGCATGATTGTAAAGCTAAAATGATCCTTTCGAGAAAGGTCAGTGCCTCTTATGTTTTTGGAGTTAGGGGACAGAAGGTTTATTTGCTTGAATTTAGGTTTGGTTTCTTTCATGTGTTTTACTCTGGCATGTATAGTATTTGTGAGAGAAAGAAACTCACCATAATGCATAGCAGCAGTTTTCTCATGAGATGTACAAAACCTCATTCTCATGAGATATATAGTCTCCCTACCTAGAGAACAGAACAAAAGAATCTACTGGAATGGGAACAGAGGCCAAGTTTACAGTGTTTTCAAAAGATTTTGTTAATAATTGGGTGTGAGTGGTAATTTTTCAAGTTACCTGATTGACTGATTCCTTTTCCATTTGCACCAGTGACTGAATTTACAGAGTGCCTGGTATATTAGAAAATTAATTCAACCAGCAGCTGAATTGTTGGGTAGTATTTTTGTTTGTTGGTTTGGTTTGGCTTGTTTTGTTTTGGTTTGTTTGGTTTTTTTTCCCCGAAGTTAAAACAGAAAACTGATGTAGGAAACATTTTATTTATTCAAGTAATTTCATGTATGCATCCTGCTTGGAAACCTTGAGTAACAGTGAAAGGTTTCCTCATAAAAAAAATAGAGGTTATAGCAATAGGATGAAAAATCGAATGTTAGCAGTCATGATTTCTATTTACCCTTCTTCTGGAGGACCCAGGAAAATAAAATAATATTGAGCAGAAGTGACTGAAGGATTGAAAAGCAGTTTTTATGCTAAATAAGCCAAACATATAAAAAAGATCATTATATTTTTGCTAAATATGTGGACCATATGAAATGAATTTCTATATTTCATCTGAATTAAGATGGAGAAGAAAACCTTTGGAAGAAAAGCCAAGATGATACGATGGTTATTAACCTTGTTGAAAATTCTAGGAACAGATGTTCAGTGGAATGAAATAGCAGCTTATGTAGGATAGTATTTGAGAGTTCTCTGTTGGATTATTTGGTTTCAGCATAACTTGAAGGACAGGAAAACTTGAGTAACAGAAGTATTTTATGAATTTTACTCCTTTATTCTCTAAAATAGACCTTGTGCTGTTATGTAGTGTTAAAAATGCAGATAAAATCCTTGAATACTTTTAGATATTTGTAACTGAATAGTCAATTGTCCAGTTATTTGGAGTGGTGGAACTTGTCTATTAGAATATAAGGTGGGTTTTTTTGGTTTTGGATTTTTTAACTAAGCATAGGTTTCTGAATTCAGAACCGGAAATAATTTATTTGTTGCAAATTTAGCTAAACTCAAATTTTCTAAATCTTTTCTCTCAATCATCATTATCCATTATACTTGAAAAACAAATTTAAGTAGACATGTAAATAGAACTAAGTTGAAGGGGAATCAAAACAGAAAAACAAAACACCCAAACGAAAATAAATTTAACAGAACATTATGTCTTTGAAAGATAGAGCATTTCTTTCTTGGATAGAGATAATTATTAGACTTGGGTCATGGTTAAACATTATACTTCAAACCAGAAACATATCTTTAAAAGAAATAAGAAAATGAAAAGAGAGTATTTCTTGACTTTAAGGGTTATTCACTATCTGAAGAAAATTAAGATTGTTCCCTAGAAGTTCCTGTGGACAGATATATGGGAATTATTTATCTCTGGATCTTTCTGATTTAGCTGTTTCCAGAAGTTTACCTTGGTTTTGCAAGACTTCCATCTCCAACTCGTTAGAGAGTATGTCATTTAAGCACTGACAGGGCTTGATCAGAAATCAATTTGAAAAAATAAGTATGATAATTGTTTTTGATAGTGAAATGAAATCTGTAGTGTGTCCTTCAAGCATTTCTGTTTTATGTATAGAAGTCACTCAGTGTTAATTCAAATGATGGTGAAATTGCTTTAGTGTAAATCTCATCATGCGTTTTCAGGCTTAAGTGGGTGTCTTTTTGTTGTGTTGTTTTGTTTGTTTGCTGTTTGTAGTTTATTATACCAATCAAAAGTTTTATCTTTAGCAACAAAGGTATCCTTCTTTCAGGGAAATTATTCAACAATATTGAAAATTTTGAGCACCTTGGTTAAAAATCTCACATCAGCTAAGGAATATAGATGATTTTATTAGAAAACAGTAAGTGTTTGAAATACAAAAACGTTTGTCATTAATAGTTCTTACAGCACATCAGAGATAAGTTCAAATATAAGTAATTTTTATTAAATAGGGTTGTTCTGGCACATCACTCTCATTATAATGTTTGTTTTGTTTTGTGTGCCCATCAGACATGTGGCACCTTCACTTGCCACTTAGTATTTTCCTAAAGACTTTACCGCACATAGCCACTAGCTGTGAGAAAGAAACATGAACACAGTGTTACTTCAGCTTGATGAGATCATTCATATAATTTCAGGAGACTAAAGACAGCAAACCACCCAGATCTACTGTCTCTTTCCAGTTTGGTTTCTTCTTTCCTCAACTACGTGGGGCAAGAATGCCGCATGCATTTTATGGGGTGAATAGGGAAGTGGTAGATAGAAAAATAAGTTTATACAATTTTTTCCTATTCTTCCAGATATTCTTGTCGTTTCTTAGGGGAGATAGCTTTAGCTTTATACAGAATAGGATGCTTATTTACTTCTAACTTGTAGAAGTAGGGGTATAGTGTTTTGTACTACAGCACCATGACCAGGGATATCAAGCAGTTTTCAGCTAACAGGTAGTACAGAAATTAGTTCATGTTTTGGAGCAATTTTCTTGGTATATATTTTGGAGGGAAAATCAAAAGGCTTGTAGTGTAATGCAGGTTTGGAGAAGTTCCTTTAGAAGGAATTCCACTGCTTAGAAAATTCTCTGGTTTTGTGGCTGACACAATGTAACCAATGAGCCCTGTCCAGAAGAAAAATGGAAGCAGGCAGCAGAATTTTTTGCATTGCACTGCTTTGCTGTGCTCACGGAGCGTGGCAAATTTAATGTCAAGTTGCAAAAATATCTGAAAAAGGCTTCAAATTTGTCATATTTATCCTCCACACACTTCTCTCTCTTATTTCTCTCTCTTGCACTCCTCTTCTAAGTGGGTTTGTTAGAGGAGAGTCATAACAATCTTGTCAAAATCTGGTCAATGTGCCCTTCATTTACGGTAATGAAAGGAATTTTCACCTTGCTTCAAATGTAACTGTAATTAGATAAAGGTACTTAGCAGGTAGATGCATACCAGATGCTACTCATGTTGTTCTGTTAAGCTGCTGCTAAAAGCTCAATTCCGACTTCATCTTAAACGTTGATGGGGATTTTTAATGTTCATAACACCTCCCTCATCATCCTGCCTTCTATACTCTATAGCCATTTGTGCCTGAACAAAGGCAAATGTCAACACCAGTAAGAGCGGTGGTGTTGTGCCTCTATGAGAAGAAGTCTAAATGACTCCACAGGCCAAACAAGAGAAGATCTCTGGGTGGTAGGGGAAGCTTAATTGGGCTTTCCTGCAACACAGGACGGCTTTCAGAGCATCCCTAAGCAGGGCCATGTCATGTGTTACATAGCCAACACCAAATAGTTGCTTTAAAGAATTCACGGTTCAGAAGGAGTATTGAAATAATTTAAATAGTTAAATAGGAACAAAATTTCTATGCGGTATGAAGAAAATGAAGTGAAAAATGAGTAAATTTCTTAAGAAGTTAGGTTCAGCAGTTAGAGTTCTTCAGCTACGTAGGCAGAAGCACATTTCAGTTTGCTGTTTACATTATAAAGCAAGGGAACTTTGAAAAGGATTTTGAAAGAGAGGTATTGATTTTGGCCTTGAGGCTATTCTCATGTGAAGTCTGGATAAGATTCAACCGGAACTGGTGGAATAACTAAACAGGTTATCCTATGGCAGTGATATTAAAATCACTTCCAAGTTTTTCTTTTTATTGGGGAAGAGCAGTGGATATGAGGAACAAACAAAAAGGAAGAAAATCTGAAAATTTACACTTCAGATTAGTCTATGTGGAAAGGACTGTGTTTGTAAGTATTGAAACTTGATGGAAGGATCTGCAGGTATATGGGACAGGAGTATGCACTAACTGCCTTTGCAGAAACATACAAGTTGCCTGTGGGGCCTTTACCTCTGAGACACTAGTGTTACAGCAGCTGAATCTCTACAATATTCTTTAACTCACAAACTTTTGTTTTGGCAGTTTAGTCAGAGGGAAGATAATAGATTAGATTCAGGTAGGCCATGTGTTACTAGAATCAGTATGTTTTGAGTCAAATTACAGGGCTAAATACATAATGAAGTCTCATTAGTGGTCCTCAGTAACAAAAAAGTTGAAGTGATTATCCTTCCTCAGAAAAAAAAAAAAAAAAGAAAGAGAAAGGCCTATGCATAGTCTGTTTCTGTAGAAAATAATGTTACTGCATACGCCCAGAAACTGTTTGGATCTAGTCTCCATGTTGTTGAAATACTACTTCTAGAGACACAGTTTCTTGGAAAAAATCTAAAAGAAATACTGTGCTGGGTCAAGACTTGAAATTCTTAGTACCCTGACAGAGTTTTGTCAAATTGGAGAGCTGGAGGGGTGAATTCAGCTCATTGACAGCTCTATGAAGGAGGCAGCTCAGTGGTGGGCATGTAAGGATGTGAGTTCCTGACCATCGGTGCTGACAATCACAGAAGTGCTGGTATCTCATTAATATTGACCTGAATATATTGTAGGTAGCTCATATCCAGGCCTCAGGGTTTTATTTGAAGGTGATAGAAAGATTTCTAGATAATGAAAAAAAACCCAAACAAACAAACAAAAAAATCCAAACCCAAACCAACTTCAAGTATTTATCTATGATCAAGATATGGAGCTGTGATTCAGTTGTGATTCAGGTCCCTGAAGAAAACCCTTATAGGTCAGTTGCAGTTATTACCAAATTTTAAAAGTGTCTTGTGTTTGAATTCCTTTAACCATGGTCTTTCCTGAAGAAAGCCTGTGTGTTCCACTAGCAATAACTGAAATATTTGTACAATTATTAGTGCAGTGGAGAATTTTAACGGTATAAACAGAAAGGATGGAGCATTTAGTAATAAACTTTCAATAATATAATTGTCCTATCATGTTCCTGCAGCATACAAACCGTAAAACAACAATTTTCCAGGTCTTTATTTGTGATGAAAAAACTATTTTAATCTCAGAGTGACATATAAGTGCAAAAAATACTATAAATAAGTACTCCAAAGTATTCCACATGAACCCATATTATCCCAATTAAAGTTGTTAGTTTACTGGTTTTATTTAAAGGATGGTCTATTTTGACAATTTTAAAAGCAGAAAGATACATAATGTTGGTCTTGAAAATGTTTTAATGGCTTATTCTCTCTATAAAAATCACATTCAATGTGCCTACATTAACAGATATCCTATTATGTAGTGACTCTAGTGTAATAATTTTTTTTATTCATGTCATTCTGATGGGTGACATTTAATGTCTACTGAAGAGCAACAGTGAATTGCTATGCACTCTAATTTTGATATTTCCTTTGTTGTGGTGTTAAATGTTAAACAAGAAGGTTGTTGCAAATTGAATAGAAAGGCCAGATTTGTTATACAACCTTTGAATGACCAAATGTTTTTAAAGAAATCCATATAATTTTACATTGCAAAATATGATTTCACGGTTCATTATGTGCCTTTAGGAGGTCCTCTGCAGTATCTACTTCGTCCCTGTAACTGGTGACAAACTCTTGAATGAATTGAGGAAATCAATAGGTGTTTCATTTTTAAAAGAGGCAGCATTTGAATTTCTCAAGTACCTTTCTCTCTTATACTGTTTTATTCTCTTAAAGGGAAATAATTATTAATTTAATACTTTATGTTACTAGTATAGAATAGACCATCACTGTTTTATATTACGAATTTGCAACCTTGTTCATAGATACAGAATAAACATTGTAAAAATTTTGTTTGGGCCGAGATGGCAAGATCTAGTCAGTAGTGCATATGAATCCCCTATTACTGCAAACATACCAGTCAACAGTAGGAGCAATTTTGCAAGGCCTAACAGAGAATTGCACACTGTTGGATTAAATTACACCAAATACTTGCACACTGGGTTTCCTAATAAAATATATTTCAAGGTAAGGGCAAATATAGGATATTGTATAATGAAGTTTAAGAATTATAAGTAATCTTACAGAGGCAGCAGTTCATATGTATTTTTATTTGAAAAATAATTAAATGAAGAATCAATTCAATGCCTGTTCAGCTCCCATCTTTTACATAGGATTTTGAGGTTTCTTAAAATAGGAAAACTGGCTAAAAGTAATCTTTGATGATGTTTCAGCTTGATAAGTATTTATGTAAAGTAGCTTCTGAGAACTCGGTCCACCCTTTAAGCTTTGGAACATTACAAAACCTGATGAAGTTCATGACAGTGATAGTACATGGGGTTTTAGACTACCACAAATACGAGGACTAACATTCTCCAGAAAAAATGAAAAGATAATTTGTAAAGATATATATAATCATTCAGGTTTACATGGATCTGTTATTTCTTATATAAAAAAGATGATTTCTTCCCTGGAAGCATGAAGGCTTTTTTTTTTCCCATGTGTTAGAGCATGGGCTAAATATCAATGTGAGTTATTTCAAAAAGTTGATCTAAGATATTGTTAACATTTTCCTAATGCACACTGTGTGTATTCTTTGAATATTCTTACATCAACAGACATAGATTTGCTGATTTTCTTTGACAATAACTTCTGAGTTCCAGATCAGGACTTCAGTTTCTATGATTTTCTAAAACCTTCTTGAAGGTGTGTTTTGAGGAATAGAAAGGAGAATACACGCTAAAATTGCTTTTCATCAGATTTCACAGTCTAGGCTCTAGGAGCAGATCAATAAATGTACTTGGAAGGAGTAATTTTACATAATAAAATCATAGAATTGTATTATTTTTACTATCATTTTAGAGTTGCTTAATGGGTTTTCAATTAGAGAATAGGAACATAAAGGAGAAATTATTAAATTATAATGAAGAGAGAATTATGTGGAGAAGATAAATTACACTTTATTATTTACCCTTTTTCAGAATACAGAAAAGGAAAGAATGTTAAGTCAAATTCAAAATAACAAATTTAAAACAGAAAAGAGAATTCACTTACTTTTATTCTTGTAGATTGTTAATTAACCTCTGAAACTTTTCTTAGGCTAAAGTAAAAATGAATGCTTTGCACTAAAACTATAGTGATTAGATATACGAGTGCATCTGAGGTAGTGCTTCTTGTGCGAACCAATGGGTAGAGATTATAAAGAAACTTTCTCAGTAGGGTGTGGGCAATTTTCAATTTTGTCGTAATTTTCAACTTCTAATTTTTTTTGCATCTTCATATGAAACGCTAGTACTAATACTAGTCAGAAACAGAATATGTTTTTGTAATAACTTTCATTATCTCTTTCCCCTAGTTCAGAGAACAGTAGTACTGAGGAAAAAAAATAGTCAGTGTGGAAAATAACAGTCATTCTGATTTTCTCATGTTAGTATTTACTATGATAACAGTTGTACTTATTGTGAAAATTTTAGTAAAATAGTAAATCTACTTCATGGATTCACTGCTCTGTAATGTCATTATATTTCATGTTCTGTGCATTTCATTAACCTGTTTACTCTGTCTGTTATGTAAATTCTTTGTTCATCAGATAAATCCACAGTTCAATGCATAGATTTGGGAAATTTTACACTAGACTGTAGGTCTGTTACAGCATCCCCAAAGATCATGGAAAATACTTCCATCAGCTTCTGTAGACTTTAGTTAAGGTCCATTTGAACATATAAAACAGCTAACAACATGGAATACAGTTAAGTAGACAAAGATATTTCAGTGAGGTCATCATAGTTAGGACAAAATGTTCTCCTGAGTTTCTTGAGTTAGTATTTGAAGCAATGGTGAAAAATACGGCCTTGAGTTTGGCCCTCTATGAATGTTACTGGCATCATGACCATTATGAAACAAAAGCTGCAACTGTCATCTAAGTTGGTTCAGAATATGCACCTGAATATTTATTTTACTGTAGTAAGTGACAATTAGGTAAGTTTTTCCCTACTTCCCTGTTAATTCCTGATTTATGAATTTATGTCTATAAGTTCAATTAGGTTAAATGACGTGTTGAGACTGAAAGTTGTTGTTGATTAAAATAGCTATAAATCATGAAAGACAGAGTGGTAAACAGGTAGGCTTTTTGTCTTGTTAAAAAGAAATGTTAAGAATCATGAAAATATTAGTTAATGCATTTGTGAGTTGAAGACAACAGTGTGGGAAGAGAAAAAAATAAAGACAAAATTTGATTCTTCATGAGCTGCAAATAATTTTCAGTTTAGGTAAAGGTTGTTTGGGTTTTTTCTTATATGTGTTTAATAACTGCTGATGTTTAAGCAGTTTTATCTGTATTAATAAATGTCACCTTTTGTACTTTTAAGTCAGAGGCTCAAAAAAATTTTGTATGGTGGTATCTTTAAAAGTGTCTCTACCTGTTTACTCTGCTGTCATTAAAAACCTCACAGACAAGTATTACTCTACTTTTACTTATTGCATGTAATTTTGATATCCATTTTTAAAAAGGCATAAAAATGCACATAATTAATTGGTGCATATAACTAATCATAAAATGTAATGTGAACATATATATTTTATTATGATAACTAGTATTTTTCTGTAAATTAAGCATATATTTATCCATATATTATATTTGAATATGTAGATTCAGTAGAAGATAGTGCATATAAATTTAAAATATTGCTAGGGGAAATCCAGATATGAATTTGCTGTGTCTCATGCAGTCTTATATTATATTGAATCATGACATAAAAGCAAATATGTTTAGTTAAATTGTAAGTGACACCCTTTCCTTTGAGAATACTTCATAAAATCAACATGTGGCTTAGTTGTTTGATGCTTACAATAATAATGCTTGCATTTTCACCTAATTAACCCAAGAAAATCCATCAGCCTATTTAGTTCTTTGCATTCTTTTTCAATATATTTTTTCAGTTGATTAAAATTCAACTTTTTTTCAGGTTAAAAAAATCAGTACAATAGTTTAACCACTGATTTTTGGTTTTGTTTTAAAGAATAGCAAAATAGGGTTTGTGGTCAGGTGAAAATATTTTTGCTGCATTGCCTAATGTATTACAAATGTTTCATTTACAGAAAGCAATATCTTTCTTTTGCATGAACTTTTTCCTTCTTCATTCTCAAATTTAAAGCCACTCTGCCATCAAGGATGTACGTATAAAAAATTACGTTATAGCATGGAAAAAAATTATTCAGTCATAATATATTGCAATTTTAACTTGGATGGATTAATTGTGCTGTTATATTCAAATGAGCTACAGCAAGTTTTGGGTCCATTCTGTCAGTCCTTAATCAAAGAAGCATGGATAAAATACTAGAAGTTTCTCCATAATTATTTTATTCTCTATTGCTTAATGAATGTTTGAGGGGTTTTGTTTTTTATATATTTTTAAGGATAAACCAGAATGAATTACATGTGTATATCTACAGGGAGAATATAACTTGAAGATTGAGTTACCGCAGTTGAACTTGGCTGGAAGTGCAGTATGTTGGAAGTACTCTGCATAATAAGTTTGTTCAGGAAGGTGTGCTTTTAAGTAATGTATCCAAATCAAAACAGCAACAATTTGATTTTTGGTCTTTTTAATTAAATTTCATAAGCAGGGATATTTTGCATATGAAAATGAACAAGAAAGAAATATTATCCATCTCTTTATCGTTTATCTTTTCCCTACTGTTTGATTAAATTTCCTGTGGCTAAGATTAAAAATCAGTTTGTATCTTTTGAGAGGTGCTTGTGATAATATAGTATATAGCCCTTTATATTTTATCATTCTGAGCAGTTTTTCTTTGTTTGTAGGGAAAAGAAAATGTTTTGTGTGAAGTTTTACTGTGTAGAGTCAAACTAAATTTTTTTTAAACAAGTATTTGAAAGCATATGCTTTTATAGTGGCCAGCTTCCTCTTGTTGGATTGTAAAATATGGAAAAGTAATACTGTTTAGTGTAGTTAGACAGTCATTGCTCAGGCGAATTTGAAAGGAATAGACACTGTTTCTTGAACTGCTTGATTTTACTGATGTTATCAGATAAATGTAACAGAAAAGAGAAGTTTTGCATTGCCTGAGACGGTGAGGAATTTCATAGCTGAATGAGGGCTTATATATGACTAAACAGGATTCTTTAGAGCATGAAACTGAAGTGATTTGTTTTTTCAGTTTACTCAAGAGATCTAGTGACTATGCATTACTGATATTGATTGTTGCTTGACTTAATAATGGAACTGATTATGTCCTGTTTCGCTTTCTGACTGCTTTCCAAAACTGGAAAGGATCATTGCCATTTGTAGTAGTTTGAGATTAGATCACCCCGGTTGAATAAATGTAGCTGGGTCAGAACAAATTACCAAATGTGTTCACCTCTTCAGTATGAGTGGCTACATGAACTGCACTGTAATTTTATTTTATTTTTTGCATTGTGAACAGAACTAGTAGACATTGTGAGCACAACTACTAGTAAAATGAAGGCAATATGAGTTTGGCATGATAACAATGTTATTGCTAATGATTTTTACAACTTCTGTAATTGAATTAAATGGAAAAAAAACAATGCCAACAATGCCAGTAGTATGAAACCAGAAGGTTGTGAATACATGTGCAGTCCTTGGCTCTTCCAAGTTTGTAGTAATTTTAATTGAAATTCTTATTTGCATAAAATTCAGCCACCTAGAGAGAACCTAGAGCAATAATTCCTATGCTCCAGCATATTCCTGCTGTGTTTCCTTTTTCCTATAACTGAGCTGATATTTGTTCTGCAGCCTGTTGGTTTCTGGAGTACCAATCCATAACAAAGTCCATCCAGCAAGAATATTCTTCCTATACTCTAAGATGTGTCAATAGCAAAAAACTTCTTGTAAGAAATATATACATTGCCAGACAATGCAGTGAGTCTGCTCTGAAAAGTAACAAACACTTACCCACACCCATACCCCATTATTCTTTTCCCATTGCAGGATGGAGGTATTCCTAGGCTACATTTTCTTTTTTTTTAATTTCTGTTTTTATAGAACTCTTCCATGATGCAGAAAATATTCTGTTGTCTTTGTTCCATAAGTGATTTTTATGTTAGGTTTTCTTATCAAGTTCTTTCAGGAAGATGTTTTATATTTTGTGTGTAACTAAATTATGTATGGGTCAGTTTGATAGTAATAGTTGTTAAACATACTTATATATTAAAGAAACCCATATATAATATTTAAATAATATCTACTCATGTGAAATATACAATCAGTAAATGCCCTACTTTTTGTGAGGAAAATGGATTAATTTACCATGTCTGTCATCCCAAAGGGATTAAAACTGAACCCTAGATTTTATTAGAAATCTTCTTTGAAGGACAGTTCACAGTTTTCCACTGAAACAGCTCTCATTTGCTTTTCATAAGCAAGTGGTGATGATTTTGAATGCCTCATCTTTCTCCATAATCCTGTGATAATTACATCCATTTAGTCTACCATGTAAGGCATCCATGCATTTTAATCTTTTGTTTACAGATACCTAGCACTTCTCATGCTTTCCTGTTGAATGCTAATGGAGAGCGCAGGTCTTAGCCTATTCAGGATAAACAAGCAGTTAAGTAAGAGCTTTGAAAATGATAGCTTTGCTAAACTATTCAATGAATTGGTCAAGTGTCATTTTTACACATAATTCTGAGAGATTGCTTCCAAATGTTTAATTTTGAGAGAGAGACATGTATGAATATGCATTCATTAAAGAGATAGAGTATGAGTTTGAGTACATTTCTGCATTTTGCCATTGTTTTGTGGCTTGCATCGCCATTAATTGAAAAAATATGTCCAACCTGCATAATGATGTAAAAAATATAGATGATGCAAAATATAACGATGTAAAAAATATAAAAGCTTTACAAAGCAATTCATGGGGATTCAATATCTCTTGTCTAATGGTGGTGTAAAGACAGAACCTGATAGATATAGAAAAGGTGATATTTTTGTCTTCTAATTTTCTTTCAGGAAATATATATTTTTGAAAAGATACAATGAAATTAACTTACTTGAAGACTTGAAAAAATTCTTAGGGAATGACAAGAAAAATCAAATTGTTCAAAAGGATATTGTCTGCACTAGAAATCAAACTCTGCAACACCTGACTAGAACTGACTTCTATGATTGGCTCAGACTCATACCAGAGGAGAAGCTATACCCTACACAAATCTGAGAAATTTAAGAGCCATTTTTCCAGATGCACTGCAGTGCTTTTCCCCCATTCTTTCCCCAGAAATATGCATTAGGAAATTATAGCTTAGTAAAACAACAACAGCAGTAACAATAATTAAATACATTTTATAGGTAAAAAAAAACAAAACAAAACTTTAGCCTAACAATGAAAAATCCAGCCTTCATGTTTGTGTTTCGCAGTAGGCTTATCCCTGCTGATTCCTTCCACTTACTGAGAGGGGCTGTGGTGTCTTCTGTAACTTCAGAATCTGAAAGCAAGCAGGACCACGTTCTTTCTTACAGACAGAATAGACTACATAATGAACAAAATACATAAGTGGGGTACATTTTTTCCCTGTTGGTTTGATGGTCTTCTCATCAAGTATTGTTTAACTTCCGTTTAGATAGCAGTACACCATTTTTGGCCAGTGTTAGTTTCTTTATTTCATAAAATTTAAAATTTAGAAAAAGGAAAATAATTCCAGCAACCAAAAAATAAAAATAATGTAGAGATCTTCAATGAGTAAAAGACAGATCTTCCCCATAAATTCTTAACCTATTTACAGTCAGTGTTGCAGACTGAATAAAGCGGGGGAAGTTCTGATGCAACTGGTAGAATTCTAGAAGGCAGTTCAGCCTGCAAGTAACTCATTTTCAACCATTTTCATAGTACTCATAGAACTGAGGTAGAGAGTTTAATTACAGGACTGTGTTTGAGAAGGGAATGTAGAATTTTTGATAACTTACCTTTGCTTGAAGCATATTCCTTTTCTGAGTCTATTTAAAAACTGTTTTAGGTTTTCTTTGTTTATTTGGAGTTAACATTTTTAAATTGTAATTGTAGCTTAGATTTGTTTATATTAACAGCTTTTCTTATTCAACTTTGAATATGACTCACTGTGATCATGTCATGTGGTAGAAAATGAATTTTCAGCAGAAGTATAGGAGCTCTAAAATGAAGTCTGGGTTTTGAGACAATATACGCTGGTTTTGTCATAATGGAATTAAAATTGTGCACTGGACATTTATAGAGTTATTAATCGGAACCATTTTAGGAAACCCATTTGCCCAGGTAGCAGTTCCAGTGGCTAGTAGTTTTGTTCATATACAATATATATTTGTATATTTATATCTACATATGTGTATACACGTAGGTGTTGGCTGTGTGTGTGATTTGTATTTAAGTATCCTGCCTTTCTTACAATCCTACTGTCAGATGGCTCTTGCTTGAGGCCTGAAGGATTGTGTTTTTTCTCACAGGTGTAGTGGTGTTTAAGTCTGAATACTCTCTGCACATGGCAGCTGATCTAAAACCTGAGGACAGAGCAGTTTACAGGGTCAACTTACAATTTCCTTGTTACCATTCCAATTTACATGGACAGAGAAGATCCTCTGGGATCTCTTGCCAGTGTTAAGATGACTACTATTACTGTTCCCATGGTAAGCATTGTACAGGGAGTGATTGAAGCCAGACTCCGTGGAATGAACGACAATTATCTTCCATTGACCTCAAAGCATTTGGTAAATTAACCTCAAAATCAGTCCTTGTGTTTCCTCAAAAAGAAGTGCCTTATATGTTTAAAGGACCATTTTACCCTTTGAAACACATTTTTAAGTGTTTAAGTAGATGTGAATATCTGTCTCCCTACTCCTATCTCCCTGTTTCCAAGTGTCAGTCAAAGCTCCCTCTCTCCTTCTTTCTTGTTTCTCTGTTAAGGCATGATACTCTCTATAAGCCTCTTAGGCAAATAATTTGCTGTATGGGCTGTAAATTTATGCTTATTGTTGCAGTACATCAGAGCCATCCAATTGTCCTTAGTATTTGTTTTCCTAGCAGTAGTTGTCAGGCATTGACTTTCAAGGTTTCTGTAGTGTCATCTCTTAAAATCATTTGTTCAAACCTCAGGAGACAATTAGTGATGAATGAAGCTGAAAATAATTTGAGATTCAGCTTAGCAGTTCAATTGCTCTCTGAAGCCATATGGTCTTTTCTTTTTACACTCTTAGAAATACATTTAGAATTATATCACAACATGTAGTGTTTTATCACTTTATTTGTTGATTAAAAAAAGTTAGAGAATTCTGTACAAATAAAATAGACCAGAGAATTTTCAGTGTAAATTGGTGAAATGTACTCAAATAGAGTACTGGGGAGAAATTTCATTGTTGTTAGGGAAAGAGTCAAGCTTTTGACTAGGTAGAACTAGCTAATGTATTTCTAAATATGGCTGGAAAGCAACCAGTTGTCATATCAGGAATAGAAAGCTTGGATTATTTTATCGCCAAAGAATATAATAATGAAAAAATGTTGTTTGGTACAAAATATCGTATCACCCTATACTGAAACCCACTTTTCTGGGGGTAAAATAAATGACTTAAATTATAATAATTTTCATGGACCTAGCATGTCTCAATAACCTCCAGGTGTTCAGTAAATTACTATCAAGTTCCATTCTTGTGGTTTTACACAGAGATACTTTGTATGTGTAAATGCTATTTTAATAAAGTCTGATGAAACACAAGTGTGAGTAACTGCAACCATTCTGTTCAGACATTAGTGTTCAGGATATTTAGCCTCCACATTAATTATAAAATGAGTGATTCTTAAGAATGGAATTTAAACTAATATTAAAGAATCATTATTTATGATTTATGAGGGTTGAGACATGGGTTGGACTCGATGATCTTGAAGGTCTCTTCCAACCTGGTGATTCTGTGATTCTGTGATTCTGTGATTTATTATTGTTTGTTTTAAAGATGATTAGGCTGTTTTTTATACAGTAAGACTGCAACCTGATATATGAAGGTATGCAATTTTGAAACACAAGAATGGCTGATTTTTTTAAATTACTGAATATTCATATTATAGCTAAATCCTCTGCCCTAAATAAATCCATTATTACTGCTACAATAAAATAATAATGCTCATTACAGTGATGACATTTATGTCTCAGTTGTACTTATCTTTAGAACAGAGAGTTTAAAAGGATTCTGTAAGCGTTACAAATGTAAAATAATACCCTTTTTGTTTTCCTGAAACAGCTCACTTTTCTAAAACAGCTCACTTTAAGTACAGAAAAAATACCGGATTTATAATTCAGTCTTAGTGTAGTACATTCATATCAGTTTATATAGTAAAGAAATTGACTGTAATTATTGTAAATTTTATATTATATCAGGAAGTAAAGAAGGAAAGAATACTCAAGCAATATTGGAGAGATTGCTAATCGAACAATAATATAATTGTAAGATGAATGCTTAAATCTGAAATCTAAAAAGAATATTCCTAAAGAATATTCTGATTTGCTTTGTGATTTTCATTATTGTTATACACACTACCAAAAAAACCCAAATGGACAAAACCAACGCAAAACATCCCTTTTTAAAGCAAAGCCATAGTATTAGCTGGCTTATAAGATTACAGGGTGTATAAAAAAGTAAACAACAACATTGTTTTTTAGGAAATAGAATAGGTACCACTGTAGTCTTTTTTCCCTTCAGTATAGTAGTGAATAACAAGGTGCTTCCCTGCAGCTCCATATGACAGGCAAAATCTCTTTGCATGTAGTAATTAGTTTACAGCACCCTATAGCCCGCAGCCCAGCAGGAATTATTTGCAAACAAGTACTACATAAACAAAAAGATAGTTCTTGTTCTAAAGTAGCTGACTTGCTTCTTTGATCACCAAGCAGTTTCTTCTGATGAGAAATGTTTCTCTTATTTTAGAGACGAATATGGATGGAAAGCTAAATCAGCAGAAGGCATAAGAAAGCTATCTTGTTTCAGGTTGTGGTTGTTTCTTGAGACGAGTAATAAACTTGGTGAATTTAGGCTATTCTAAACACAAAATGAAAATTATTCAAGTTTTTTTTCAATGTAATGGATTGAATGAAGCAAATGTGAAATTAAATGAAATGAAGCAAAATTTTATGCTTGTAAAAGAAATATAAGAAAGAAACAAGTTTAAAAACCTTTCAGGATTTTTCATAACTCTCTGAGGTATTTAGAGAATCCTCACATATTTCTTACTAAGACACACTTTGAATGAACCTAGATTCATACAAAATATCTTTATTTGGTATCTATGCTATATCAGTGGCTTATCCATTTTACATTTATACACCATATCATTCAATGCACAGAGCATTGCATGCTCGTAGCGAGAATAACCCTCCCAAAGTATTAAAGGGAGATCATAAAAATACCACAATCTGAAAATAAAGCCCCATGAAAATTTAAAAGAACTGCTGATATCAATGGCAAAATTCACATAGTGTATTCCAGACCATTGTAAGGATAAGGGTGTACAATTGCACTTTAAAAAAAAATGTTTGTTTTTTTCTTAAGTTATCCTCTGTAGTCAATACTAACATAATTATGAATATTCTTAAATTATCCTTATGTGTTAGCTTAAATTCAGTGAAGGTCGTTTAAACAGATAGATTTGACCTAACAGTCAATTGAACAGACGAAAGGAGGATACACAAATGATTGTAGTGACCTGCCTGGCAGCAAGAAATTACCACTTAATTATGCTTGATTGGGGTCTGTATTCTTAATAGATGGAATTTCACATGTGGAAGCAAAGTGACTGTACTGTTGATAAAAACCAAGTCAGAGACTCCAGAGGTAACTGGGCAAATATGCTTGTCATTTTAATAATTACTGCTCAAAAAGGAAAAGCAGTGTATCAGAACCCTTAGTAATTGCTAGACTGCTTGCAATGCACACTTTGAACTTAGCCCATTTAGCCTAAGTAAAAGCTGCCTTGGGATGTTTAGTATCTGCTTGCTATGACATAGATTGAAATGCTGAATTTTATTGTCTGCTTGCCTTCTACAAAATCATTACCTTGCTTCAAAATGCTTAGTAGAAAAGTGTTTGTTTGTAAGAGGCTACTGAAAATAAAAGAATGCAAAAATAAAAAAAGTGAAAAAAAATAGGAGAAGAAATAGTTTTAAGCAAGAAATAATATCTGCTTTGGGATTGTGTATTTAGTAGGTATTAAAGGTTAATGCTGGAAATTCTTTGAAATGGGTGATAGAGGAAGAAAAGACTTCTTTATTTTAAATTGCTAACAGACATCCTTACTGGATAATCTGTGAATGGGCCTAATGTTTATTACTGAGACCATACTTGTTAACTTTACGAACTCAGATGTTACAGACTAGGAGTGCTTTCATTATAAATATGGTTTTTATCTTGCACATGACCTGTTTTGCTCAAAACAGTACAGTACTCCTGAGAGAGTAGTTTCTATGTAGCTAAATATTAACAATAACTGTCTGGTTGAATGAACAATAAGCTTTATTTTTTCCTCTCATACACACATAATAAAAGATTAGTTTCTCATGGATAAACTTGCAAAAAATTTCTTTAAAAATTTAAATTTTTATAATAATATTTTTACCTGTGCTAAGTAATATATATTCCTATATCTATTTAGATAATAAGTAATATATATTTCTATACAATTATTAATAATTTTATGTTCCTGATTTCTAAGATGTCTGCCTTAAGATTAATAGCAATCTTATATTAAAAACCTCAAAAATATTGCCTGATCCTTTGGAAATACCTCATATCAAGCTTCTGGAAAATGAAAGCTGTAAATCTTTTAATACTTAGAGGTCAAACGTGTCAAAGATGCCAGGCTCTTACAGTGTTGTTGGCTATGTCGGTTCCACTACAAAGCCCCTAATTAAAGCTCATGGTTAAAACAAGAGTAAACACATATTGTGTATATTCTACACCCTTATACCCAAAGATGACATGTATTAACTCCTTCAGACAAGTTGAATAGCAACCTTAACTCCCACTAGAGCAGTACTAGAAAAAGCTCTTCACCTAGGTCTTGTCCTCTTATGCAAATATATTTCTCCTAGAGAATATGATAGAATTATAGAATAGACTGAATTGGAAGAGACACCTTGTTGTCATCCATGTGAATTCCCAACACTGAAAGCAGGGGGACTCAGAAGGTTTCCCAGAGCTGTGCCCGAGTCAAGTTTCTGAGATCACCAAAGATGGAGATGGCATAATTTCTCTGTAGTGTGTTTCAGTGTTTAAGCACTCTCACTGTGACAAACTTTCATGTCCAGAGAGAAAGTCTTTT
Source organism: Daphoenositta chrysoptera (assembly GCA_013397915.1). Lineage (NCBI taxonomy): Eukaryota > Metazoa > Chordata > Aves > Passeriformes > Daphoenositta > Daphoenositta chrysoptera. The sequence continues at coordinate 1,460,576 of VZRO01001744.1, read as the reverse complement.
TTCTGCCTTTTGTCTTTTCTCTGTACATCTTCAGGAAGAACATGAGTCCATCCACTCTTCAGGTATTTGAACATAGAAAGTAGACATTACCCTATTATTATTTCTGCAGATCTCTCATTCTGAGGGACTCTGAGATGTTTGTGCCAGAGGTGGCCCAGAACTGGACACAGTACTCCAGGTGTAGTCTCATGACTGCCCAATGTGCGGGAACAACCACGTCTCTTTACATTCAGCTGAAAGTTGCTGAGGTGAATATTCCATTCCACTCTCCAGGTTGCTAATGGAGCTTTTTTACAGCTTTGGCTCCTGTATCAACCCAATGAGAAATACTGTCCTTTACTGGCTGTCAGATAAATTTTGAATTATTTCCACTCTTCTCCAAGAATGGAAATACAGCCAATTTTTCTTCACCTTGCCATCTACTGGCATCCAGGCATTACCTTCCCAATTTGGCCATGGAGTTGCTATAGGACACTGATAAACAGTCATTAAAACCAAGTTTGCATCTCCTGCTCTTTTGTTAACCCCAGAGTTAATCTTCTTCTAACTGAAAATACTTAAATTGGTTAGATATGGTTGCCCTTGTAAACCTCCTTTTGCTGCTCTAAAAGACTTTGTTCTTTTCTGTCTGATAGCGGTTTCAAGGAGGACTTCTCCCATTATCTTCCCAGAGTGTGAGGTGGGATTTACTGGTCTGCAATTCCATGGATCTTCCTCCCTGACCTTCTTTGGAGATAGATGTGACATTTTCCTTTTCTAGACATCAGGGATTTCCTTTGAATATGGTTTGATGAAGAGATCTGTCCCTACAAACTTTCTCTATCAATTTATCAAAACTAAATTCAGAATGAGACAGTGGAAGAGACAGTGGACTTCTTTTGGAAGAATTCCTGAAAATTATATGCCTATCTTTTGACTATGCTATCATAGTCAGTTCGCAGAGGAAACAATGAATGAAGAAGAGTTTTGCTTAATAAAGTTTTCAAAACTAATCAGGAAAAAATGGGGTTGCCCTCATGGACCCTCTTACTATAAATCTCCTAGTTTATGTTAGATGATCATCACTCAAAAGATATTCAGTCGTCAATACCAAAAAGAGTAGCATTCTCCAAGTATAGAAAGATGGTGTTCTTACACGCCATTATGTTGACATGTCCATTAATATTTTCATCACAGTATTTTTTATCTTATACTGTTTACAGAAAAATTCCATGAAAATAATTAAAAGAAATTAATAGTAAGTGCAAAAATAAATTCTAATATGCCAAAATAAGATGGCTGTCAACAGTAATTTTATTTCACTGATGGGTTCCAACCAGGAGTCAGTATATGTAATATCTTATTACAAAGGTAGGCCTTGGTTCATTGTAAATCACTCCTCACTTCAGATAAGGACTACAATAGACTTCTGTAAGTGGGTACACTACCCTAAGTGAAACTGGTTCATTAAGACATAAAAAAAGCTTAGAGACATAAAGTAGGCTTTTTCATATAGAGTCTGTTGCAGGAATATATAGAGTACTTGGTGATAGCTTTTCTGGACTTCTACAGGCATTGATTTAGTTGTTATATCTCCATCAGAGAGGTGTTTCTCTGTTTGAATCTCAGAACCCTGGCGAGACAAGAAACATAATAGAGCTCTGTTGTGGTCTTCAGGTCATTCCTTAGCATGTTTGCCTGCTAACTGAGCTAACACTATTAGCTGTAAATTTTATATGTAAAATGTATATTATTTTTTAACATGAATTAAAATTTATCAGAAGACAGTCCTGGAACACTTAATTCCATTTACTCTTCCATTCTCTTCTCCCTTTGCCTTGTTTAACTGGAAAAATAGTTGAATACTATAGCCCTAATTATTTCTGGTTTAAGTATGGGTTTCTTTACTATGAAAAATTGATAAATTTTTAAAATTATTATGAATTGCATCAGGGGTAGGAACAGTTACTCTTAGATGGGTGCTGCTTTTTAAGATAGAATGAAGACTGAATTAATTAGTATTGTCCTCTTTATCTGCTTTGATCAAATTTTTGCATCAAATAAATCAATTAGGTGTGCAGATCTGTATCCCACATCTTCTGAGACCTTTTCCATTCTTACATCTGCTGACAGTTGTTGTGACAGTCTACATCCAAAATTTTGGTTTCCCTTGCCCATTTTCATTCTTTTTCATGTTAATTCTACTTTCCTTCAAATGGCTCTCTTGTTTATTTAGTTATGTATCATTGTGTAAATTGCTGTAGCTTGTAGTGAAACTGCAGATTTATCTCTGCAGTTGGTCTAATCCACAAAATGCTTTGGATTCCTTTAGGCATGCAACAGTATCCTTACAACTTCTTGTATGAACGTCGTAGGGATGTTGGTTTCCAGGGGTTTGTCTTTCTTGTTTGTATTCATTCCATATTAAAAGTGGCCTAAAGACTGCTAGTTATCCTGTCAGCTAACCTAAACAGTTGGAATTCATTCAAATGTGGCCAGAACTGGTTTTCATTTGTACTCGTAACTTCTGGTTTCATATTGAATATCTGATTTTTATAAAATGTTGGCCATTTGTTTAGTATTTCCGTGAGATATGGCAGTGAGAATGCAAAGTACTTTCAATTGTTTTCTTGTTTTACAATATACTAAAAAGCAACATCTGTTTATGCTCAAACAGCACTGCAGCGCAGTGAATTATTTACTCAGTTTGTTTGGGGATACAGAGTGACAGTGTAAGCAGGAGCAATAAAGAAATAGCTAGAAAATTCAGCACCCTCAATTTCTTTTGTAGTCTGTGCCATCACAGATGAAGAAATCATACCTTTGGGATAGTTTCTCTTCACACAATTTCCTCTTTATAAGTGTAAAGGAAATATATCTTGTCAAAGGTTAACTGTGTTTTCTGATGATTGTTAAAGACATATTACCTTGCCAGAACTCAACTGAGTATGTTTTTACCTGTGTAACTGTGAGTTTATCCACACTTGACAGAGTTTCTGTTTTAATTACTATGGGTTTATTACTCAAGAGACTCCAAAGTCTACATATTTCAATTGTTCATAGCACATAGCTTTAATGGATCCAAAATCCAGACTAATCAAATCCTAATTTTTTGTCTGTAAGATGGACAAGGAAATAAAAAAGAGCCATTAGCATTAACAGGAGTGTAGATTTTTCATCTTTAAATGTTATGGTATGCTTTTGTCGTTTTTGTCTTAGTTCACAAAATAGTAATTTTATCAAAGATAATAATGCACTTCAAAGGGAAAGTAGTGGAAAGGTGTGATCCATCCAGTTCTGATGTGATTGATTCTTATTTTGTGGAAGGATATCAGTTGGAAAATTTGAGCTGCAGTTTTAAAGAAAGACCATGCTGTGTATATTCAAGCTTACCTTTAGGACATCAACGCCTTGCAAGATCTCAGTAACAAAGAAATCAGGAATTGTGATTGTTTTTCACAATTCCTAAAAATTTCCTCACACTGTATGAAGGAACATATTCTCAGTGGTTTTTGCTGCACTTTCTCAGACACACTTAGCGATATTTGAGTAATTTTCCAGAAATAACATGTTTAAGAAACCCATCAACTTGAAAATATATTTTTTTTAATTAGGGCCTTTTTAAAAATAGATCTTCTACTGCCAGATTGTCTATTATAATTTTGACATTACGGTCGGTAAATTAATTTGAAAGGTATAAAACTTAGCCATAAAATCAGCAGTGAAGTAATTAAGTGTTATAATACAGAAACAGCATTGACCAACTCTGAGATCTGAGTAAAATCCTAGCATAAGAGATGAGAGTTTTCTGGCTGGTACCTATTGTAATTGATATAATTAGAAAGATGAGCTTTTAGAATGTTTCATACCAGCACACAGCATAAACCAGGAAGTTTATCCCTGATGCCAACTAGAAAGAATTAAAGGAAAAAAAAAATATTACACACTATTCTTCACTCGTGAATATTGACAGAACATAAATTGTAGCCTAATGTACTGTATTGTACATGTATATAAGCAAAGAGACATTGCAGAAAGATTTATTAACTTCTGCATTAAGAGCACTTCATTTGGTGCATATTTTTAGACATATGATGCAGAAGAATGTTCATAGATACGGTGACTTATTCCCTCTCTCCTCCTGATATCAGGCTTGTAAAAAAATCATTATCTTTTATGCATATTCAGGTCACAAGCAGAAAAAATATATGATTAGATTTATGATTTAACTATGTAGTTATGAAAAAGACTGATTTAATGTTACTACTGATTTTAATTTCACATTTAAACAGAGCAATTTATGTTTCTTCTAAAAATACCAAAATATCCAGTACTCATAATCATCAGGGTGGGAAGAGACTTTCAAGATCATCTAATCCAACCATCAACCAAACACCACTATAATCACCCCAAAACCCTATCTCCAAATGCCACATCTAGATGTCTCTTAAACTCTTCCAGGGATGGTGACTCCACCACTTTCCTGGAAAACATATTTCAACACCTAAGCACTCTTCAAGTGAAAAACAATTTCTAATATCTCACCTGAACCTCCACTGGTACAACTTGAGGCCCTTCCCTCTTGTTCTTTCACTTGAGATATGACAGAAGAGACTGACCCCCACCTCACTACAACCTCCTTTCAGGAAATTCCAGGGAGAAATGAGGTTTCCCCCTTGCTCCCTCTCACCCCTAAACGGAGGTCAGCCTTTATTTCAAAGTGTCAAAGAAACCAATTAGGTTTTCTTTGAATTGAGTTTCTGCAAATTTGAGTCTGATCTTCATAGTTACACACAGGACATTGTATAATGCCTTCTTAAGACCCTTAAATGTTTTCTCCCTTTGGCAAACCCCTCCTAAAATGCTTTACTAATTACCTCCAGTAGCAATGATGCTGTACAGTGCTACTGAGCCCACGGAATGGAGGTCCTATAAAATGTATAGCATTAATAACCTCTGCAGATAACTAAGTAAATAATCTGTCCAACGTGAATCTTTAAGGAAATGGAAATTACTTCTCTGTGTAACGTCACTTTGGGCCTGCAAAGCTGTCAAAGGTGTTTAAATCAAAAGAAATCACATGTGCTTGTCAATACTTGGCAGGAAGATCTCTAAAAACATATAATGTACTGTAGGCCTAATTTATGGTCGTCATTAAAGTTTTTGTTAAGAGTTGGAATTGATCTATAAAGACACTGTGATACAGGAACATATGTCCTGTCTTTTTGGTGAAAAGTAAATAAGTGTATTTTACAAACAATGATCTTTAGAGAGTCTTCTGAGTTTATTGCAGTGTGAACCCAGCAAAGAATTGTGTGTTGTCTAGCTTACATTTTATAAGTGGATAGGGCAGATAACAATTGTATAATCTTCCAGACCCTTAACTAAATATTGATGTGAAGCTTCAGTTCTATTAGATGATGTACAGCAGGACTATCGAACAAGAAAGGCAATTCTTGGCATTTTTTGTGTTAAGCTATTAAGCAAGTATGTTTCGGGGAAGAAAAGACTAAAATGTCTCACTCTAGGGTACAAAAAGCTGCAACAACTCTGAACTAAAAGTGGCTTGAATAAATAAAAAGGCAATACAGGAAGTAACACTGTACCTGAAAACACCCTCCTGCTATAAATTTTTCTGCTCTTTATGACTGTCTTCACATGTCAACCATGAGCTGCTAAGGTTTGATTTGGATGTAGGAGAAGTTGTTACTATATTTTATTTTTCATCAAGTCCATTATTGCTCATTACATAAATTTTTATTTTTTGACCACAGTTGTCAACGAATTGTAAGTGGTGTATTTATTTCAGTGGGAAATGTGACATAGCAAATAATTTCTAGAAAATGTGATAGTTTTTCTAAAACCATCATATTCCTAGTAGAAATTCTAAAAAATTGAAAGGACAGTGAAATGAGAAACAGGTGCCTCTTGGAAGTAAACAAAACATTTTTTCCTGGTTGTGTCAGTTACTGACTGAAGAAAAACAGGAACTTAAATTTTTCCTTCCTCTATTCCCTAGTAAATGCCAATGATGCAATAGAGAATTAATTCACTTAGCCAAGTACTTTATCTCTGAGTGTGGGCAGAAGTAGACGTGTACAGAAGAGTTAAATGCATAAGGAAGTCTGCAGGAGTACTTCTCTAGAGTATACTCCCACAAACAAATAATATTTTGGTTCTCAACTTGAAAAAAATTATTTTTCTTTATTCAAATTAAATTTTATTTGAGAGCATAAAAAGTATCATGAACTGAGGAAGATGTTTCTCATCCAGGATTAAATATGCTACAGACTTCACAAAGCAAATAAGACATGTTTTTTTCCCTGGAGAAGCAGGCAAGTCTAATTTTAGACATGACAAAACAAGTGAGCACAACAAATAGCATGAGAGGGTAGAAGGTGAGGAGGGTCACACTAAGATTGCAGGGTTACTTGGGTTCATTTAATGCATATCTTCATAGTGTGACTGTTCCGTTTGTATATAACATTTTTTAAGCTTCTGTAAATATTCCAGAAGCATCTGGAGAGGCAGAGGAAAGAGTAAGAGGTGTGTCTAAGATTTAGCAAAAGTAAAAGAGGTGATAAAGGGAATTAATTGTATATAGAAAATAAGAGTCTATGTTTGTGTACAGGCTCTTTTGTTTTTCTTTGTGACCTTCTAGCCATCAAAAGACATTCAGATGATGACTAATCTGTGTAATCTATGTGGAGGCACATTTTGTACTTTCTCTTTTGCTGGATACATAAATATAGCTTTGCAGAATAATCTCAGGGCAACTGTTATTTACCATTTAAGCCTTATTGTAGCTCCTGGATGGGGCATGGGGAGGTTCCTTGTGTTGTGTGAGGGCAGGTGCTCAAACTCTTGACCAGAACTCAAATCTCATATCCCAAAGGAGGATTTGCAATGTAAGAAGTAAGCCAGTTCTGTGTTTTGGGGCGTTAACCTTGACTAGAGACCAAATGTTTGCTTAGGCACTCAATCCCTTCTGCAGCAGGATAAGGAGAGAAAATAGGATGAGCACATTCGTGGGTTGAGATAAAGGCAGGGAGTTGCTTACCATTTGTTGTCATGGGCTGAAAAAAATTCAGATGGTGAGAAATACAGACACTGAGACAACACCTTTCTTCCACCCTTTTCCAAGTTTTGCTTTACTCCTTCACTCCAGGTTCCTCTGCCCACCCCCAGACAGAGAAGGGAGCTTGAGGGGCAGTTTGTAGTCAGTGCATAGTGGTTTCTCTCTCACTTCTCACCCACATATAAGTCCTTGCAATGTATACCTAATACACACCCACCAGATTCCCTTTTCCATCTTCCTCAGCCACCCTTTTTATGACTACTGGCCAAGGTTCAGTAGATGGACTTTTATCCTAGATTTTAACCTCTGAGAGAAGTGTCCTCCACATCAGAAACCAAGTTGAAAACTGCTCAGGCTGAAGAGGGCCTGTAATCCAAAAGTGGCTTAGCTGGCTGGTTTAGTCACTATGTATGTTTAGAAGAGGTTTTCTGTTCCGTCAGTCACAGGAGTCACTAGCAGGCTCAGCACTGTTAATCAGAGGCACAGAGGACAAGATATATGCTTATGATGCTCAGGCCTCTGTTTCTAATTTTTTTCTGTTGTATGGCTGCAGGCCTGGGACAGTCACCCCTCAAGATGAGCTTAAAAATCATGAGAAAAGGATATGCAAGACCAGGGCACTCCTGAAGGCAGAAAAAAGTGAAGTCATCTAAATATGACTTAGCAACCTCTAAAAACATCAGTGTATTATCAACACTGCTACCATACTACATCCAAAACTGAACATCATACCAGCTTATACCAGCTACTAGGGAGAAAACTGGCCCTATCCAAGCCAAAAAGAATTTACAGATTGCTTGAAATTTGAGTATTTCTAAAAATAGGGATGTGGATTTTCAAAGGTAGTCAGTTTTTTGTTTCTCCCATTTTTTTCAATATACTCAGGGAAGACCATGCATGAGTAAACAATAATGTTCTCTGGTAAAGATGTAAGAATGTTATATGAAACAGCTAAATGTAGGCTATTTAGAAGGAAAATGTAAATAAAAAGTATTAGACGTATTGTGAATAATCTGGTTTTTTAAATAACACTCAATTATTATTGTCGAGACAGAGGAAGAAAGGAATATAAATGAAAATTCAAAGATTCTCAGATGCTAAGAGCCTAAAAAGCAAAGCATGCAAAGGGGAAAATCATGTTGGAGACATCATTTTACTTATGTCGCCAAAAAAGGGGCAAAATATTTTCTAACACAACAAATACTCTAGTTTTCTGAGAAGTCAGGAAAAGTTGTGAATCTTGTGAAAACTAAAAAGGAAGCAACTCCTTTAACATCTCCCCTACCATACCATACTTGAGACAGCTCAGAATATTTCCTAGAATACTTTTTGTAAGGCTTAAATGCATTTAGCAACAGTCAGGACACATTGATTGTGGGAGAAGTCTACATTCATTGCGGAGTTCACATACGTTAAAAGATAGTAATTTTAAATAAGTTTTCTATAGATTCTTGACTGTCTTTTAATATTTAGCTCTCTTGACATTTCTTCTGTTCAAGAAAAGGATGGACTAATGTTCTGGAAACTGAAAAATTATTTAAGAACTGAAACCAGCATATATAATAAATTAAGCAATAGGAACTTGACTAGTACTTTAAAAATTAGGTTGTATGTATAGCTTTGACACTTATTTACATCATTCATTAATCTTTAATTATGATGGTAATATACTATGTCTTTAATACAGAATAATAATGGATTTTAATAAACCCTTAATTCACATCTGTAAAAACAAATGTTTCAGTTACCATAAACTTATTTTAATTATAACATAATAGGTAAGATTTTTAAATGATTTATTAAATTTTATTTAAATTTATTTATTTATTTAATTTTCATCAAACAAAACAGCCTTTATAGTTTTGGTTCTGATTTGAGCTATGACTTAACTACACATTTCTGTAGCCCCCAAGCCTACATTTCTTTGGATTTTAGAGCAGGGCTAGTAGCTAATAAGGCAGTAAAATTTGACAAGTTCCAAAAATCACCAAGTATTCCCTGTTGCTGGGTTATCTTACTCCTGTATGATTCATGTTGCTCATAGAAGAAATTTACTAAATATTTTTTATCTTATTTGCTTCTAAGCTAATTGGTTTGGTCTTTTTTTTTTTTTTT
>VZRO01001744.1:1425863-1451376 GCA_013397915.1 Daphoenositta chrysoptera | reverse complement strand
TTTTTTCCTAATATTAGCTAGGAAGCTAAAGATACATAAACGTGGGACAGGATATATTCATTCATATAGTGAAGATTTGGGTTCTGATCCTGCAATAACTTATGTATTTTTATTTAATCTCTGACTCAACTGGACTTAACGGGATTCTATCCATATTTAAAATTAATAGTGCCTATAAGCAATTTAAAGGCATGGGGGTAAACATATAGAATCCAATTCTGTAAAGACTGTATATAACTTGCACATGAATCTTGTGCCTCTCTAGACTTTGGATTGAATAATCGTACTTCAATTTAGAAGACTTATAGAAAATTTTTTAGGTATGTAAAAAGTCATTTACATTAAGTTCAATTTCTAGTCAATGGAGAGGTGATGGTGATTCAATGCAACTGCTTTAGATGAGGATAATTTTTTGTATGTAAAATGAGTATTAGATGATTAGTTCTTGTCAGGAAGCAGCAAAAACATGGCAGGTCTATGAGGGAAGATGATGTGGAAGATGACCACAGTGCAAACAAGGCAATTACTGTACTGAGAAATATGTCTGAGCAGGGCAGGGGTGTGGGTAATAACAGCCTCTGTTTACAGCCCAGAAGTCATCAAGTGTGGCAATGAATGTCACGAGGTGAGACAATGAAGGAACCAAACAAAAATCTCAGTTTTTCTATAAGCCATAATTTAGGGGGAAGAAAGATGGAGGTTTTAATAAAGAAAAGTAGTAACATGTTTTATTCTCAAGTAGTGAAGTATGTTATAATAAAGCATCCATCTCATATCTTGGATATTCTTCAAAAAGTTTTGAAATATTGTACTTTGTCAGTTCTTATGCAATAAGATATGCATGGAGAGTGTAGTCCTGCACAGAAGCCCTGTAAAACAAGGACTATAAAAATGATTCTTACCTTTTGCCCTAGTGAATGGGAGAATGTGTGATTTGCTAGAGCTGAGATTAGTCGATAGTTTGTTGTGTTCAGCAATACCCAGCAATGGATCAGTATGCTCATCAGTTCATGAAGAGGATGGGGTAAGATTCTTTTGATTTATAAATTTCTGGTAATTAGATGAAGCCTTACGGATTGTGAAATCCTAGTGCTAATGGTTTTGCAGTAAAACCTGTTGTCTGCTTACTTCTTGGTCTGATTGTGCAAAAAAGATGTCTGTGTGCATGTAAGTGGGTAATCATATTTACTTTTCTTCATAGACCTGATCCAGAGGAAAGTGAGGAAATTTGACAGGTTTGAAATAATGCTGGAATAGTATGCACAGTGTAATTTTGTGCTGTGTCTGTGGCATATATTGCTGAGCTATGAGGAATGTGTTGGTCATGTCATGTTCTAGATAGTATTTTTGTAATACTGTTTGATCCTAATTTATTTACAAGTTCATCTTGAAAAACACAATAGTGACATTGTGTTTGAAATATCGTAGAAAAAAATGTAATTTAAATAAACTAAGCACAGCTGCCAGTAAATAATCTCATTAGTCCCTTAAGTTATACTTGCATTATACTTCTTTGCAATCATACTTTCTTTATTTCCCTTGCCTATATTCATAATTCCATGAGTATAGGGAAGTATTCTATCTGACTGCATCAGACCAAGAATTAAGTTTATTGGATTTGATTGTTGTCTTGTAATTTCAAACCATCTCGTAGAACACAGATTTTTCTTAGCCTTCCCATAGTTGTTATGTAGCTCCTATTTGGGTCAGAAGAGAAGGCAGTATCGTGTCTGAGATAAGGATGAAAAATTTTTTCAGTATGGATTTTTAAATAAGAATTGAAGTCCAGGGACTATAATGGTAGCTGATAACTCTCATGGATTTTTAACTAAATATTCAGTATCAACATGTGTTTTAAAAAACCTATGTGTTTTGCTTTTTTGATCCTAAGGGAAAAAAATTATAAATAAAATAAAAATAAAATAGTTAGAAGAAAAAAAAGAGAGAAAATAGCTGCTTTAGACCTTGTGGAAAAGTTCTCTGTAAGAATTTAACAGGTAGCATGCTGAATATAATTTAATGACAGTACCTGACACATGTTTTGCAAATATCTGGAAGGAACACACAAACTCTAATGGCCTGTATATATTACTAATGGGTCCAAGCAGTCTTTATCCCACAAGGATTATCCCAAATGGTGTAAATTCAGTTCTGTGTAATATTCCTAGGCAGCTGTGTTTTGGTATATTGAAAATGCAATTACAAATATTACTCCAGTAGTCCATTTTCTCTTCTCTCTAAATTGCAGGTTTTGGGTTTTCTTCTCTTTTTAACACGTTGCATTTGCTCTCCAGAAAATACAGCTCAAATTAAAAATGTATTTGTCTCCAGATATTACAGCCTGTATTAAGCATATCTATTTATTTGATTTCAAAACAGAATACTATCTTCATACTATCATCAGAGATAAACTGACAGGTTTTGATTTGAGAACTGTTGAAATTGGTGGAGGGTACCCTTTACACATTCTCAGCAGCTTTGAATTGAGTTGATTTGTATAGAACATGCCAGACCACACCTTCTATGCGAGCAGCTGAAAGCAGCAGTCAATGTGTGTGACAGGATTTACTTAGAGTATAGTGGGTGAAAAAAAAACCCCTGTATTTACAATCACATCTAAGGTCATCTAGGCTGAGTCCCGTGGCTCTCTATAAGACTGTGTTTTTGTTTACAGACTGAAGCTGTAGAAACTGTTCTAGTTTCCAGAATTAGTCATGTCTCTTCCTGAGCTAGTCTCAAACTGGACACTGGAAAGGAGGAGTGGGTGCCTGCAGGTCAAGAATTAACACAAAGAATCTTGTAATATCATCATAAGACTCCCTGTGCTAGGAGTGCACAAAATCAAGCTCCTAAATAAAAAGAGAAGCAGAAATGCTACCAGTAGATCACAGTTAACACCATGACAGGTTCTGAAGTCAAACAGGCTCAAGGAGTTTAAAAAGATCACCAGTCCTGGCTCCAGCACTGATCAGGCTGGTGGGGTGTCCAGGGTCCTGTGGGCACCATCTGGAATTCATGGAGGTACCTCTTTATCAATAAGTTTCCCCACACTGGAGATAAGTTACTCGCTTTCTATACAAATTAGTTATCCTGTGCAGATTTTTCTTTCAGACCTTTCTGAAAATAGGTTTGAGGGCTTTTGAGGTCTTTGGTGGTCTTGATCCACTTGTACTGGGTCAGCCTTTGATCAATAGTCCACGCCTACTTTTTGACCTCTGTCCCGTGCTTGAATTGTAGTGTGTTGTGATTAATGCCAGGAGCCAGAAAAAGCACATTTGTCCCAGAAAATACTGCCATACCTCCAATGTACCCCTTCTCCAGATACATCATGTTCTTTATTGTGACATGTTCTTACCAATAATCCTTGGCTGGCTCCATGGCTCTTCAACTATAGGTGTTTGAGGCACACATGTAAGATCTTTTGTCCTCTGGGCTTCTACACTATTATTTCAAACACTGTGTTAATACAGATTGTAATAAATTATAGTTTGTCTGAAATAAGTTGCAGTTCTGAAGTAGGTCTGTCTGATAATTTAGCGTAGCAATTTTAATTTCTTATATCGTGGTGTATTCCTAAAGTGGATTTAAATTTAACACAAATCTTTCCTTCCTGTGGATTGCTGAGATGGCTGACTTTTAAATATTATTTGCACCAGCCAGTAATTTCTGGAGAGTACTTGTAACTTTTCAGTGGGTAGTAGCAATTAGGAAAACTGGAACTCAGGTCTTGTAAAGTTCATTTATAGTCTATTTTTTTCAAGTATTTCAGACACCTGAAGGTGTTAGAGATTAAGAGACTGTATCTGAAATGTTAGAATAAACATTTAATAGACATAATAGAAATGGTTAAATGGGAAGAGTACCTGTTATCAATGGTCAGAAAAATCAATCTTGAAAATTGCATCAGTTCACTGAAGTTCTCTTTTTGCTTTATGCTTGTTCTCTTGATTGAGCTAGTGTTCTGCTTTTAAATTAGTAGGAGTGTAGTCCATTAATCAAGGAAAGTGATTTTTCCCATAATATCATTTATTATACCACATTTAAATACTGTAAGCAGTTAAGGGACCGTTGATACTTGAATAAACTTGAGCAAGTAGAGTCTGTATAAGAAGACTTGTGAAAGGAGGCTGGTGGAGCTGGGCTTTTTTAGCATCAGGGAGAAGGGGTTTTCCTAATAGGCACTTTCTAATAAGAGAAGTTGATCAAAAAAGATGGAGTTCTTTATTCTTGGAAATAAGGGAGGTTCCAGCCTGGCTTAAAGAAAAATAAAAGTCATTATTATGGTAAATAAACATGGGAACGTTTTTCCCAAGTTGTGGAATTCTTGTCTTTGGATGTTTTTTGAGACCTGATTGAACAGTCCGCTGTTGTGAAATAGTGGACACTGCCCTGAGCAGGATCCTGGCTTATAAAACCTGCTAGGTGAACCTGTAACTCTGTGATTTATGAATACTTGTTACGATAGGCTAGACAGCATGAACCTTACACACATATGTAATACATACAAAAAATTCATCAAAGGATCTATACGTTAAGATTATTGCAATAAACAATCTAATATCATAGATAATCCTTAAAAAAGGAGGAAGAATATTTATCCATAATAGGCCAGTATTAATTTTCCTTATTTTCTAAGTAGAGAATTCTAAAACTATAGGACTCAGATTGTATTATTTCTTTTTCCTAAAGTCATCTTGAATGTTAGGTTGTTTCTTCCTTTCTTTACAACTATGGAAAATTTTTCTGTGCTTCAAAATAGTAGAAAAATAATTAAATAAGATAAACTATCAGAACAAAAAGGTAAAACTATCAAGTTGTGTTTTAGATTGTTCAGTAATATCGCAATCACTACAAACAACACTTGAATATTTATTTTAAATCTCTAAAATATGTTTGCTTTGTCTAGCAAACATTGTACTCACAAAAAAAAGGTATTTTCCAATTCAGTCTTCAAATATCTCTCAGCAAAAGAGTATGAAAACCTGCTTCAGTGTCACCAAGTGTTTGGTTTCCAGGTTTTGTTGGATTGACAACAGGATGACATGAAAGGTGCTTATATTCTTAATGAAACAATAAACTTCTGATCTAGTTTTACTACAAAGTAATAGAAGAATTCAGGTCACAATGTTTAATTAGAACCCAATCATCATTTTTGAACAGTATATGAGTATTACTTTGGAGATCCAAATGAAACAGTTCTTTGTCAAGTAGACACTTTAAAGATGAGAGGTGCTTTAACATTACATTAAGAGCTTAAAAGTGGAACATTTGATTTTCTGTATTATAATGTCTTTGAAATATTATTGTGAAGAAAATTGCATTTTTCAAAGTGACAGATGCATTATTCAGATAGCTTGGATTATAAGATACATCAAAAAAGTTCTTTCGTAAAGGCTGCCTATCTGAGGGTTTTTAACGGAGTGGCTTTAATGATTTGAGAAATTATGAGAATATATTTATATTGATTTAATAATTAAAATCTGTAATATTTTTAATTATTGTGCTGGTGTCTTGTGCTGGTTCCATTCTACTGTGTTGCAGTGAATTTCATTTTTTTTGCTCGAATATATTATGCACATGCATTAACTTGTATTCATTATCAATGATTTAAAGACATGATTTAAGCACAAAATAAAAGTCCCTCTCAACAGTGTGTCTCCAAGTCCAGGAGATGATGATTAAATCTCTTAAATGATTAGAATAACCCTGCACATTTGAATTAAAATTTAAAGTTCTGCAAAAGTATAATGAGGAAGAGAGAACTGAAAATCTTTTTTTCTGAAAGAAATTGTAACAACAAAATAATTTTTCTAGACATGTTTGCTTGTTTTAGCTACAATTGATAAAACAGCATTTAGATACAAACCCTTCATAATGCACAGCAACTGCAGAGGCATGAATTAAAATTGATCGATTGTATATAATATGCTTGTAATCTATTGCCAGACTCAGGCATCTTTCTACTATCTTCCTGCTACCTATTTTTGAGATAATTAATTTGTCTTTTTCTTTATATTTTACTCTATTTTTTTTTTTTCGTTTTCTCAGAGCCTGGCCCTGCAAGGTGCTTGTGAGTGTCCCCAGATTCTTTTGGAAAACCTTTCCAGGGATGCTTCTGTGCACCTCACAGGACAGGATGCAATTCCTTTAATTTCCTACAGTATTTTTTTTCTCTGATTTGTAGTGTTTATTACCCTTGTTTGGTGATTAACCATGCCACTTTTACTGCTAACTACTTATTTTCTGTTACATTCATTATTTGTAATTTTGCTGAGAAAAACATTTTGCCTAATGTATAATTTTCTAGTTAAATTCTGTGATTTAACACATATTATGTTTTCTTTCAAGATGCAAAGTACTGACACAGTGGTTATAAGAACCTAGTCCTAAATGGGACCAATTGTCTGTAATTCTATTGGTATCAATAGAAGAATAAGTGCTTTGATGTTTACAGGTGGCACTTGGAACCTTTCAGAGCCAATCTGTATGCAACTTTGTTAGCATTAGCAATAGTTAAGAATGTGAATCTTCAGTATTGTTTTTGCTTTTAATATTGTTGTTAAGTATAATGCAATAGCACTGTAAAAACTTTCAATCACTATTTTCTTTATAACCTCTCTTGTTTTTCTTTTTCTTTTGCAGCAGATTTGCTGGATAGACGTTGTGATGGCTGCATTTTAAATTTGTTCTTTTTCTTCTGTCAATTACCACAGGTTTAGTCCCTATGAGTGGTATAATCCACATCCTTGCAACCCTGATTCAGACGTGGTGGAAAACAATTTTACCTTGCTAAATAGTTTCTGGTTTGGAGTTGGAGCTCTCATGCAGCAAGGTATACGACTCAGTCTGCTCTTTCTCTTGGGCACCATGTCCCACTTTTTGCTGGGGGTAACACTCTCTGGTGCGAGTCACTTGCATGGGTGCCTCTGTGCATGTAGCCGTAAACCAGCTTTTTAATGATTATGGATCCAGGCACTCCCAAATGCCACCTTAGCAATTAGTCTGATGACAGATAAAAATTTTAAAACTTAAAAAAGTACATCATAATCCTATTTATTTCGTAAACAGGATACCCTTAGTGCATAATTAAATGAGCTAATCTGTCCATTACTTAAAAAAACCTTCATTTAAACAACTTAAAAAAGAGTATTTCTTTGTCAGGCAAGGGTATAAAGTAAAAAATCTAACATTTGTTTAATTTTGGTCTAGAAACCTTTCAATAATAGAATGATTTTATGTAGTAGCGAGAACCCGTAAAATAAAATTATAGTACAGGAGATTTAATTATGTTCAGTCCCAACTCATATTTTTAAAACCAGAATGACCATTCTTAAAGATTTAAATAAAAAAGCCTATATTCAACAGTCCATGCACTGGGAAACTGATACCATTGCTGACAATAAAATTGGTAGCTTTATAGTCATATTGCTCAAAGTAAAACCAAAAATGACTTTTAACTATAACTATCTTAGTAAAATGCTTAAGCAGATTCTTAAAATTTCCTTACCATATTCCTCTTATTTTGAAAGCATACCAAATATATAGATCCATAAAAATATATCACCATTTTATTACCCTTTTCCAAAAGGATTTGAACATATAATCATATAATATCAGATACATTTGAATTGCACAGATTCAGTTTTTGCTCTGACATTTCACTGAGCAGTATGGTGTAATATGAAAGATTGTTAGTCCTGTTAAAGAACCATTCAAAGGAATGACTTTTCTTTCTGGAATAATAACGCATATCCCAAAAAAATTAATAGAAAATGCTGGCAGGAACAAGTGCAGATCAGTAGAGTTGTTTAAATGGATATACCTGAGCAATCATTTTTAAAACTTCCCATTGTAAGTACACCAGCTATAAATAAATCCTGTTTTTAACTCATCAAATGAATTAATGAAGCTTTCCTGTAACTGTAGTAAATATTCTATAATATTCTATCAGGTTGGTAGGCTTAAAAGTCTCTAAGACCTCAGCTAAAAGAGTACTGTGCTCTGAAAAACATGAATTAATGGCTAAAAAGAAATCAGGATTTCAAATCAGAAATAAAAGTACAACTATAGTTGGCTAAGTGTTTACAATCAGCTAGGAGGTTGTCATTATACATTTCAAGAAATTGTATAGTTGAAGCACAATTGCCTAATACATGTCTGTAAGATAATGATTGCGTTAAAGGAAGCTATTGAAAAAAATAGACACTGACTGAAAGAAAGTATTTTGAATTCCATTCACAGTTCTCAGGATTGTCAGAATCGCTATCAATGCTGAGATTTATTTCTTATGTGGCTCTATGCTTCTTCATATTTCTGGAGGATGGAAAAAGCAATTTAGATTTTTTGCATCATCTTTTTGCAAGAAAAAGTATTTTAGTCCCTAACAACTTAACCTTTTTTTTTTTTTTTTTGAGAATCAAAATAAGAAAAAACCCCAGCCTTCATTTTAAAAGATATCTTTGGAGGATAATAGTTTTCCATGAAGGAAAACTACTTTGTCAGAATTAAGGCTGACCCTCTGTCCTTGCCTTACATTATTTTGCCCTTACTCAGTTCATCCTTTAATAAACTTTAAAGGCACCATTCTAAGGACGCAGTATCAGTCTTGATTTTGACGATTGCTTTAAAAAAAAAATTCTCAGAAACCTAAAGTCACCTAAAAGTAGGCTTTTAGACAAGCAGAGAAGTTCTCACCTAATAGCAATAACTTCCCATTAGAAACAGTATAAAGACTCTTGGGCCATACTCACATTAATTTATTAAGCGCTGCTTCTTTGCAAAAGACTTGCTCAGTGCTGGAGGATACATGATAGAGGAAACTCATACATGTCTTGCTGGCACCTCTCGCTCCCAGGAAACTGTGGGATGTAGTGCTGGACATGACGTTGCCTTGGGTGCATGACAGTCAGCCCCTGACCAGGCTCTGCTCCATGGGCCCAGGTGGCGCTGGGTTTCAGCCCTTGGTAAGGCGTGAGCTCGCGGTTCTGGGGTAACCGCGGCCAAGGCTTCCACTCTTCTCTTCTTCCCAGCCCTATCCCACTTTACCGTGTTGGTTTCTAAATGAAATGAGAGCAATTAAAAAGAGTTTTTGATGGTGGGCTTGTTGGGAGATCTCTTAGTGTTATGGTGTCTGAGTGTCTGACTAACAGGGCCTAGGAGCAACTACATCAGACAGGTACTTTTCTACTTTTTTCCTTGCAGAATTCTAGGCAGAGTCTGGCGCTGGAGTTGGCTGTCATGTCCAAGTCTGTCAGCCTTTTTTGTTTGAAACAGCAAGGGTAAGATGAACTGCAGGGTAAGATGGGCTGTTTTTGAATACAGTAGTCCAGTTATGATACCACTTCTTTTTTTCCTTTTCTTTGGTTTTCTTCCTCCCTCCCTCCCCAGTACTTCTGTTCTTTTTTTGGCGTTGAGTTTGGAAGTTCTACATAATCTTTCATTTATATGAAGATGTGTTACCTTGCTGGACCAGTTCCTTAACTAATTCAATATAAGCACTAAAATTTAACAGGAATAAAATAGTCCATCTTGCCTTCATTCCATTTTACCCAGATTTAAGAGCAAGCAAAGTAACCAATTAACCAAAAGGTATTATTTTGGTACAGTGGTATAGTGGATATGGTAAAACTGTTTCCTTGAAAACAAGTTTCCAGATACTTCCAAAAGATCTTACATGAAGTTCTTAAAATGAAGCTTGAAATTGTTATTTTGACATCGTTAGAAATTTCATTTTATTCAATTATAACATTATGGAAAAAATCCATACATGCTCATTTGTAATAAATATTTGTAATTGTATATTACAGTGAAATTAATTTATTCCTATTTTTAGTAATTAGGCACAAGAGGAGTTTATGTGCTTCAATTTGTCTCATTAGGCTCTAAATTAGCATTAAAAATTATGCAAATTACTATACAGTGTCTATCTCCCCCTCCATTCTTTAGTGCCATGAGCAGGCAACTCCAGCAATGAATTATAATCTATCGTTATCTAGTTTATGCATAGAAGTCCAATATTTTTATTGCTATTCTATCAAATTGAAGTGTGTGGCATAGCCAGACATATTTATATGAAACTGTGGGACTAAACATAGAGATGGGAGATGTTAATTTTTTTATCTAAACATTTAATAAACTATCCTTTACAGCAATGCAAATGACACAACTCAAAAGCATATTTATAATAGATTAAAGATTTTGTTTCTCAGATATGAAATCCCTTATTTCACATCTGGTCCCTTAAAAATTGCTTATTTTTTCTGGAAAGCAAGTTGAAGTAACTGCTTTTTTCATATTGATATTTATATATAAATGTTTAGAAATTTTAAAATGGCACAGACCATTGAATCTCCCATTACTATCTTTTGATTCCCACAGCTCCAAAAAGATCTGTCTTTATAAATTTAACCAGTTATTTTTCATTTCAGTTGTGTGTGTTTGTACAAGCAGTACATGTAAACCTGTAGCTTAAAGATTTTTTTGCACAGTGATTCCATCTCCCCACTGTGGCAAAAAGTGCTGAACGCTTATTAATTGTTTTCTGTGCATCGGTTTCACCTTTCTCCCCTGGTTTTCGTTAGGTTCTGAGCTCATGCCTAAAGCCCTCTCCACCAGGATAGTGGGAGGCATTTGGTGGTTTTTCACACTTATCATCATTTCCTCGTACACTGCTAACCTAGCCGCCTTTCTGACAGTGGAACGTATGGAATCCCCTATTGATTCTGCTGATGACTTGGCCAAGCAGACAAAGATAGAGTATGGGGCAGTTGAAGATGGAGCAACCATGACTTTCTTCAAGGTAAGCTTGATATTCCTGTTTGAAAAGATGCTATGTCTTGATTTTGGGGGTAAGGCATTTACACCTTGCTGAGGGGCAACCAGTACGATTCCTGATGCTGTCAAAAAGAAGTGAAAAACTTTTTGGTTTTTATGATTAAAAAGATAACAAAGGAATCAAAGGAAAAATCTCTCACAGAAAATAAAAAGTTTTTTCGATGATTTTCATTTAAAGAATTCAATTTATAACGGTGAAGTACATGAAGAAACCTGAATACTTTACTCAGATCTTTCATAGCTGTGTGCAAGATTAAGTTTTGTCAGATTAAAAGTTAGTTTTAATTCAGCAGTATTATACCTAATTGCTGTCTTTATTCAAGAAACGCTAAGAGTATTAATGGCTGTACTAGGAAAAACTTTTTGGACTTCATAATTTTAAGAAAATTTTGAATGAAATTTTAGGTCCATGTAAAAAGCTCAGATTATTCTGGTTTTTCTGTTCTTTTTAACCTGTTACTAAGGTAATTCAATTTGAGATATAGTGAAGTATCATGTTGAATTACAGAAAAATATTGCTTGTCTAGATTCATCAGACATTTAAGCAGACTTAAATTAGTGGTAAGTATTCATGAAGGGAGAGAAGATGGTTTGTTCTCTAACTCCTTGTGTTTGATAGCACAGAGGTGTCTCAGATATTCCAGAGAGAGAGGTGTTAAACAAGATTTACCTGATCTTTGGTACTTTCTGAGGACTTTTGGCTAATATATTCTAGTGTAAAGAGTTATTATGCTATCACCTAAAGCTCTACATTGACTGTCACGTTGGCATCTGTAATCTGCAAACTGAAGACCAAGGTAACTTGTAAACTGATACAGAAAGTGAAGATGATGTGCTCAGTTTCTCTCATCAAATTCAGAGAGCAAAAAAATTGTTTATATATCAAGACTAAATAATCACTATTTAATCTTATGACCATAGACCTTGTACCCAATCAAAGTCTACACAGTTTTAATTTAAAAGAATAAGTCATTTATAAGGCTTTCAGCTTCTGCTTGGAAATACAAATCAATTCAACTCCGCTATATCAGAATGCTTCAGGCTGCTCAACTTAAAGCATGCATTGGGAATGTTCTGAGTATTTTCCTCAAAATAGTTGTTGGAAAAGGAGCTGATGAAATTGATAGAAGTAACTAATCAGTTAGAGGTCTCTTCATGTCAGGAAATATGTGAAGCAGTTAAAAATAACAACATTGAAAGTTTAAAGACTGAGGTTTTTAAAAAAGGCAAAATTATTTATGTCTTGAGACATAAAGAAATAACACAAGGTATTTATTGAATTACCAGAAAACACTGTAGGGCTTTAACTTAATTTTAGTATGGCAGAAAATTTTGATCTAATTCTATTTCAGGTTCAAACTGTAGACACTAAAATATAGGAAGCAACTTTTAATTTTTAATTTTGTTTCTTCTAATCCTTAATTTTCTTCTTAATTTTTTTTTTTAATGCCCCTAATGTGGGGTTTTTAAATTTCTAAGTGCACAGAGACTATTTCTCTTTCTCTGGACTTTTTCCCATCTGCCTGTTAATATAGTAGTCCCTTTTATTCACAATTACTCCTTTCTGCTATCTTTAGTCTTCTGTTCACATTTGCCTAGATATACTTTTTGTTTATCTAATATATTGTATCCAAGAACTAGAGAAGTCTTACGTCTAATGAATTAGCATTTTCACATCCTTCATTATTTGCAGCTGAAATAACCTAGACTTAATCACAACAAATTTAGGATATTAAATCACATAGTTTAGTATTACTCTTTTTATATTAATTAATTCTCCTCCTTCACTATGAGTGAAAAAGAGAAATCATAAGAAAACGTAGGATTTCTTTATTCAGCTAATGAATTTTAGGTCAAATTAAAGTTTATTCTATTGAACAAATGTATTTTCTGGACTTTTTGTGTGAACATTAGCAGGTGTTTTACAACATAACACTGACCCAATAGTTAAGAACTGCTCCAGCTAGGGCCAACTGATTTGAAATATTTTTCTGTTGTTTACTATCTTATCTAGTAGTAAATTAATTTCTATTATTTGCTACTACTATTAATATTTTTAGTATTAATGGATATTATTTGCCTGATGAAATTAATCCAAATTTAAGCATTAGATGTAGCTACATCTGTTCTTGTAGATTGTCAATAAGTGAAAATCATACTCAAATAGAAAAATAAATGAAAACTATACAATCCCATTTGATTCATTCAGTGTCTGAAGCAATGTTCAGAAGAACATTAGGGTTTTCTTGATGTAAGTGCTAATCACTACCTGTGTAAGAAATGCGGGTTAATTAGATATGTATTCCATGAAAGATAAACCAAAACATATATACAAGGTCATTAATAGTAAACTTCCTGGTAAAATTAGGTATTTTTACCTAATGAAGTGGAGCTATGAGAAAATAAAATACTGTAATTTTGGTCAACATAGTTTACCTATATTTGTGTGTTTTCAAAACATCTATTCTGTAAAAACTAATTACTTCAGGACAGTAATTCCATTACATAAGAAAAAGAAAATGAAAGAAAATATTTTAAAATAAGACTTTAAGTGGAATTGCATTACAAGGTACTGCTAGAATTGAATATCTCACAGAAAATGCTAATAAAGACAAAAAAGCACTTAAGAACCAGAATCTGCTAAAACAGTTTTAAATTGTATATATTATATTCTCTGACATATAGATAACTGAATATCAATTAGGAAGTGCCATTTTATATGGCATTAAGGAAAATACTAATGAACTTTTGTGTCCTGGTCTGCTGATCACACTTTGAAAATATGCCTGACATTGGAAAGTGTTCATTAAAGGTGAAAGAATGACTGTAGGTCTGAAAATAAGCATTACAGTTAGAGGCTAAAGACCTGTCTGTTTAATCTGCTGAAGAGAAGGTTAAGAGGTGACTTGATCATGGTTTGCAAATGCCTTAATGGGAATGAGACTTTTGACAGTAGATGACTCTCTAATCTAGCAGAAAAAGGCATAATGAGATCCAATGTTTCATAGCTGAAGTTAGGCAAATTCAGATTAGAAATAAGGTGAATATTTTTAAGAGTTAGAGTCATTAAACACTGGTATAACTTATCCAGGAGTGGGTTGGATTCATCCATCATAGGCAGCCATTATGAGGAAGATAGATACAGCACAGCCCAAACATGTTATTCTTTTGATTTAGAGGGTGCTCGATGAAGCACATAGCCTTCATTATACAGGAGGCCAGATTAGATTTTAGTAGTACCCTCATACTTCAAAAATCTAAGAGGGTATGAGTTCTGGGGTAGGGGTTGCACAAAGGTTATTGAGAGGATAAATTTATCATCTGTGTGTATGTTTATCCTTAGCTACTTTGTCTTGTTTTAATGAGTGGATTGAGTAAAACAGTGGCACTGTGTTACAACAAGAAATAAAGGCACCAGATGGTTTGCTAATGTTAAATGAAATTATCATATCTTGGTAATAGTTATTAGTTCCAATCACAATGAGGCTTGGTAGCTGCCCACACGACTGACAGTTTTTTCTGCATAAATTAGCTATATAGCAGTCCATTGAATTATTTTCTTAAAAAAACTTTGGAGTGTGGCCAAAGCTGTGTGGTGCTAAAACAAAAGGGGAACGAAATGGGTATCAGACAAACAAGCTAACTGCTGGATTAAAACCTCCTGAAGGTAAAAGCTTGGAGAGTACATGGGATATATGTTGAAAATGCTGTTAACCTTATGAGTCAAACATCCTTTTGAAATAGCTTTGATCAAAAACGAGAATGTTTTCTTCAGGGTTTTTCTTGTTTCTTCATCTCATGACCGCTCATGGTCTGAGAAACATGCATTGCAACTCTTTTAGAAGCCAGAAAGCAAAGGAAAATTTCAGTGCTCTTGCCTCTTAAGATATGCTTATCTGGTCTGAGCATGGAAAGGAAATAGTTTTCCAAGTCCATTATGTGCCTGGTGGGTCTGCTCAGCTAATTCATTGTGAACAATAAAGAAAACCATTCTATTGTCCAAGAATTAGAAGGAAAGATATGTGAAAGTAAATTCTAAGCCTTATCCGCTGTTTCCTAGGGTAGGAGTTTCGTCTCCTGATACATGCTTTTATGTTTCCCAAATTACAGATTTTTTCTTAGTTATGAAATTCTCTTCCTTTCTCTTGGCTGCTTTTGTCACTATTGACCACTTTCAAATTTAAAAAGCCTGTTTTTCTTCCTTTTTGGAGTAAAATAAGAAGCATTTATTATTTTCATGAAAGGTAGTGATCTGGCACTAACTGTTCTTGGATGAAAAAGCCCCAGATTTTTCATTGCCTCTGATTTTTGTGGTCTTTCAGTCTATGTTTCTCAACATCCTACTGTTGGTTTCCTTGCTGAATGACAATTCCAAAATTGAGAAGAACAATACTAATTCTTCCCTGCTTCTATTTGTACCAAACTTCTCCACCTTCACACACAAAAAACCATAGTTCAACACATATGCACATATGAGATCTACAATGTTTAGATTTTTTTTAATGAAGCTGTCATGTGCTTTTGTTTTTCCCATAATTTTTCATATCTGTGACTTTCAAAGTCAGAATTTCTTGCTTTCTAGGTTTTTGTACAGTACCAGGCACAATGGAACTTCTCTTTCTAATGATTACTAGGCATCTGCATACCAAATAGTAAAAATAGTACTTTTTCCTTTTCTAGTAGCAGTAAATTAGTGTCATTACTTCTGTATCACAAATTAAAGGTCTTAGCTCTCTGAGAGACGTGTATTTTGTATCCTTGTTTTGTTGATAAGGAAGCTGAAGCACTAAAAGGGAATGCATCTTTTTCAAGATCATGTGGTGAAAGGTAGATAGAGAAGTCATTCAGGTGAAAGGCAGACAGGGGACTAATTCAGGAAAGCTGACACACACCTTAGAATTATCTGATAGATCATTCACATCTGCCAGTTTCTTTCCTTCTTTAGGATCAAGTTTTGTACTCCAGCTCTACTTTTCTATAATATATTTAATTTCTTCCTGCACTGCTTTCTCTCTATAAAGATCCATGCTGCTGACCCTTTTTAGTCATTTTCCTTTCCCCCCACCCTCTCACATTTTACGCTCACAATTTTGTTGCCACTTCTGTGAGGATATTTAGGGGAGCAACAATTCAAGACTCTGTGTCTGTCTTCCTCTTCCACATTCTCAGCCTGTTGTTAAAAGAAATAGCATTAAGCTCTACCTATACATTGCAAAGTCTCAGAAAAGCTGAAGGAAGGATCTACAGGGGAATTTTCCCACTGCTTGCAACTGGAGTACAAGTGACAATTTCTCTGACATAGACAGAAGAATAGCAGCAAGAAAAAGGGTATTAATGTCATTAATTTGCCATGTGTAAGGTTGGCATTGACATGCATGAAGCCTGTACTTCAGTGGAGTTTTCAAGCCCAGGTTTGAACACTGTAATAGACAAATTATATTTATTTGCTTAACAAGTAAAGATGCAGTACAGGTACATGGGTTTATACACTTCAGTTGAATGCTTCAAATAAAACATGGTGAAGTTTGGTAGTGTGTGTTAATTACATGGTGCAATTACATGGTGCAATTGTTGCAAGTCAAAGATGAGAGAAGTGTTGCTTGTAAGCTTCTCAAATATCCAGTGACTGACAGCAACTAATGGAAAACAATCTTTTGAGTCACAACTTCCATGTACTAATTTCAATAATGCATAAAAAACAATTGGTAGCAGATACTACAGATATGTGTTCAGTTTGATTTAGTAATATTTCACTTTACAGATAAGTTGCATTTTGATGTAACAAATACTTGTTCTTGCATGAAAACACATGCGGTACATTTGTCTAAAAAGGGAATTGAATATAAATATTGTGTAAATTTTTTTTCCTTCTTTTTGATCATGATGGTTTGGACCTAACTGCTAGAAAAACCTACAGCTGAAATGCATCACTTCCTCTTTACCATAATTCCCTCTTTGCAAGAACGCTACTTAGTTAACCACTTCTTCCTTTGGTGTACAAAAAATGCAGATATAGTTGTAAATCTCTAAAGCAAGGTCTGTGGTCACTCTATACACTTATAAGAACTAAATCTGCAATAGCAGAGCTTGTGAAAATGAGATATAGGCTTTGTCCAGAGATCTTCAAACATCTCTGCCTCACTGAGTTCTACTTATTTTTGTAAAGAATGGGGGAAGTTAGGCAATTGTAGGTAGGTTATATGATGCATCACCACAGACTATAACAAGAAGAGCAGTACCTTTAACTTCTATATAGAAGGAATTACAATAAATTTGGTACCATTAAGTTCTCTGGGGTGAACTTTCTTTTGAATTTGAAGGCAGAAAGCTGAACAAATCCACCGAAAGTGCTTCATTCCAAATAACTGTCTAGGTATGGGGACAGTGGTTTTATTCTGTCTTGACCCTTACCTCATCTTAGAGTGATTACTATTCCTACGGTAAATAGGACCATATGGTTGGCTTCATGTTGCATTTCAGTGCTGAGGAATGAAACTAAAAATAGATGGAATGTGACAGAAATTCACTACCTTTTCACCCTCCTCTTTGTCCATACCCATGCCTTTTCCCTTCCCTTTCTCCTTTCTCTGCTCCTCGTTTCTTGTACCCTTTTCCCTGTCAGTTAGGACTAAAAAAGATGAACACAATGACTGGTCAGATTTTAATTTCTACAAAGATTTATACTGCTTTATTCTATATATCCAGACAGTAAGGACTCTTAATAAACTGCTGCATAATATTTGGTTAAACTCCAAAACCACAGGATTCATATATATCAGTTACATCTGTCTCAGGCTACAGCTCTTAGAAATGGATGAAAAATGTACAAATGCCTTTTGATGTCCTCTCAAAAAAACCACCCAAACTTTTCAGTGAAAACAAGAGTAGATGTTCACAATAATTAAAATATTGAAACAAATAATTAAGATATGAATTGGGTCCCCACTAGTTACTTTTGAAAGGAAGTCAAAGAGAGACATAAAAAATAAATGAAAAGTTGATATTAGGAAAATTCTAGTTTCTTTGAATCCACTAATATTTTCCATAAGTCAGTATCAGTTTCTGCCTAACCAAAAATTTTCAGAGGGGAAAAAGTGTTATTCTGATCTCCCCACTGAACTCTCAGGTGGGCTACCCTGTGGTCTCATCTGACCTTCTTGTCCCATAAGTATTACAGACTGTGAATATTATACAGAGCTAAAACAAACAAACAAGAAGTTGGCATTTGCATTGTTTTTCAAAATTGCATCCAACAATATGCATTAATTAGTGCCTATGCATTAATGATCCATATTGTAGGTCCATGGTGGAGGTATTCTTAATAAATGATCTTTCTCAGTGTCTAAGGTATGATAAAATATAGCAAGACCTAATTTCCAGCTGGATAGAAATACAGCATACAAGAAATCAGAGCCCTGACTGGGTAAAAAAGTAACAATTTTACTTTCTCCTTAGAAAATCAAGCCTAATATACATATATTACCCAAACCTCAATTTATGTCCTAAATTGTGTCAGGATTATTTATCAGCAAAATACAAGAATTTCTATAAAATGTAGATAATTCAGAGGGAAGTAATAATCTAGATATTTGAAAAATCGTTTTGCAGTTAAGAGAAACCCATTCTGCCTCTTTTTTTTTTTTTTTTTTTTGTNTCACAGAATCACAAAAGGGGTAAGGTTGGAAGGGACCACAGTGGGTCATCTGGTCCCACCTCCCTGCTCAAACAGAGTCATCCTAGAGCACACTGCATGGAATTGTGTCCAAACCGTTCTTGAATATCTCCAGTAAGGGAAACTCCACAGCCTCTCTGGACAACCTGTTCCAGTGCTCAATCATTCATCCCATAAAGAAGTTCTTCCTCATATTCAGATGGAACTTCCTGTGCATCTGTTTCTGCCCATTGTCTCTTGTCCTATTGCTGGGCATCACCCAGCAAAGTCTGGTTCCATCCTCTTGACACTCCCCTTCAGATACTTATTCGCATTGTTGTTGTTCCCTCTCATTCATCTCTCCATGGGGCCAAACAGGCCCAGCTCCCTCGGCCACTCCTCATAAGAGAGATACTCCAGTTCCTTACTTACCTTCATAGCCCTGCTCTGGATTTGTTCCAGGAGCTCCATCTCTCTCTTGTACTGAGAAGCCCAGAACTGGACACAGCACTCCAGATGTGACCTCACTGAGGCTGAGTAGAGGGGCAGGATTACCTCTCTCAAGCTCCTGGCAGTGCTCTACCTAATGCATCCCAAGATGCTTTCCTTTGAAGTCAGATGGAGTTTAGTCACCACTAATCACTGCAAATTGCTTTTCTCAATAGCCGTTTGGTTTTGTTTTGTTTAGTTCTTTTTGGGATCAATTAAGCCAGTCTAACTGTGAGTAGTCCAACCTCTTCTCCTGCCTTCAGCTTCAAGCACTGTTGGCTCTACATGCCATAGGCCTGTGGCAAGAGTCAACCCGTGTTTCAGATCCAGCTGCAAATGACCGTTTTTGTTGTTGCATTTTTATTTTTCAGTTATGAAGAAAGCTGCTCTGGCTGCTAGAATGCTAGAACTGATGGGAGTGGAGCAGAGTGTCATTACATGGCAGGGCAATCTTATATCACTCTGCTAAATATGAAAGCCCAAGAAGTGAGTTATGTCACATAGATATTTGAAAGTGTGACAATGAGAAAATCAACAACACAGAAATTGCTGATTCTTCCAATGTACATTTTCTTTATGTATTAATGTAGGTATTGTTTTAATTGGTGACCCATTTTGCTTCCTTTCCCTTACCTGATGCCCTCCACTTTCTGGCCTCTTCAAGGCCTGTAATGACACTGCTGACAGGAGCATTACTGATCCCTGGGTTCTCATCATAAGTTTAGTTGCAAGGGTTTTTCCTCAGAAATGCATAACCTAATTGCTATCTCTCCTTATCACCTTTCTCTCCTCCTGCTGCTTTCCCCAGGAGGCAGGGTGAGAACACTTCTCTTTTTTCTTCCCTTTTCAGCTTTTTCCCTTTATGTTTGTCTTCAGATCTTGAGCAAGGTGAGAAAGGGAACTGAACTAGATCATAGAGAAACCTTTAACTGCAAGCAGCATTCTGTATGAAAGACATAATTCAGAGATAGGGTATGTTTAGGAAATTCAGAGTACATCTGAACATTTTTAACTATCAGAGTCTAAAAAAAAAGTGCCTCACTCTTCAAAGCAAATAGATCTGTCACCGAGTAGCCATCTAAAGTTTGCCAGATTTGATCTATGACTCATCCTGGGAATGTGATTCAGAAACAATTCTCCAGAGTGAACTAGCCCTTGGTTCAGCCATTTTTTTGTGAGATCCTGCCATATGAGTAACATTCTGTGTTGAATTCCTGCCCACTAAAACAGCCTGAAATCCTCCATTCATCAGCAGAGGTGAACTCTTAATTCTGCCTGTCAATTTATATATCGTAGTACTGAGGTGTTGTCCAACTACATTAGCATTGCTTTGTGTAGAGAAATATTTTCAGTGCCAGAATTGCCCCAGACATCACCTTAAGTCTTATTTATGCTGATGAATTTCTTCTCCAGATTTATTAATTTCTCCGAACCGAGTGCTTGTTGAGATTGATTAAACCATCCTTTTTGCAATATATCTGTGGTAATAATTATGTAATTATGCAAGCTTTTTGCCTTTTAGGCATTTTTCTGTATCCATGCATTAATGAACTTGTATTTAATGTATTAAAGATCCTCAATCTGCTCAATATACTTTACTAGTTTATTAAAAAGTACACTAAAGTTTGCTTTAGAATCACAGAATCACAGGATTGTTTAGGTTGGAAAAGTGCTCTGAGTCCAACCCTTAACCTAATGCTACCAAGTCCACCACTAAGCCATGTCCTTAAGCACCTTTTCTGCATGTCTTTTAAATACCTCCAGGGACTGTGACATAACCATTGCCTTGGGCAGCCTGTTCCAATTCTTGACAGTCCTTTCTGGGAAGAAATTTTTACTAATATCCAGTCTTAACTTACCCTGACAAAACTTGAGGTAATTTCCTCTCATCCTATTGCATATTACTTTGGAGAAGAGACTGACCCCTGCCTTGCTACAACTTTCTTGCAGGTAGCTGTAGTGAATTTACACAAGATCTCCCCTGTGGCTCCTATTCTTCAGGCTAAATACCTCCATCCCTGTCAGCTGATCCTCATAAGAGTTGTGCTCCAGACCCTCCACCCACTCCATTGTCCTTCTCTGGACATTCCAGCACCTGAGTTCCTTTCTGGCAGTAAAGGGGCTGAGAACTGGACACAGGTTTCGAGGTGTGGCCTCCCCAGTGCCAGTTACAGGGGGACAATCGCTGCCGTGGTCCTGCTGACCAAACTATGGCTGATGCAGGCCAGGATGCCATTGGCCTCCTTGGCCACCTGGGCTCACTGCTGGCTCATATTCAGCCAGTTGCCAACAAACACCCCCTGGTCCTTTTCTGTCGGGCAGCTTTCTGGAATACTGGCTGCTCTTCCCACAATGTGTAGCTTTGCGTGGGGTTGTGTTGCAAGATCCACCAACAGTTGCAAGATCCACCAACTGGCCTTGCGGAACCTGATACACTTGGCTTCAGCCCCTCAATCCAACCTGTTCTGATCCCTCTACAGAGCCTTTCTATTCTCCAGCTGATCAACCCTCCCTTGCAATGTGGTGTCGTCTGCAAACTGACTGAGAGTGCATTTGATCTCCTAATCCAGACAAGGGATGAAGATATTTAACAGGACTGGGCCCAATACTGAGCCCTGGGGAACACCAGTTGATACCAGCTGCCAACTGGATATAACTCCATCCACCACCATTCTTTGGGCTTGGCCATCCAGACATTTTTTTACCCAGCAAAGAGTACACCCCTCCAAGCCATGAGCAGTCAGTGACTAGAAAGAGATGTTGAAAAGCAATTTGCAAGCAAAATCCAGATAAGTTATTGTTTGATCTATTGTGATTGGAAGGAAGCATGAGAGCTTTTACTATATTAATACCTACTATTAGTAAAATATTATTTACTAACGAAGGATATAACTTACCTTAAAATATTTGTTTGTGTATCTTTGCATTTGAGAACTGAAATACGTTACACCCCAACAAACTATAAAAAATAGCAAGTACCCTGGAGGCCTTTGAAGACTTGAATTTCTTGATCTTTCTTTGAAGAAGTCATACTTTCTTTTGCTGCAGGCCAGTGGCAAGACAGAAACTGTTCTGTTCCTCTTTCTTTAGCTCTCACTGTCTTTCTGTGTCTTTCATTTTTAATTTTTTTTATACTAGTGATACCTTCCTTGACTTACAAGGACTCTTCCAGAACTGTTTAGAAGCTTCTATTTGACATTTCTGATAGAAGTTTCATGTACTCTTTCATATACTTCCACCTTCTGAAAAAGGAATATGCATCCCTAAAGGAACTTTTTGTGAGGAAGGAATACTAGCACCAAAAATTTTCTGTGATTTTATGGGAAGGCTGTCTACCTCTTCCTTCACCCTATTACCTTATCTGGCAAAGAAGCTTTGAGGATAGTTTCTTTGATTCTAGAACTTTTATCTAAACCTATCCAGGTAGTTATCATTCATGTGTATTTTTATTCAGGTTGAATTGCTAAGGAAACGACTTGAATTGAATTAAAAAAACAGCTTCATTTCTTAATTTATTTTATGGTTACACCTTGTATTTCTGATGCAGTTTTTGGTCCTTGAAGAGCGGAGATGCTTATCATTATTATTGATGTGCAATCCAACAATGGCATTCTAGTCAGGAGTTTGGCTACCCCTACAATCAGAATTTAGTGGAGGAAACACTGATTTTTCAGTTTCCTCTTCCAGTCACAGCCTGTTCATAATGAAGAAGATTTGGCTGTTTCAGTAGCTGTCTTTTCAAATCAGATCATCAAAGATGAAAGGAGGGTTGAAGGGAAACCATGGGGCTCATTTCACAGAAGTACTGAGGCCAATTATTTTTTTACCTTCTTATTCATCTAATAATGAATTTCTGGACTTCTTCTCCATGATAAAGCCTGTTTTCTAAATACTACAAATAAATGTCTTAACACTTACAAAAATATTGAGACTTGTGGTCTTAATCTTTAGGTCTTCAATTTTTTATTTCTGAAATGTAGCATTACTTCGGTAAATTGAATCTCTAGCTTTTAGGGGAATAAATATAACAGCAAAACCACTAGCACTGACAAAGGCTGCAGTTGCAATAACTTGTGATTTGAGATTTTTTCTTTTATTTTTACATTTGTTGACATTGAAGATGAAATAAGTCATTAAAAAACTCCTCATATTTGTCATTCAGATTTTTAGTATTTTATTTCTTTCAATGTATTGCATTACACAAACCCTATTTTAATGTTATCAACTGCTACTGTAGTTAGTTTCACCTCATAGGTAAAATGTTTTAAAAAGGTAATTTGTTATTCTTTTTAGATATAAGAATTGTAAAACAAAGCATGGCATCCCTAAAACAATAATGAATGAAAGCAGGAACAGGCTGCTTGTATAGTATTCCTGAAGTTTTGCCAAATGCATGGGGTAGGACGGTACTAAAAGTAGATTGGTGAATTGGTAAATTGGTAAAGAAAGGATATCAACTGTAGATTGAGAGACTTTAATAGGAAGGCATAATAATATACTGTGTGTTGGTCTCAAAGCCAGAAAACACACACACAAGTGATTTATTTTACTAGGAAAGATGTAGCTTTGAAACATGAAAGGAAGGTTTCTCCTCACTCCAATATGTGGATGTCTGCTTTTCTCTTTAGTAGTCATCCAGGTGTCCCTGACTGACACTGGAAAGAAACTGAAAGGCACCAGAAAGCAACTAAGCAACTGTCCTAGAATGACAACATTCTCCAGAGTTACAGGAATTAATATGTATTGTGACCACAGAGAAATTTAGGTTAGTACCTGGGTGTAGATACTTAATGTGTAGGTGGCTAAAAATATTGAAGAAAAATCTTATAAAATTTCTGGTCACTTTTTAAGCACTAGACACTTTTCATATATATATATATAAACTACAGTTTCACCATAGGGAGAGGTGATGATTTAAAAAATCTATGTACTCAAATTAATTAATTTTAAAAGGAGTAATACACATAATTCCAGTTCTGTAATAAAATTGACTAATCTAACTACCACAGTGTGAATATTTGCTTTCTTTTAGATTAATGGTTTAAAAACTGCAAGGAGATTATTTTTGAACATGCTGGTACTGAAATGAACACAAAAGAAAAATAAAAAAGGAAAATCTCTCATAGAAAATCATAGAAAAAGTTTATGTTTTGGCTTACAGTCTGAGTTGAAATATGGCCAGAATTATGGTCTATGTATGTAAACGTTGCATTTAGAAAGATTGAGCTGGTCACATTGAGTAAGACACTGATTTCAAAAGCCTGTATTTTAGAAAAGGAAACAAAAGAATTAAAAATAACAAAGAATAAACACTTTGCAACATTTTGATTTGCTTATATGGCTCCATGTACTTGATCATATTAGAGGTTCAGTACATTTATCTTCTACCAGCAGGGCAGGTGTTGCTGTGTCATCTGCCGTATAACTTGTCATTTTTGTTACATTTATAAGCTCAATTTTTAAAAAATTAAATTAGACACACAGGTGCAGGCTTTCTATGTGTGCACCAGTAATGTGTTTGCACTGTCTGCATATTTTGTAGGAAGTACGTGGTAGTCTCAACATATTCTAAGTCACAATTTTCACAGAAACTTGAAAACGGGTACAGTTCAGCTTGCATATGGGAGATTAGTGGGATGACACAGCAAAATTAACAACCTTGTTTACAGGAAAAATAAAATTAGCTGACATCCAGAACAAACAGTATCCTCTAATAGATTCTGAATCATTAATAATGTTCTGCAAATTTTATTTTTCTATAGTTTTGGATTTCTTGTTTAGAAATTAGAATAGAAAAATTATTATGGCTAGAATAGGATATTTCAGATGGAAGTGATCTAGAGTAATCATCTAGTCTGACTGCCTGAGCAATCCAGGGCTGACCAGAAGTTAAAGCAAATTATTAAGGGCCTGAGCCAAAATCCTGTCATGATTGGGTCATTGACTACCTCTCTACGACGCCTGTTCCAGTGTCCAAAGCTGTTTTAAAACTTACTGCTAAAAAATCATGATTTCTCACCCCTGATTTTGAAGTAAGAATTTTGAAGTAGATTGTTTAAAGTGAAATGTATGCTGAAATCTTTACATGGAGTTTCACCTATATTTTTTCAAATGTGTACTGTATCTCTGTCTTGTACATATTTAGACTATATTTTTAGTAGTAACCATAACAGGAAATGATCTTTTTTAAAATCAAGGTCACTGGGCTAAAATTTCTTTTTCATCAAAATCAGGCCATCATGCACAAACACCCTATTAGGAACAGTCTTGGGTCTGTCTTTGACATCTCCTGAACTATTATGTGTTTTCTGTTTCTCTCCTGCTCACAAAAGAAAAAAAAAATTCTCGGTTGTACCGGTTCAACCTAGAGCAAATTAATTGTTGTGAGAGTAATTTAAGTTATTAATACAACCTGAAAATCCTAGGATGGAACTAAATCCTTAATTCTTCTACATTTATTTTTTGTACATAACTTCCCATTGATTCCAGTAAGTATGAGGTATTTCAATACCTTTGTGAATCTAGGTTTAAAGACATACC
>VZRO01001744.1:1375870-1425836 GCA_013397915.1 Daphoenositta chrysoptera | reverse complement strand
AAAAAAAGAAAAAGAGAAAAGAAGGGACCTAATTCCAAGTAAGACTAAACACAGAATTAATTGTGGCCACTAAAGCTTAATAAATCTGAAGTTTAACAAAAGCAATAAACAAACAAACAGAAAATAGTAGAGTTCAGGGGCTAGACCAAAGCCAAAGTAAAATGCAACTACAACACCAATCATTTAATAGTTTCATTCTGTTTGAAACAAAAGTGTTATATTTGATCTTGAATTTTAAACCTGCTTCTCTTTTTGTCATGCTGGTGTTTTCCACAGCATTATAATGAGAACTATTAGATAATTGATATTGCTTACCATTTTAATTTTAAATGAAATATTTCATTACTGTAATATGTGTCAAAAAGAAATTATTTCATTTAATTTGAAAATAGAATCTGATTTGTTCATATTCAAGGACAACAAAACAAACACACTCTTAGTTCTGATGTTCTCTAATGCATGTTACTGATTTGTAAACATATATTTGGAACGTATTTTAAGTGATGACTAATTTCAAGCTTATTTCCATAGAGAACACATGTATTTTGAGATGGATTTTTTAAGTGGGACCCAGAATGGCTCCTCATTTGCTTAAAAAATTCAAACCCAGATCTACTTTGCATAATTTTACATAGACAACGATTCAGTATAAAGGAACAAATGCTCTTCTTCTCCACATACACACACATAAATGATGACTACATGTTTGTGTGCATAATTTGCAAGCAGCCTTTCCCCTGAAGGTATAGAAAACACACTGTTATTTTACTGCACTTCTTTTGTTGAAGAGGAAGTGGTGTCATTGAATAGAACTGCCTCATCAGACACTCTACAAAAGTGCCAAGTTGTAGCAATCAATAGGGAAATAGCAGATGTGAAGGTTAGTTGGCATCAAAGAATATGAGTGGGAAAGCTTTCCTATGGGAAAGAAAGTGCTTCGTTACTGTTCATCTATACTCAGAATATTGGTTCTATCAAGCTTTCAGAAAATTAGGGTATGATGGCTTTCATTACTCCAGCTCTGAACGAGTTACTTTAAAAAGAGTTAAAAAGTTAGATAGCTATCCATCTGGGAAGTTGTACCAAGTGAACAGAATTTTATTAGTTTTTAAACTTAAATGCTGCAATTTCTTCTCTTTCTGAAGAAAGCAGTTCCAGTGCAATGGCTCTGGGACAAGGACTGCCTCCCTAGGTGATCATTGTAGATGACTATAAATGTTGCTTTTGGAGCTGTTCGTAGGAAACAAACAACATGCTATCATTTCTCTAGAGTATAAATATTTTAAAACTTTAGTTCAGAAAGTTTCTTGTTTTGGGACTGCCTTGGATATTCATATTTGTTTATTTTTCTGAACCGTGTAAATGATGTTGGTCCACACAGGAACTACTGCAGAAAAACTGAGTTTCAATACATCAAGTTCATTCTCTTTAAAGAGATTGTCCTGCCGGGAATGGCAAAACTGGAGAGTCAGTGAATCATAGATAGTATTTGTCAGTGTAAGAGCTTGTAGTTGCTGATAGCAGTTGAATGCTTTTCTGAGCAATTGTAAAAAGGAGCAGGTGTTAGTGAGGATAGAGTACTTGCAAAGAAATAGTCACTGATGGATGTTTATTTTCATTCACTTTGCAAACTTGTAAGATAGTTTGTTTTCGAGAAGGTGAATTAGAGATTTTGTGTGGTTGAGACTGATTACGTAGGGTTTTTTTCTTTAGAAAAAAACCTCAATTTTTAATCATATATCTTTCTCCGAGAATATCTTTAGTTAGAGGGATGCATACATATTTCTTGTAAAACATTGAAGCAAGTTTCTCTGTTCATTGATCTTTAAATCAAAATGCTGCTTAATGGAAGTTATGCCTTTAATCTGCTCGATTAATATTTAGACCAAATACATTTATTGGCAATACGAAGAAGGAGTCAGCATTAATTATCTAAATCTCACCGAAATCCAGCATGGATTGAAAATTAATTGTCCCCGGTCCTTGGGCTCTGTTCACGCTAATAAACAGATAAATGCAGTATAACACACTGAATCAAAGGTTGCATTGACAGTTTCGGAATTTAGAGCCAGAATGGAATTTGATTTGCTGAGTACTCTGAAGTGCTTCAAATTCCTCTGCCTCCAAAGTTCACAACAGGGAAACAACAAAGTTTGCAACAAAGTTCACACCTGAGGACTTTGACATTAAGAGCTTAAATGAACATCTCATGGTATCTGTTGAGATTGGTCTTTTGTTTTAGAGCACTGTGTAGTGTTGTTTACAAGCAAGTTGCTTCTGCCTTCAGTGCTTAGAGATATATTTGGCAACAAGAGCAAATGATTTTGCCTTTGCATTTAAAATGAAGCTGAGGTGTTCCTGTCATACATCAGCCAAGACCAATATTTTCCCTCAATCAACATAGACAAAAGCACCATAAAAAAACCTGTAAAATAATCTCACCCTATTTTGGGTTTTGCTGCTATCAATAATTTATCAAAGCAAGCAAAACAGAGATAGCAAGAAGATTTATATCTGTATCTAGCACTCATAGAAGTTTGCAACCTGGAAGCTTGCGATTAGGTTCTTGTTTTAGGTAGCAAATTCACAATAGTATTGGAGAGAATAACCTTATTTAATTATGCTGAGAAAGTTAAACATCCATGTCTTGAAGTTACAAAAAACACTCCAAGCTGAAATCTTCAGTCTTATCTAATATGAGAGGACACAGACAAACCTTTTGTCCTGTTACTGTATTAAAATGCCTCCGTAATTGCTCAGAAACAAGTAACACAGTTTCAGCCAACCGTATCAGCTGTGAGCACTGAGATTCAGGGTCAAGTTTGCCTGTAAGTGAGATCAACTGTTTCTATTCTGACAGCTTTTCACCTGGTCTAATGTCTGTTGCTTTAATCAGGATTGCTTTAGAAATGTAAAGATCCAAGTATATTTTTAGTTCATTTGCTATATCTCTTTTATAGAAAGAACTGAGCATTGTAGTTTTCAGAGTTGGAAAATGTGGTTTGAATATATGTAATATGGAGCACATCCTCTAACTGTGTTTGCATAAGTCACATTAAAATTAGCATTTTGCAAGGTGTTGTAAAAAAAAAAGAAAAAAACAAATCTCTATAGACCAAAGTTAGTGACAATATTTGATTGTCCTACAGGTAGATGTCTCATTCATTAAATATTGCAGTTTAGCTAATTAGACTATTTGAAGTGTATTATTTTTTACTGTAGGTCTCCTGGCAGTTTTCTGAAAACAATGAGCATTTTAATTTATTACTAAAACAATAAAGTCCAAAGAATTGAGTTAAACTACTTTTCCCCAGGAACTACATAGTGATTCAATAAAAGATGAGGAATAAAGCTGCTCCAAAGCTCAGCTGTGGGAAATGTAATACATGGATACAAGCAGATGCCATGAAGAAAAATGTTTATCAGAAGAATCTGATACTGTAATTACTGTAGGATAATTTTTTATCATAATTCTAAATTGAAGAAATTTCTTTTTCATGAAGACATGCATTATCAAAATTATTGTATGATATGAAATTTTGTGCACC
This sequence comes from Daphoenositta chrysoptera, assembly GCA_013397915.1. Taxonomy (NCBI): domain Eukaryota; kingdom Metazoa; phylum Chordata; class Aves; order Passeriformes; genus Daphoenositta; species Daphoenositta chrysoptera. The sequence continues at coordinate 1,422,288 of VZRO01001744.1, read as the reverse complement.
TTTCTAAGGACACTGGCTTTATTACTTTTTTGTTTTACTGCTGAAACTTGTATTTCTAGGCAGTCCCAGTGTATTGTGCTGAAATTCTCTAGGCCAATAGATGAGCATTGGATCAGATAATTGATTTACAATTGTAGCCTTCTGTGTAGAGTTATCAAAACCTCTTTCCTCTAAATTTTTTTAAACTAGTACACTCAGAAATCCACTTTGCCAGAATGTTTTGTACTAAATTGGTCAACAGAAAGTACATGAAAATTTGCTGCAGGATGGTCACAGATTACTGCTGCAGAAATGTACAGAATTAACAGAGCAATGCTGTTTCTGGTGACATCAAATGCATGACATTAACAAGTCTGGGGTGCTATTAAATTCACTGTGTTTTAGTGAAGCAAGGCACCTGGGATTTGAAAGATCTTAAGGAATATGTAGATTTTTTTAAATGCTAATTTATACTTAGGAGGCATAGAATATTGCTAGAATGTCTGCTAATATCCTTCCCCTATCTTCCTTGTGTCAACTACTGAACCATACCACTCCTTTTGGATTGATAACATTCATCTCTGCTTTCTGATTGTCTTCAAGGTCTTGTTTGCTCCAAGTCAGCTTGTTCTCTTGTTTCAATCTGAAAAAATGAATTCTTAAATCAGAGCTAATGCTTTTGAGTAATTGTGCTTCAAATTCTACCTATACAGAAAATTATTTTAATTCTAGCATACAGTCAGAAAAAAAAAAAACATACACCAATGCACTTTCTCATGAAAATAGTATCTTTTTCTCTCACATTTTTACAATACAATTATGCCATGCTTATTCCCATGTTAACTTCAGAGACTTGCAACTCAGTTACCAGCTAATTGTTGTATTAGTGATAACGGCTTGTGGTGTGGGTTTGCTGTTTTGGTGGGTTTTGTTTGTTTATCTGTTGTTTTGTTTTATTGTTTTTTACTGTTTTATTTTGTTTTTGTTTCCAATATCCTAGGCACTATATTACTACAGATTTACATTAAAGCCCTAATGTGAATTCAAATAGTTAAAATCGGAATGAAATTAGTGATGTAGTGCAATTCATAAAAGACACAAACCCCTAAATGGATTCGCATCAGTGATTTCATTTTTATATAGTGACAAGAATTTCTCTTTGCAGAAGAATCCCGTGCATTAATGTGATGATCTAGGTACCACTTTCTGCAATAAACAAAGTGATTCAGCTTTCACATGTCCAAACATCTTTCTGTCATGGAAAGCTTTTCCCTTGCATAGGCCATCTGGGATCTTAACAGCTTTCTTGCCTCCAGCTCTTCTGGTACTTCCTCAGCCCTCAGCTTTGTATTAAGGCAGTGAAGTTTACACATGCTCAGTACACTCAAAGTACAGAGTTGTTTTGTTACAGAGGCAGTTCAACAGAAAAAAATCAACTTCATTAAAAAAAAAAAAAAAAAAAATGCAAAAGAACAAACAAAAAAACCCCAAGACCCCCCAAACCAGGGGAAAAAAAAAAAAAAAAGAAGTAAACTAAGATTAACATTTAACTGTTGTGTGGCACCCTGAACCTGTAACCATTTATCCAGTAACTTAATTAAACTGAACTGTGACCAGAAAATCTGAAATTTGGATCTCATTTTTGAAGTTCATAATACAAGGTCTGTCTACAAAAGAGTTTTATGGAGAATTACACTCACCAGAAATTTTAAAAAAGTTGGATATGTAAATATTAGTAATAGTGCAACTTTGGAAGTGTTCTCAGATAATTGTACATAAAGAAAATTATTGCTTTCCTAAAATCTTTGTAATTTATTATTTTCTCATTTTTTTTATACATGGATATAGCTGATGATACAAGCTTGTAAAAAATAAGCCTATCACTTAAATCACAGCTGGTGAAACTACCACAACAGGTCTTTAGTGTTGATTCCTCTGTCCCTGGACATTATTGTGAAGATGTAACATCTATGTTACATCTTTCCATCTGCCTAGCATTGATATTTATCACAGACAACAGTGAAGGAAGTGCTTATTATGTGGCCTGAGATCAGAACACTAAAACCCCTTTTAAATTTCAGAAAGGATGAACAAATCTCTGTAATTATTTGGTTGCAGGTCTGAGTTTTAGGTGGGGATTTTTATTCCTCAGAAAATTTATTTTTAAATTAGGTTCTCTGAAAGTACATGCAATGTTTTTTGCTCATTGTATTTCTAATCTCTGTGATGCCTTTGTGTCAATTCTGCACAATAATGACATTGTTAAATACAGCTAGATCTAGCCCTAAGTCCTCCGCCATTAGTCTTATCATCCTGTTAAGTTCTTTCATTATGGTTTAAAGTCATGGTTGAAAGCAGTTATTTGGATTATTCTTATAACATGAATTTTATGAGACATTGATGCATTGATGCCTCATCAATGAGGCATTGATGCTTTGGCAGGTACTCTGGCTGCCCAACTCTCTCATAGCGTAATCTGGTGCTTCCTTTGCTTCCAGACAAGAGAATGGCAGGTTGTTATTCTCCTTTAGATCCTGATGAATAACATATGGCTAGTGGTATTCTACAACATGTTGTTCTTTATCACACAAGTGACATTATTTCAATCCATCCCTTGAAAATGGTTGACAATATCAAAAAAATTCAAGCAACAAAAAAAGGCTGCTGTATATTGAGGTGGAAAATAAAATAAATTTATTTTTAATCTCTCCTTTCTCAATGGAGAGCACAGGAGGGGTCTAAGAGGATCCCACAAAAATCTTTTCAGGCCCAATGACATATTTTCCCACAGGATTTTCCAGACGGTCAGATCAAAGTGGAAGGTGGAAGTCTTTCTTCACTTCTGTCTTCATTTGCTGAGCCTATCTAAAGTCTGGAAGCACATAGACAGTGAAAGTCCTTGGGTAGGGTCCTTAATTTTATCATCCTGCTCCTGTCATGCTTCCTAATGAAAGTATCTTGTCCTTGCAATTAAAAGGTCTTTCAAAAATTTTTATACATGCAGAAAAGCAGTTTCCAACACACACACAAAAATATTTCAGTGTAAAAATCTCTTCAGTTTAGTAAGTATTGCTATCAGATTTCTCTGGAGGAATTTACCTGAATTCACTTATCTTTCTGGCTTAAACCAAGTCATTCATCTTCCCTAGCTTCAGAGCACAACCTGACTGAGTTTTTTATTTCACTTCTGCAGTTAATGTAAGATTGGGACAGCTAGAGAATTGTTCTGTGGAGATAACCTCTTTTTTCCTTTTCTGTTGACTAAAAAGTGAATCTCTATGAATATCTTCGCTTGTAACAGGTGAATAACTTTTTAAGGTCTAACATTGCATCAAATTTTTATAGCACTCCTCCCAAGTTTACTTATCTAAATTACTCAGATAAAATTATATATCCATCATTTCTTCTCCTAAGATGCCATCTGTTCCACAGATAACTTAGGTAACTAATTGCTGCTTTAGTATTTAAATTCTCAATTGCCACCTGTCCCTTCAGTCAGCAATTTCATTAGTTTCCTGATAAAGTTTTCTCCTGATGTTATGCAGAAATGACTAAGTCTGGCTGTTATGAACAGCTAAGTGCCTACTTCTAAGTCTCACTGGGGACCTAACATTCCTCCAGGGACTGGTCTGGCAACAGGATGACTGGATCTTCCTTGATTCCAGCAGTGACAGCAGTGTTATTATAACTTGGTTTTAGCTGGTGATTCAGTTTGTAGAAAATACATTAGAAAGAATAACTGGATTTTTTAACACTAAGACATTTGAGGGGAGAATTCTTTGCATCCATAATATTTAAGATGTCACATTTTTGTGTATTATTATGAACAAAAGAGCAAATAGATAAATAGATTACCATTATAAAAAAAGAGAATGGAAAGAAAACATTTAACGAATCAGAAAATTCAGGGTTTGCTTCACTGGAATGCTAATATATCTCATCCCAAACAACCCTTTGTAACTTACTTTACTCAGGTGGACTGTAATTTTTCTGGTTTTTTGTCAATGGTATGCATATGGGATGGAAGAAAAATTCCGTATAACTTGTATTTCCATCCTATTTATGCTGTTTAAAGTGTAAATTTTGTTTCTAGAGAGTCTATTTTAAATTTGATTGTTTCTGTTAAGTAACTTCAGTACACATATATCCTCTCCTTCTTGGCATGATGTCAAAGATACAAAGGTGCAGAAAACTGAGGCCATTCTACTTAGAACATTGAGTGTGAATATTTGTTGGTTTTTTTTAATAAAACAAAAGCAGAAAGAAAAATGGGGGGAAAAAAGAAGAGAAAATTGCTGCTTCATAGCAAGCTATGGATTTCAGACAAACTAGGATAGCTTTAATTTGTACTCTGCCTATTTGAATAAGGTATTTAACATAGTAATTACTTGAGTATTCATGTTCAATAATTGCTATAGCACATCTGCAAAGAATCTAATTTCCTTGCCTTAATATCTGCAAAATACAGGATATTTTCTGATTATAATTTTTAATCTTCAATTTAGTAAAAGTAAACATTAAAACAAAAAAAACAAAAGTCCAACAAAAGGCAATTAAAAATGTATATATTAAAATACAAAACAGTAATTTTGCTTATTACTGTGACTTATTACATTTTGCATATTACTGTGATAACACTGAAGTTCTCACATCACTGTGCAGTATAAATACCCAGTTAGTTAAAGCAAAAAAATTAGGAAGCATCCCAGCTGGAGCTGATTATTGACTCCATCAATTGTATCCTTAAAAATGAAGTGAAGCAAGGGAAAATACCATATTGATGGAAACTAATCTGACCTCTGCCAAAGAGATTGTTTCTGGATTTCTACATTCTCAGAGAATATTTTACCTGATCAATTAAATCAATTAATATCTGAGGTTAAGATCTGAAGGAAGCCTATTCTGAGGTGTTAAAATTTAGTTTTACAATGTAGCTAAAATAGTTTTGCTTAGCTCTTCTAATGAAATAAGCCTAGCCAAGCAACTGTCATTTCCATGGTGAGTGGCTTGTGAATACATCTTAGTAACAAAACAGTGCTTCCTTTAGGTTTCTTTGGAAACTTTTTGTCTTTCTACAATATAAGCACATATATAGCACATATAACACTTCCATTCTTGGTTACATCTTTCTCAACCTGTCATTTATACTTCAGAGATGAAGAATTCTTTTTACACTCCAAAGACTAATCTTGGGCTTCATGTAAGTGACATTAAAGGACATCAGCAGTCCTTATGACTATATCTCACTTGTTACACTCTGTTGATGTTCCATTTATTTAGATATCCAGGATACTAAAGGGTGGTGTTAATCAGTAGAGTGGGTTTTCTGAGCACTGGCTTGTTATTTGACTCTTCCTTATATTTGCAGTGTGTCTGACTGTCATTCATTAGCTTTCACATGAATATGATCCCAGAAAAATGAGCTGCCTAATCCCTGTGACATTCAATGACAAAATGGAAATGCCAAGAAAAATTGTAGCAATAACTTAGTATAAAATCCGATCAAAAAATCATTAGAATTTAAGTCTGCATTACTTCCTATTTACTGTTAATTACTATCTAGCAACAGTCTGCTCTTCATGAATCTTAAATTTCTGTTTCTAAAGCTGTTTTCTGTAACCTGGTAAAGTCTGTCCACAGGGAGTATTTTGAAAATGAGGTCAATCATGACAAACTGTCAGCTAAGGTAATATATACATAGAATATACACACACACATATATATGTGTTGTGTATGTATATATATATGTATAGTACGTGTGTGTATGTGTATATTTATATACACACATTATATATACATAAAAAAGATGAAGATAGATAATATAATCTAATTATGAGGGAAATACTTTAAGAGAAAGGAGCTTCTCTTTCCCCAGATCTTAATGTAGAGAGACATATGATATTTGGTGCAGTCTCTTTCTGTCTCCCTTGCCTGATCTTCATGACATATGGGAGATTATTCCCAGTTACATGCCTTTTCAGATAGATACACTGTTAGATGTCTGTGCATTCTTTGAGATGTCTCCAAATTCTGTATACTAACAGACATAATAACCTTGTTTGGATCACTTTCTTTGTGCACAATAAACTAATCAAGTGAGAGAGCCTTTTGCCTCTCTGTGGAAAGCACACACATTAGCAAGTATTTGCAGGGGTCACAGGTAAACTCCAGAGTGGAACTGTATGTGGCTGAAAACACAGCCAAATGACAAGAAAGAACATATCAGTTCGAAATTACTATCAACAACAACAAAAAAAAAAGATAAAAGTTTTAGTATATTAAACTGAAAAATAAAGAATAAATCCCAAACAAAGTACATTTTTTTTCCCTCAGACCAATTTCTACCTACAGTATTTTCACCTTCTGAGACCTTGGAACTCACCTGGTACCCTTGTGATTTTGAGGAAACTGAAATTTTCAGTAGCTATGATGAGTCGCCATATAGATAAATTGAACCGCTTTGTAAGGGAAATAATATACACAAGATAGATATGTTGAAGCATTTCATTTTTAAATGCTTTGTAAAAATCATCTACTTCCAATGAACAGGTGAGACACTGGTTTTAACTTATGTATCGACTCTTTGATTGTTGTTTGTGACAGAGATGAATTCTGTAGAACTTGTAGAAAGAAGTTGCACAAAGGAACAGTGGCTTTCTGTCCCTGGGGTTGATGCTATTTCAAACATAGTCTAAATCATGACAGCTGGTTGGTTATGGCTCCCAACAGCACTTTGTTAGCAAGAAATTTCCTGAGCACCCCAGTACTCCAGCCATGCCGAGTGACCATATGGAAGTTTAGAATTTGGCTTGTGGTTACTATCACTATCATGGTATGCCACTTCTGAATTTTGCTCCAATACTTTAGATCCACATTGATGATTTAATGGGGTTTTAACACATTATAAGCTTTTTTTCTGTTTATGATCATCTCATTACTTAGGAGAATATGGTTGAAGTTAGTTTAGGATTATTTCTAGCTAAATGAAATCTAGGAGAGTCTATATTGTCTCTTTAGACTTGATTTCTAAAACAAATGAATCTTGTAACTTTGTCTGGAAAGGCATGAAAATGTCTGTTGGCTGAGCTGAAATAATATAAATCTAGGAATACGCTCTATGCTTTTGGAGTTGTGACACTAGAACAAGAAAAATTGCATCTATATGAACACCTCTAATTTCAACAAATCACAGCAATTGGTTAAAATATAAGAACATGAGCATGGCTACCATTGAATCTCTTAGCTCAGCATGTTGTTTATGACAGCAGTCAGTCTAGGGTAAAATATGAGGAAGTGACATGCACATAGTGATACTTGTCTGAACTGGCAGTGATTTGTAGCTCTTATCTTTCTTGAGATAAAAGTGGACCATTTATGTTTAGTAACTACATTGCCAAAATAAAAGGCAGATGTGAAGATTGCTGCTTTACAGTGACATTACTTGTCTTTCAAATTGTCTTGCAAATCACCTGAGTGCATTTTTATTTTTTTGTAGTAGAAATGCTTGTCAGTGTAGTCACCATTTTTTCCAGATATTTCAGGGATAGTAGAAACAGGTCTATGAAACACTTAAAAGACATGCAGGTCTCTATTTTCAGATGCAAAATACCAAGAAAATTTGATAGTGGAATAAAATCTGGGATGCTGGCTGACAGTGAAGGTAATATCTGGAAGAATTATGAAGGGTCAGACAGATTGTTCCTCCAGTGAAGACTTGGCAAAGGGAGTAGGATCATTCCTGACATGAAAGGGAACTGGATGGCTTGCCAGATAAGGTCAAGCTTTGTACATTGCTCACCTGCTGCCTTATTCTGCAAATGGTGCACAGAATCTTTCCGAGTCATCATTCTGCAGCCAGCCCTGTCTGTGGCCTTGTAAAAGGCTCCAGGAATGCAGTTGTGTCTCATCACTTCTGTCAGTTTTCTCCAAATGTTCATAGATCCAGTCAAATATACACTATCAAGCTAATTTCATTATGTTGGAGGTTAGACCTGTATTTTCCCCCATATCTTGCTTGGAAAGTTTTGGTTCTGGGTAAAGGGATTTGCTCATCTGTCCTGTTAAATAATGTACTGTGTTAAAAAATGTGTTGAGTAAAATAAGAATATGCAGTGCAGCAAAAGCACCTATAACATGTGAAGCTTAAAAGTGAAAAGCACCAGCACATACTGTATATTTAACTGCATCTTTATCTTTTGTCCTGTAATCCCAGCCTACTGACAGTTAGACTTTGAATATGTAAACTGTTTATTATACTCTTCATTAAGGATTCTTTTATGAAGTTATTTGTGGATTTCACTTAAAAATATAACCATATATAGAGAGATTTTTGGACAATGTCCTGTAACTTTTATACATATATAGGTGGTCACATGCTGGCCTTTGGACTCGCCTTATGGTGAGAGGGCATAATAGGTTAGGTTTCCTTGGCTTCAGTGCACACTTCCTGCCTTCTGAAAAGTGAGGGGAACAGTGAGTGGCAGTCATTCTGCAGGGAGCAATCATTGTTACCTGCTTCCCTGTGTAGCTCTTTACTAACAGGATGTGAAAAGGGTTGCTCAGGTTTTGTTCTGAAAGGGAAAGACCCATGGCTGTGAATCAACATGTGTATAATTGGTCCTCTATCAGCAGTTATTTGGTTTTGCTACCTGGGTGGGCTCTGCTAATGATGTGAAAACTGTAGTAGCCATTACAGCAGTTTACCCTGTTTTATCATCTGTTTTTAGACCTATCACACTTTCAGACCTGAGATCAAGACCAAAACTCCAGAGTTCAGCCTTTGTTTATCAAGTATTGTTATTAAAAATCAAGCCACTTAATGTGTCTTTTTTTTTCAGTTTCTGTATTGAAAAAAGGAGGTTGTATTTAAATACTTCCGTGGGTGATGTTAGGAATGGTTTATATTTGATTAGGACTTTGAAAATGAAAGGTTTAATTCTGCTTTTTCTTTCTTTGTCTGACAACCTTTCTCATCCAAGACTACCAGAGGGTTGTTTTTTGCAAAAAAACCTTCTTCTTCAACCTCCCTTCCCCACATTTTTACTTCTAAACAAAGGGTCAGTATCTTTCTTCATAAATTATCTGTGAAGGTCTGCAAGGAACCAATGTCTTAGACCAAAGACAGAAGCTGACATCCCACTCTTTTTCCCTATATATGCAGAAGGAGAAAAGGCTGAAGGATGTAAGGAAGTTTTCACTGGAGAATTCTAAGCCAGAAATTATGTCTAGTTCTCACAGCCACCATGAAATAAAAATATGTGTCTGATCTTTAGGCTGAGAGGGTAGTGCAGTGTGCATTGTCATACATAGAAGGCATTTCCTTTTTTGGAAATCCCAGGAACAAAATATGTCATTTTCCCCCTGACAAATCTGTGAACTGGGGAGAGCTTACAGATTTGTCTCCATATTTTGGTGGGTCATTTAATTTACTTGTTTACCAGCAGGTCAGTGAAATGAAAACCTCAAATGATGAAGTGAAATAATAAGAACATTTTTAAAATCAAAGACCTTGGTCATGGTAGGGTGTTTCATACTTAATTTGTGCCATTGGAGGGAACAGCTCTCAATGCCTTAATTTTATGCATAATTTTAATAAAAATCACATGACACCACATTACAGGAAAGAGGTGAAAAAAACACATGGATGTATATGGAAATATATTATTTCAGACTAAGATTAGATTAGGCAGTGAAAATGTAATAGAAACTCATCTTAATGAATCCTAGAAATGTTAGCAGAAAGTGATCCCAATGCTGATATAGCTTCTCTTTTCACTTATGTCTTTACAAAATTTCTTTATTCCTCAGTATAGTGTAAGGTTGTTCATATTAAAATCCGATACCTCCTCACAATAGGCTGACTCTAAGGATTGCTCTGGAAATTAAAAACAATGCAGGATTACATGACAGAGAAAAATTTAAAAATATGGTAGATTGTTATCAGAAATTATCATAATTCTACCAGAGATTGCTTTAAGGTGGGTCATGAGAGCATTTATTGCTGCTGATTTGGTGGGATTTACCTGACTCCTACATTAATAGTCCGTGCTATTTGTCTCCAGTCAAGATTTTTCTCCCAGTTTCACTGGGAAAAAAACCACCAGACTCAACATAAAAAAATATTTAATGATCTTTAGAAACTTATTAAATTGAAATAGCAGGTGTAACATGTATGAGAGTGTGAAAACCCCATCAGATCATTATCTTAAAATAATTCTATAAAATAATACAGGTATTTGGAGAAAAGGGAGTCTTCAGTAATAATCTTCCAACTTTTGTATTTTGGAAAGCATTTTTTAAATGCAATTTATATACAGAAGTCCAGATTGAGAAGTTGTACAGACCTGCTACGTTTTCATTCATCAACTGTCAGGTAAGTATCCTCACAGTATCATTTAATTCTGATTGGCAGCTGTTAGGTGTTCACCTCATCTCATTTCTTCCCTTAGAAAATTGCTCACTTTCAGCTTATTATCTCTCCATACTCTCTGTATGTCTGTACTACTAAGGCAGTCTGGCAGTGTCTGACAGAAGGAAGCTGGAAAATTGGTAGCCTGCAGAGCATGTCTTCACTCTCAATCTTTCTTGCTCTCTTGGTGCTCCTGCCACTAGAGCTCCTATTCACAGTACGGGATGAAGTCTTGAGCACAAAGACTTCTGTCAGAAAAGTTTGACCTATCATTAGCTACTGATATCTCATTAGATAAAGTTTCTCTCTCCCTAAATGACTTGTGAACATGTGCTTTGTTTTCAATACATGAGCTTTGTTTTCCCATTGTTGTGGGGTTCATTCATTTTGATTAGGCACTTTATCTGTGCTTGTCCCTGCGTTGTAGACAGATTACAATAGCTTTTAGAGGATTTTGACAGCTGCCTGTATTTAGTACTGCAAGTTTATTTCTTATACTTCTCTTCCTCTCTCTCTTCTCCTGTCCTTGCTGTCCCTCTGAGCCCCCGGTCAGCTTCTAATATACACTATGTCAGGAGTAATAGCAGGGTTATTATTTGATAGCTGTAGAGAGAAGCAAGCAGGAAAATCCTCAGGATGCCCTGCACAATGGTCCTGATTTCACCATCCAAGATCTGATGAGACAGCCAGGACTATGTGAGTCTCATAGTGGTCTGTAGACAGGAGCTAGTATTAAAATGAAACAGAGGTTAAGATCTTAAAGAGGTTACTTATTTGTCACAGAATGAAAATTGTGGATGATTTAGACTTAGATGTTGAAATTCTGTTAAATGTGTTGTTTCTAAAAGACTAAAGGTTATTTTGTAGCCTGTAAGTGTATCACAGTTCACAGGTTGCACAATGATAAAAATAGTACCATATCAAAGATTCATCAATTTTTTTTCCAAGATTCAAGCCATGCAATAACAGAAAACTTGCAGTGACAAACCCCCTTGCTTGAATGACTCTCCAAAATTCATTTCTTTTCACTGCACTAAGTTCATGGTAAAAGCAATGAAAGCTGAAAGCTGATCAAACTGGTATATTTCATCTTTATTTCCTGTATAAATCTTAAGAGACTGAGTAAGATGGGAGAAAAGTCAATAACAATTAAAAAAAATGCATACATTATGCTCTCGATTTATTTCCCTCTGACTTTTTGGATGTTTGTAATTAATCTTCTGCTGGGAATCATATTTTCCTTGATATGTTACTTTTTGCTAGTGCGGAAAGGTATAGTAGCAACAAGATCATGTAACTAAATTCTCTGCACTCACATGAAAGTACACAAAAATATAATAGAAATATGATGTCAATTGAAAAAATCAAGTGTTTTGAAAATGATCATATATGAATTGGACTACTTCTATTCTTCCTGAAGAATATTAGCGCAAGACTTCTAAGACTTTTCAGTTGTAGGTTTTCCATACCAGCTTCCAAACAGTTGTCTGTCCCCTTTAAATATTAGGAGAGCTAGTTATTATGACAAAACAATATATGTTTGGTTTCTGTGTTAGATTCCATATCTTGGAATGGAATGCCTAAAATATGTTTGTTCTGTTTTTCTTCTCACTACGCTTTAACACCTGCTGATCTACTGACTGGATTTAGCATAACACAACAACTTTCTTCACAGAGACCCCTGTTACCTCAATTTCAGTAGGCAGAAATTCTTAATGATATAAATACATCCGGTATGTTATAGTATGTGTCTAAAATTCTCTTACAAACATACTAGGAAGAGCTGTGAACTTTACTGCAGTATCTACCAATGAAAATACCTAAATATCTGAATGCTCCTGCATGTATTATATATTCAAGCACCAAATACCTTGTGCTCCTGCACTTTCTGCAAATTCTTACCTCTGTGCTCACATCATCTTCAGGTGACAGAAATGTTGCCCTACTATGCTTTAAAATTTTTGGACATAAAAAAGAGACATGTAAGAAATTCTCATGGAAGTGTATTGTTGAATAATCAAGAAGTTGCTTATTTGCTTTTGCCTTTTGATTTTCTTTTGTGCACTGTCTTTGCTCCTACAGCAACAGGGAGTTCTGCTCCTCCGTGTTTACTTTGAACAAGTAACCTGAAAGTTTAAAAATGCATCTAAACAATAATAGCGAAGCAAGACATCCCATACCCAAAACAAACTGAGAGCCATAAAACTTATCAAATAGACCTCTGTTAAAGATTAATCTTTAAAAAAAATCTGAAATACTCATAGATGCATTGGGAGTAGACAGATAAGTTTTGGCTTTTTGAGGTGAGAAAAGTCTCTTGACTTTTTTGAGTAATTTTATGATACACTTATTTATTTATTTATTTATTTAAAATGAAATAAAGCTGAACTTCCAGGAAGATTTTCAAAGTAATATTGCACCATTTGTTCTGAATGAGTTTTCATTTCTCCATAGATCCATGCTCATATTATTATCTATACTCATTTGCTGGCCTTCACCATGGCATGATCTCATAACCTAGCAGGAGTTCAGGATTTCAGGCAGCCAGATTTCAGCAGTTTGAAGTACTTCGATGCAACACTGTCTTATGCCATGTCTCTTTAAAGGGATGAATTTAGTTTTATGCAACAAAGTTTATCCTATAAACAACTTGGAACAAATATCCTGGGATGATGCAACATGTATATTTGGCCTAAGTAAAATTACCTTTTGGGCTGTTAGTTTTCTTTCACAACACAGAAAAAAAGAAAATCAATCTTATTCTTTATTAGATCTAGGCAAACCCAAAGTTTTCACTTGCTTTTCTTTCACAACCTGTTTTTTTCTATTAATTTATATTTCATAAAGCTTGCCTGAGCTGGTTCATATCATTGTTTGCAACAGCATCTGGTGTTAAAATCAGAAATGTCTGAAAGGAGATTCGGATTTTACAACTTATTTCTTCTCTTTCTCCTTTCCTTTTATTCTTTACCCTCTATTCTGCTAAAAGCATCAGAAAAATGTTAAGAACTGTCACTCTTGAAGACTCAAATCTTTAAATGATATCAAACACGAATATATCAAGTTGCTTTCAGTTTCATCAACACACATGCATACATTATGTTCATGCGGGTAACACACACATACACAAAATCCCTCTTAATAATTTTTAGTCTTTTGAATCATGTCTGCATCTTATCATTTTGGGAAGTTTGTCAAATCTGTTTTGGCTCAGAATGCTTGTATTTACATGAAAATCTAGTTCTTGCTCTTTGTCTTTTTTTTACTACCTTTGGGAAAAATTCTTTTGCTGTAACATCAAAAGTACTGGGGTTGAAGTACATGTTGGCCCATAACCAGCAAGTAGGTGTCTTTTCATTTTGGGTAGTTATGAAATATCTACCATATATAGTTTTCTGCTAGCAGCTGCTAATAGCAACAAAGTTGTACAACAATAATAGGTCTAGTGAAAAAATTTCTTCAGAGACCAGAAAGTGTTACTGCTTCCCTTTCCCATACACACCCCTTTAATGGGATGTGGAAACAACCAAAGTGAGTACTTAATAATAATTTTTTTGAGAATGATAGAATAATATAAACAAAGTCATTTGGCATTTCTCAGGATCAGAATTCTAGTAATACAGGTACAAGGTTGTAGCTTCTCATCCTCATCTGATCTTAAAAGAAATAGCTCTATTGAAATTATTAGGGTCTCAAGATTAGTGCATTGCTTCTGTCTTGATGTCTCTGCTTTTCTGCATGTTTGACCTGTCTCAAAAGTCCTGACAGAGATAGCCATGCTTATATTTTATACTGAGAGCAGCAGGCAACTGGGAGCATATTTATGAACACAGATAAACAAAGAAAATTTCTTTTTTGTTAGAGTAAGGTTCAAATTGAATATGCAAATGAGAACTTCACCAGTGTAACCTTCCTTTTATAACCAAATGAAATTTTTAGCATTCTCTAAATATTTATACCTTATTTATAAGCTTTCAAATATGCTCTTAAGCTTCATCAAGAACATGAGAAATGTCCTCTTTATATTAATACAAGTAAATTGGTCCAGAGTGCTTGCTGCTGTGGAGGCTTATCATGTTCCTTATTGGCTCTCCTTTTCCACCACTTACCTCATCATGTTAAATAAGGATAAAGAAAAAAGTTCAAATTCTCTTCCTTCATCTGAAGAACAATTTCTGCTATGTTAGTATTTTTTCCAGAATAGATTGCATCTTGATCTATTCAGAAGACCTATAGCTGTCTAGCCACAGGTCATGTATTTGAAAGGATAATGAGCAGTTTACTTCTAAAGAGTTTTCAAAAGAGATAGTTTCAACCCTCCCAGATGACCTCTCTCTTGCAGATCATTGCAGATGTATAAGGCGATACTAATTTCTGCATACCTTTGAGAAGTGGGTGGAAATATAAATGGACAAAAAAGTGATTTGGCTAGTTCGATATAGCAGACAGAATATTTCTGAAAATCTTTGAATATAAGTGTCAATATTGTAGAGATTCACTGGAATAAGTATCTATCAAATCTTAAGAATTATATTACAAAGCTGCAATATCTTCTACTGAAAGTTTTTAATGCTCTTTAAGGTCCAAAATACCTAACTTTCCTTAACTCTTTTGTAAAATATAGGAGACTCTAGAGAAGCTGTTACATAGAAAGGACTATTTGTTAAACCTGATTACCTAGTCTGCTTAAATTCAGTGTTCCATCTAGGATCTGTGAGAAATACATTATAAAAATACAACCACACAGAGATGTGGTATTTGAATGTATAAACACACAAAAACACACAGCAAGGAGTGTATCTATATCTCTATATAAAGATATATGGAATGATATGTTCTTCCAAAGGGCTAAGGATTGATTTAGTTAGGGTTTTGGGAGCTGTTAGGATTAATACCATGAAGGAAAAAATGCTGTCATAAAGAAAAATACTTAATATCCATATTCAATGAGTTTGACTATGTTTTTGTGCTCAATTTAAAACTATTTCTAGACTTTATATTTTCTTAACAAGGAGAGACTGATTCTGAGGGTCAAGGACCTCTTTACGTGAATGTTACTAGTGACTATAAAGTGAGGTGTTGGTAGAGAGTATCAACGAGTTCAAGGTCAGATTGAACAGGGCTTTGAGCAACCTGATCGAGTGAAAGAAGTCCTTGTCCAAGGCAGGGAGGCTGGACCAGATATTCTTAGAAGGTCCCTTCCAACCTAACCCTCCCATGAATCAATATGAACTTTTTTATGAATCCATGATAAAGTTTTAACCGATTTGCACCATGGAGGCATGAACTTTAGGCTAGTTGTATAGTTTAATTGTAGACCTAGCAGTGCTACAATCATGGTTGAAATGGATGTATCTTACAAGCTATATTTTTTCAACAGAAATTATTCTATAATTCTCTGATTCAATGATGTAATTTGTTAATATCAATTTGCTAATACTAATGATTTTCTTTATTGAATAAGTCTTTTAATGAATTACTGAAACATTTAGTATAATGTAGAAATATACTGAATGCCATTAATCAAGTAGGGGTAAGCATAATCCAGAAAGACTAGTAGAAATTTTACCTTTGAGTGTTATGTCATAGGGTTCATAATATTTATGTATGAGTGTTCACAAAAAATGTGTCTTTTATTTCTCACTGATATTTATTTGTGACCATTGTTTGGGCTTCATTCTAAACTAGTTATCTCAGTCTGAGTTCTGTTAAGGATCTCTGACATAGGTGTGAGCTTTTCATATTCCACAATTGGAAAATAAAATTGTCCACCATATGCAATTCATCACAGACTTAGAAGACTTACAGAAATTTCATTTTTGAGTGTCTTTACAAACTTTATACAACAAGTACATTATATACAATGTTTGAAATATGTGATATGTATTCAAATTTTTCTGGACAGTAATTTTAAAGGGAGAAAATTTCCTGGAAATGTCTGGAAGTTTAATTTTCTCTTTGAAAATCAAGATCCTGAGACATCATAAAAACAAATATAAATTAATTTATTTAGACACAAATATTAAAAGGACAGTAGCTTTAGTTTTAGTTTCTGAGGGATTATTAGAATCCAGAGAAGTAAATAAAAATTAATTATAAGCTTCCACAATGCTTAGGTAAGATTTTTTAAAAATAAGATGGTTTCAGTGAGCTGGTGTATTTTATATCCATTGATGTGCGTTCTTTGCTAGCTTTATTATCTTTCCAAGCATTGTGTATTTGTTCTAATGGATGATAAAAGTGAAGAAGCATACTAATTTATAACCTGTAAATCGGTCTAGGAGACCTGTGTAGGGAGTAAGAAATAGCTTAATCATTGTCTTCAAGGAGTTCAAAAGGTTGATCCCAAAGACAAGTAAATTTATGCATGAGCTTGTATTAGCTCCTTCTCCATCATTTGAAATTTCAAGTAAGTGGGCTGCCCTGCAATCAAGAAGAAAAGGTACAGCACTGTGGCTATGGTATTTGGTATTGCTTAGATAAAGCCTGTTTAAAGGGGGAGAAAATAAGATTGCCTTAAGCCTCTTGTCAGCTTCCAGTCTGAAGTAAATTCATACATATCAAAAAAAAGACTCAAAGGAAATAAAAAAACTGGAAGTGGAAAAATAAGCTGGTCAAAGCAAACGTTTAACATATCTCTTCTCTAGGCATTAATCATACTATACGTCAGTGAGGGTCAAAAGAGTTGAGGTGAACAAGGAGTATTTTGGTGCAGGCAAATGGAAAAAAAGCCAGCTAAGCTAGAGATTTAAAACAGATTGAAATTTTTAAAGTGAGGCATAAAGGTCACAAAATCAGGTTCAGTTTGATAAGGCACAGTGGGCAAGTTTTAATGAATTCTCAGTAAATGTTTTTAAGACAAGCACTCCAGACTTGAATATTGAGATAACAATGGGGGTTTTTGTCTAATCAATAAGAAGAGAGTTAAGAAAAATTCTAGCAAAAGATCAAACAGAATTATGAAGACTTGGGTTTGAACAAAGGAACTGAGCTAAGCCTGATTTTACTAACTACTACAGAAAAAAAAAAAAAAAGGAAAGTTTTTAATTATTTACTTTTACTTATATGTTGGGGCAGCAGGGATGCTGTTTGGTCTTCAAAATGTTAGCAATCTAACATCTGTAAGCAGCAGAGGAGGTGGAATTAAAAGAAAAAGCAGTAGAGTCTAAACCCAAGTCATTATACCTAGCAAAGAAAACAGCAGAGTAATAGAGTGAAATTGAGACAAGTGTTTACTTTTTGTACTTGAAGATGTAGACAAAATAGTTATATTAAAAATATAGGATGAGGAGGTGCAGAGGTCACCTGGCTTGTTCAGCCTGGAAAAGAAGAGACTGAGGGGTAACCTCACAACAGTCTACAACTTCCTTATGGCGGGAAGTTGAGAGGCAGGCACTGATCTCTTCTCTTTGGTCACCAGTGACGAAACCTGAAGGAATGGCCCAAAGTTGGTTCAGGGGAGTTTTAGGTTGGATATAAGGTAAAGCTTCTTCCCCCAGCGGGTGGTTGGGCACTGGAACAAGCTTCCCAGGGGAGAGGTCACAGCACCAAGCTTGACAGAGTTCAGGGAGTGTTTTGACAATGCTCTTAGGCATTATGGGACTCTTGGGGCAATCTTGAGCAAGACCCAGAGCTGGACTTCAGTGATCATTGTGGTCCTTTCCAGTGCAACATATTCTATTATTTTATGATTCTGTGAATCTTAAGTGCAGCAGACATCCACTTTGTCTACAAAACATTATGATAAGTAGTATAAAGAGACTTATTTTAGGTTATTTGAATGCCTTTAATAGACTTTAATAGACTTTAAAAGGGAGATCAAGACCAGAGGGAGAGTTCAGCACCAAGACAACACCAGGACAAATTTTTCTTATGTATCATTGGTTAAAGATATCTATCTAGTTTAGTATGGACCATATTATGTGGAGAGTGAGTAGGACTAAAACCTGGCTGAACTGCCAGGTGCAAAGGGTTGTTATAAACAGCTTGAAGTCCAACTGGAGATCAGGTATAAACACTTATGCTCTCATGTGGATTTCAGGTCCCATACAGATTCACTCATGATCTGGATGGCAGTATCTCAGCAAGTTTACAGATGATGCAAAACTGAGAGGAGCAGTTGGCAGACCAGATAGTTGTGCTGCCATTCAGAGGAACCTCAATAGGCTAATGAAATGGGCAGGCACAAGCTTCATGTAGGTCAATGAAAGAAAGTGCCAAACCCCTGGTGAATTAAAGTATCCATCATCAGAAGAGAGGCTGAGAGTGCAGGGCTTGTTCAGCCTGGAAAAATGAAAAATTGTGTGTGGGGAATGTAGACTGACATTTATAAATATGTGATGGGAGGATGTGAAAAAGATGGAGTCAGACTCTACTTCATGGTTTCCAGTGAAAGGCGAAAAGGCAGTGGGCAAAAATTGAAATATGAGCATTTACATTTAAACAGTTTACTGTGAGGGTCAAGCACTGGAACATGTTGCCCAGGGGGATTGTAAGGTCCTTGGAAATTTTCAAACCCTAGACAATATCCTAGACAACCTACTCTACTAGACTTTCCTTGGAAATGGATTTTGGGATAAATTGATCTCCAGAGGTTCCTTCCAACCGCAACAGTTCTGTGATTCCAGGACTGCTGTGGTAATCTGGGACACTGGTACATGGGCCATCCTCTCACAGAATAGGAATGAGCCTCCATGGTTTTATTTTCCTTACGTGTTTTATATCCATTTGAACTAATGGCCTTTCATGGAAGAAATTTACCAAACTGATTTAAGGAAGGGAACAGTGATTGCATTAATAAAACATAGTAATTTGGATCTCCCTTCCCTTAACAGCTTCAGTGTCTGCACTATTCCTCTTGGAATAGATGAGCCATTTCTAACTTTTAGCTCTCATGCCAGACATTTTTTAAAAGGCTATGGCTTTGTGCTGATTTTGGTTGGGGTAGTGTTAAATTCTTTGCAGTAGCTGGTATGGGACTAAGTTTTGGATTTGAGCTGAGAACAGTGTTGATAACACAGGAGCATTTTTGTTACTGCTGAGCAGTGCTTGCGCAGAGCAAAGGCCTTTTCTGCTTTTCACCCTACCCCACCAGTGAATAGGCTGGGGGTACAGAAATGATTGGGAGGGGACACAGCAAGGACAGCTGACCCCAATGGACTAAAGTGATATTTGACACCATATGGCATCATGCTCAGCATATAAAGCTGGGGGGAGAAGAAGGAATTGGGGGCAGGATGTTTGGAGTGATGGTGTTTGTCTTCCCAAGTAATGAGTACACATGATGGAGCCCTGCTTTCCTGGGGATGGCTGAACATCTGCCTGCCCATGGGAAGTGGTGAATGAGTTCCTTGTGCTTTGCTTCTGCACACAGCTTTTGCTCTACCTGTTAAACTGTCTTTGTCTCAACTCATGAATTTTCTCACTCCTACTTACAAGTCCCATAAAGATAATAGTTGATAACAAACAAACCCAGAAATATCATGTTGTATGGTTTGGCAACCCTAGAGTAAGTAGACCAAATAACCAAGTTACTGGGATTTTCTTTATTCTTATATTTAGCTCAAAATGAGGAAGTCAAATAGAGAGTAATTAGAATGTAAAGAAAATATTATAATTATGTGACTGTGGTTTGTATATAATTTTTTTTTCTGGTGTTTCTTTAGACATAGTAATTGCTTAGTTACATTTTCGTATTTAAAGTAAAACACTCTCAGGGATAAAGTTAGCTATAGAATATATTTGCTAGAAAAAAATCTATCATAGAATTATGACAAATACTGTCATGATCTGAATGGAAAGTGTGGGCTAATTGACAGATGCTATCACATCTGTCATGACGAACATGAATATACTTTTCCCAGAGATCTTCAGTAAGTTGTCACCTTCCTAAAAGATTTAGTGCAACTTTTTCATATAAACATAAACCAGAACCAAATTATAAGAATGTATATGCAAATTAATAAGATTATAATACCTGTCCCCTTTGATAAATGACATTGATTGCACAATGTTGATGCACACTGTTGAAGTTAGCTACTGCTAAGATGAAATAATAAAATTTGATTTGGGTCGCATGACAAGTTAAAAATTGTTTATGGAGCTATACATCTTAAAGCAGGTTATTTTTCTTTATTAATTTACTTGTTGACAGAGAATGTCTTTCACTTATCTGCAGCTATTTATTTTTAAATGAACTAAGAACGTATCTGTCCAACTGCTGATCCAGGTGCTCATTAGAAAAACCTATTATGTTAATTAGCACATTTTAAGCAAATTCAGCAGATGACTGATATTGAAAATAAACATGAAGCTATTTCCTTACTTACCCAAGCAATTTCATCCACTTTTTAATGTCTGAATTTTTTTCTGCTGTCACTGCTTTGGCTGCTTTTCTTCTTGGCATATGCAGAGAAATCATGTCTGCAATGTTGCTACAACACATTTTCCAACACAATGACTTTCAAACTCATAGGTGATCTCTTTAACCCTCTCTGTGAGTAGTGAAGGGGTCAACAAAAGGATCACTCAAAATAACATAATCACAATAACACATTGAGAGTGTCATCAGTAACGTGCTAAAATACAATAAAAAACACAATCAGTGCAACTGTTAATTTTTGTCAAACTCTGTGGGAGTTAGAGGTAGTAGTATGGTATACAATGTAGAATGTATTCAATGAGTTTTCTGTCCTTTCACTCTATTTTTGGTTTTGTTGCCATTATTTTCAGTCTTATATAATACATGTGAACACCAAAGCATTAAGTCATTCACCAGTAATGTTGTTAGCTTTTTAAATTGAAATTTAATACATATTTACTTATTGTCTATTGGAGGTTTCTAAAATAGTTGCTCATAAATTAGTTTCCATGAAATTCCCTCAAATGGAATTTTCTCAGATGTTTCAATTAAAACAAAATAAGGAACTAAGGCAAACACTGTAGTCCCAGTTGTTATTATTGGAAACTGCTCAGCAAAATAATTTGGTGGCATCCTGAAAAGGCTGGCTTGTTTTTGTAAGCAGATTAGCAGAGATAATAATATAAATTCAGCTAAATTCATCTTAATGGATTCTCAAACTACATCAGAAATTGTGTTTCCCATTACCTTTTTAGTGGATGAATAACAGAATTACTTTTCTGTCCAACTGATCAATTTACTGACAGTTTGACAGGGAAACAGAATGATGCACAGCTACACCCAGTGATTCCATGAAGGAAATGTCCAGAACCCTTGGCAGCTGGATAATCATAGAATCATTGCAGGATTTGGGCTGGAAGAACCTTAAAGATCCTCTGATTCCAACCCCCTTGCCATCATTAACTGTAAATTTTCCCAGAGTTATCACATACCAGCCCACATAATATTTTTCTGATGGCACATAGATTTCCACTAGACCACATAAGTACATTTCGAATATCTGTTCCTTCTTTTGACTGTATTTTAGAACTTGGATGTCAGAGACCAAGACTAATTATTTCAAGCCACCTTAGAACCACTTCATTATTGATAAAAAATTCTCTTCTGCCCCCAAAATGCATAGATTATAAAGTGTAATTGTTTTTACTGTGTGCAACTATAATTACATCAATGTAGAATAATATTTTAACCAATAATAAAAAGTCTTCTACTATGACAATCAGTAGAAATTTTTTAGTTAGAAAGCTTAAAACGTTGCTAAGGTATCTCTGGATATATCTCACGTAATGTGATCTTGTTGAGTAGCACAGAAAATTTGTATGTCAGCTGAGGAATTATCTATTAAAAAAAAATCCATGTGTAAGTTTTGATTCTTATTATCTTATTTTTTCTCCCAACTGAACTTGATATGAAATCTTTCTCTCTCTTATTTTTTTTCATCATTCTATTTACTTTGTACCTTATACACTACGATCTAAAACTTTTTTGAAAGTTTTTTTAAAGTTTAGTTTATCACTGAAATTTTGCATTTTTGGTCACGTAGGAAAAAAAAAGTAAAGATTGAGGGGTGGTCATCCCAGCCCAACTACTCATTTCCTTGTTCTGGCTGATATAGCTCAATGTTAGTACTATTTAACTCTGATTTCTGTAAGTGAAGATGATGTTTAATAGGACTGCAGTTGGACCTCTGTTTGCATCGTAAAGCACATGGAGAAAATGCTGAAAATGGGAAGAGATAAGAGGTGACAGTCCTTTTCACCCTGATCTTTCCAAGAGTTCAGGGTGGTTTGTATATAAAAAACATCTGTGATTCTGTGATCTATAATTTTAAGGCTGCAGTGTGGAGGCCATACCATATGACAGACACTTCCTGGTGCAAACATGAGAGAGCACTTCACTGTTGTCTCAGGAATAAGTATCTGTTCCTACAGCCAATGCTAAATGTGTTCAGATTAAAATTGCTTTTGCAATTTAAAGTTCAATCAACTTAAAGGAGATATAGTACCCAGGGTTCTACTGAAAAAACAAACTATTTATAGTCAGATTTTGAGAAGCACAAGTTTTTTCAGTTTGTGTAGGGTAGTGGAAATACAATGCATGACCTTTTCACTGATTTTGCTTTTGTTTTGCTTCTACAAAAGTATATGAAATAGGCAAATTCTGGATTCAGTAGTTTCCAAATATCACACATGATAGTGCTTCTCAAAATGATACTTTTTTTTCCCCCAAGACTGCTTCTGCACAGTTCAGTTATATATTAAGGCATTTGTAGTGAGCAATAATTAAGTAATTGGCACAGGATTAGCAGGAGAAATCTTAGAATAACCCAAGACTGAGTTTTGGTGTATTATTTAACACTAACATGGCTGATTTAAATCACTGGGTGGTCAAACAAGCTGGTAATTAGTTTTCACATTTTCATTTTCATTCACTGGAAATTTTCAGTTCCTTTATTGCTGCTAATTTTGAGCAATTATTGTGAAAAAAATTCAAATAGACCAGTTAATAGCACTGGAAAGTGAATTCTTTCCCCACGTTCTGCTGTACACATTTTCTGCCTGTTCCCAGTTATAAATAAAGCAGAGCCTTTGTAGAACTTAGTCTTCAAAAGCTGTACTATATCCCTTTCTCTGTTGAACTACATTTATACTTTCTGGACTCACTTACTACAGATGTCCAAATTGCAGGATGCAAATAAACACATTAAGTGTATTTAACTTTTGACATGTTGTATGATTTTGTCAGCAATGCAATTTTCTCTCTCAGCTTCTGGTAAGTTGGGTAGGGGCTCCATATATCAGTACTAAAAAACACTCAAAACTACATCTTTTAACTCTATTGTCTGTGTTTTCTGTATGGATCGTTAACTGAAAACATGTAAATTCATTTATGCATACATGAATTCTTCATAATGTATTCGTCAGGAACCAGTCTGGCTGAAAAATTCCTCTGTATTATACTGTAACTTTTAATTCCAGATATTTTAGATTATTCTTTAATTTATTCTTTCTATTGTTGATGGGAAGCTGCTCCTTAAGCATTATGTTGCTTATCTTCTCAAGTATGTTGTTTAGGTGAGTAAAGGTGTTTAAAGATAAAATTGCCAGAATTATTCCAAGATCTGACAGATTTGCTAACAAAAAATTCTTCTGATCAGTATCCCACCACTCCTCTACACCTTTGATAAAAACCACATATGGCATCAATCCTGTTTGCCTGAATTAACTCCAATTTTCTAGTCACCAAGGTCAGAAAAGCACAGAGAAAGACTCAGCTGTTAGCACATATGGTCCAATGTGGTTGGTAATTTACTTTGTATAATAAAAAGTACAACATGTTAAACCCAAATCCCACCGCAAAATACCTCAGTGGTGGCTTATGCTAACGTATTGATGGCAAATATATCATATGAGCTATTTTGTGAAGAAATACTGTAAATTGTTGGCCATTTTGGTTGTAAAGAGTTTTGTTATGTCTGTCAACAGAACTGATAGGTGAACTTATTGGGAGAAAAATCCCCAACAATCTGTCTGTACAACTAGGCTCATTTTGATGATTATCATTACAAGCAATAGCTAATGCTACTGCTGCTACTTGAATGGTGCCATTAGGAAAATAATGACAGTGGAAATATCATTAAAGTTTTGAAACCTGTGAAGACAAGGAAACAATATTTATTTTTAACTGGGTTTTATTTTTGGAACAAAAAGGCAAAAAATAATTAATCTTTCTATCTCTTCTGCTCATTTGAAGAGATCTTTGACCAAAGCAATGCTGAGTTTGACTTCAAATGCTGTCCAATAAGTTTATATCAAATCTCAACAAAAACAGTGTTTTGAGCATAGCACACCTTAATTGTGCTTTGTGTATTGCACAAACATCTCTCATACATGTATAGATGTTGTGAGAACACATCTGTTAAAATTGTGGCATTGTAGGAAATTCTTACTCTGTTAGAGGTAATATTTAAAGTAATATTTGTGAACTTCATGCTCAGTTCCAATGGTAAAACTATGCAGTCAGTGCTTTTAGAAAAGGAGACTGTTTTCAGATACAGTGCAAATGAAGTGTGGAGTTCTGTATGCACAATTTGTGTCTGAGAACAGGCAGAGTGAGCAGAAATAGGTTCATCTTTACAAATATCCGGAATATAGGTTGTGCTTTAGAAAAAGATTAAGTTTGATTAAATTCTTATTCCTATTTATAAAGGAAGAACCCTGCAGAAGTGTGAGATACATCACACTTGTCATCTTCCACAGTATTTCATAACAAGAACTCTTGTGATGTTAGCTATTATTCAGTAGAGGACTATGTATCTTTCTGGTATAAAAGGCAAGAAAGTTTTCTTGCTAAGAAATCACTGAGAAATCCATTAGTGATTTTGGAGCTATTAAGTCTTTACTTATTTCCAGGTCAAAGCTGATAGCAAAAACTTATTTCAATAGCGTTAGGGTTTGGGATTCCTTAACCATAACTTACTTGAAATATTTAACATTTGTTCAAAATCTTTCGGTTTTAAAACAAAAAGTCAGCACAATCAGGGCAAGAGTGAAAATGTCTTTCTCTGAGCTCTGCATTTTTCATTCCTTGTAGCTCTATTCTTGGCAGAAATACCTTTCCTTTTTTCATTTGTGCTCTATGGACCATAAAAACTGCCTTTATGGAGGAGAGAACTCTGTATGCATTAGTTTTATTGTTTTTATGCTGACACAACAAAATCTAAATTGTCTGGTTCACTTAGGGGTTTTCAGGCCTCAGCGGTTCTGAAAAAATAGGGAAAAAATAAAAGAAAAAAAATAGAAAAGTAATACTCTGAAGTCAAAGGGTTAGAGTGAATGAGACCAGGATAAAAAAGGAGAGTGTCTTTTTCCATTTTTCTGTGATGACTGAGAAGAAGATAACCTAATAGTTCTATGAGACAATAAAGAAAATAAGGTATTAGATATTAAAGAGATCGGCATTTATAGCTAGCTGTGAAATTGTTCAAAAAATATGATGATACTCAGAAGCCCACTTGAATTATGTTTATCTGTTGGGTGATAGAGGACAGCTAAGCTGATTTAAGTCTGTTCTGCTGTCCAGCAAAACTGGAGTAAGGTACAATATTTTCAGGATACTTCGGGTACTAGTGATTAGCCCTGTGCTCTGTAAAAACTATGCCCTATCCTATAGCAATGGTTCAAAACTGTGCACTACACCTATCTGAATGCAGAGTTTGTTTTGTGCATGGCATTGTATTATCCTGTGGAGGTATCAGGTGCAGATATGCAATTAAGACGAAATTGTGTTTTAAAGTGCTTGGCTATGTCAAAATCAGTAATTATATTGCTTTAGCTGTCTCAAAAACACCACTTACTTTTGGAGCATAGAATTAGCTAAGGCTTATGAGAAATTATTTTGGTCTTTAAAACAAATTTAAATGTATTATTCAAAACAAAATATCTTCAACAAGATGTATAGTCATGTGTGAAAGCTAAAAAATTAGGTGTGTAAAGCTAAAAAATTAATAAGAAGTGTCATCTTTTATTCTGATTCCTCTATTTATCGTTATTTCCTTATATAACTTATTTTATTTATTTATTATTAGTACTTGTATTATTTCCTTATATTACTTATATCCTTATATTACTGTTTAGTTCAGAAGCCCCAGTAATGGACAATTGTTGTCCACTTCAGAAACATTGAGTTGTTTGGAGAAAACAGTACCTGTTCCAAAGAATTCAGTTTCATAATAAGAACTGGGAGAGGTGGATCAGTGTACACAGATATATATTACAGAAATAATAAAGTATATTAAGTGCACAATGGAGAAAACATGTCATGGGTCATTGATAGGTATTTGAACAGTAGCAATCAGCCTTTACAAATTTCCATTTGGTGAGACTACAGACAGGTGAACAGTCTATGTTTCTGTACAATTTATTTTCATTTATGCTAATGTTCAAATTCTTTCAGATAGCCTTATCTTTGAGTTTTGCTGTATTTATAATACTTCAGGAGAATTACAGGATTCCTAAAACATTCTTTACCTTAGGCTGTTTTTTCTCTCAGTTTTAAGCTTGTCACACTATGATTTGAAATGTATTCCATTAATTAACTTTGTTGATCTCACTATTAATGGTACTAATCCTCTCTGGCCTAAAACACTGGAGACATATCCCAGATGTTTTAGAACATCTAGGAGCCATAAGAGGATTTGTTTCACCTAAATAATGTTTGTTTCACCTATAATATTTGTTTCACCTAAATTTGACATCTAGCCTTCTTATATTTAGAAAAAATTATTGAGATACATGAGTGCTTTTGCCATTGTTAAGAACATCAGAAATGTATTTTCTAGTTTATTTCACAGCTATATAGATTTAGAGCATATGTCAAAACAAAATGTCAAACTTACAAAAAAAGAATAAGGAATTAATAAAATAGCTTAGACTATGAACGGTTAAGTTTGGATTCCCGTACTCATGTTCAGAATCTCCAAAGAGTCATGTATGAAACAACTGGGATGAGTCTACTTGAGTTTCAAAGGAATGAAGGGGAAGAAAAGACAAGAAAACACACTTGTCTGGATAATGATGGGCTTGCCTTTCTTTTGATGTATGAGCTACATAAATTCACAATGCTTTTGGGGTTTGTTTGGTGTGTTTCTTTTGTTTTCACTTGTTTGGTTAGGGCTTTTTCCCCAAAATAGGAAATTATATATTTCTTGAAATTGCTCAAGGTCAAAATTTGAAGAATCTCCAGAAATTCTTATTAATTACTGTACATAAGTTGACACCAATAAAGCAAAGAAATCAATGAAAACTCAAAGTTGGAAGGGGCCTCT
The DNA here is from genome assembly GCA_013397915.1 of Daphoenositta chrysoptera. Classification (NCBI taxonomy): domain Eukaryota; kingdom Metazoa; phylum Chordata; class Aves; order Passeriformes; genus Daphoenositta; species Daphoenositta chrysoptera. Next base: position 1,394,655 of record VZRO01001744.1, on the reverse strand, counting down.
AGAGGTCCCTTACTCTTGTAAGAGGAGGTCTGCTTTCCTAATTGAAAACATGGTGATAGATTAATTTATTCAGAGTGCATGGAGTTAGATTAATTTATTCAGAGTTACATTACACTGTGTCAGTATTTCCAGTGAGCTGATTCTACTACTTCTGTGACCTACATGTTCCAATACTTAGCTTTTCTCACGGTGAAGAATTTTTTCCGTACATACTCAGAGAATTTCCCATTAGCAGCTCTGGGTATTGCCTCTTACGCTGTTTCCATGCATCCTAATGAAGAGAATAACTTCAGCTTCTCTCTAACATTCTCTTTAGGTAATGGAAGAAGGTGATTAGCTTCTCTGTAAGCCTTCCATTCTAGGAACAACGTTTCCATAAGTTTTTCTTTGTAAGTTACCATCTCCAATCTTCTGATCACTTTGGTGGACACTGTCTAATTTTAACACGTCTTTGAACTCAGAGAACAAAACTGGACACAGCATTCTTGGTGTGGCTTGACAAGTGGCAAGTATTGGAGATTAATCACTTCCTTTGTTCTGCACTTGGCTATAGTCTTCCTGATACTGCCTGCAGTTTTCTTTCCTGCTGCAGAGATGGGCTGCTTAGACATGTTCTGCTAGCTGTCTTCTTGGTACCATAAGTCCTTTTCAGCCAAGGTTCATTCACACCAGTCAATTCCCAGCTAGTATGGATGCTTGGGATTACTTTTTCTCAGGATAGTATTTGAATTTATCCTTCGTAAACCTCATGCATTTTCTGTTATACTAATTTCCAAGCCTCTTGTGACCTATCTGCATGGTAGCTCTTTCTTTCAGTATTTCTGCCTCTCCTCTCTGTTTTGTGTCATCCACAAACTTGATGAGGGTGCTTTCAATACCATTTTACCGACTGTTTGTAAAGATACTGAGTAGTATCAGGACTGACCCTTGACAAAAGGGTCAAATCTTGACAAGATGCTAATCTGGCCTCGAGCTGTTAACTACCACTTCCTTTGCCAGTTCTCCACCTGTAGCTGCTCCATCTGTCCAGTACTTATCCTTCTAGGTTGTCATCAAAGCTGTTTTGAGAGACCATGTTAGACACCTTGCTAAGGCTAATACAGATTGGTCTTTTTGAAATCTCTTTTCATATGTCATTCTTTTTGTCAGTGCAAACGTCTAAGTGATGAGCTTGGTGAAGCCATTCAGAAGTGACATTTCATAGTCTGTCCATTACAGAAGGTCATAATGAATGGGCATTGTTCCTTGGCTTTAAAACAATCAGTGAATCAACTTTAAGGAGAGTAAGTTGCCTCCACTAAGCCTGCAATGCTCAGGAAAACAAAGTCACAAAGCTGTTATACACAGTGTCATAAATAGAAAATACTGTAGTAGGATTGGGAGTCTGCATGTTTTTTCCTGACCTAGTGATTGGGATGATTTAATTCTCATGTGGTGAAGAGTGCTTTCATAAAATATATCAGAAATGGGTTGATGACTTTTTAAATTTTTTTTTTTCTCAAAATGTAATCTTAATTACCTTCAATCATTCCTTAGTTACCACAGCCTTTTGAGTTTAAATATTTCATGGGTGAAAGCAAAGCCGAAGTATTTTCTGTGGCACCTAAATGCTTTTAGAAGCCAGGAAAGAAGTTGTAAGCTATCATTAAAATAAAAATCTCCATTAATGGATCTGTAATTTTTCCTTTGTAGAGAAATGTCAGAATTAGCCTGGCATATTTTTATCGTGCATTTATCCACTCTTGACTTGTATCGTAAGGTCTGCTTCCATGTACTTTGATTCTTGTTTATTCTGTCATTTATTCATCATCCTGATATTTTGTGGTCCAAAGTCCTGCTGCTCAGATATTTCTTTCCAAGCCAGTGCTCCAGGATGGAGCAGTAAGTAACACATTACTGAAAATGACTCATTCTGTTTCCAGACTCATATTTATACATAGCATTGGAGGATGACTAACTTAGAGCCTTTGCCATGGTTGCATTTGTGGTCCCTGACAAGCACAGTTATCTTCCAATGATGTTTAATTTATGAATACTGAGTATGACACTGACAGCATCCTCTGAATGTCATTGTGAGAGCTACCATTTTATGCATAGGTTTTGATGCTGAGATGAGTTTCTAGATTCGCTTAATCTTTTCAGTTCCAGCTTTCCTATTAGTTAGCTCTCTTTTTAATTCCAGTGAAATTCAAGTCATAGGCAGCTTTCTTACTATTCTGCATTGTCTCCAGCTTTCCTGAGGGAACACAAGCATAGTAAATCATGTCACCACAAGTTATCTTATACAGACATCATTTCCAGTTGATTTCAAGTTAAGTTGGATTTCCCGACAGTGATCTCCCGTTAGATGAAACAATATGGTGAACTAACCTAGATAAAATAATACACTTCATTGATGGAGTATATAGGTTGATTACCCAGATTGATTTGCACACAGTGAAAGAAGGTGGAAACATAATGTAAATTGCAGCATCTGCTTCTAACAGTATGAATGATACAGTCATAACCACAAGAAGTAAATTGGAGTGTCATTCTCTTTAATTCAATGTCAAATGGGCTCCTGATGCTTTTGATTGTTCTGACTTCTTGATTTTCATCAATGAGTCTGCTGAGTATTTTGGCAAACACAAGGCAACTATTTGTGGTTATATTTTCCTAACTCAAATGATGAAGGTTTTTTAATTTAAGATTGAAAAAAAAACCCCTTGTGCATTACAAAAAAAACCCAAAAAACAGACATAGGGTTCAAAAGTAGATGGCATTTTTCCCTGGCATAATTTCAGCTTTTAGGGGTGAAAGAAAGTAGCGCAAAAACATTGTAGTGTTCTGCCTATACAAGAAAATGAAGACATCACTGTTGACTTTACAGTGGTGAGCCATGTGCACTGATATTCTAGGTTTTGTGTTCTCTTCTAAAGTCTTGTTAATCATGTGTAGACTGTTTTAACATTTTTGTTTCAATTATTACAGTAAATGAGCTGTCCTCTGCAGGAGCTTTCTCTGATTTTGTTGATGACCTTTTTCCTTTTCTTTTCAATAGTAGCAGTGGCTTCATCCTAGTTGATTAAATCAGTCATCATAATATGAACACTCTGTCCTTTTGAGGATATTATTTTTTTTTTTCTCATGTTCTAGTTATTGAGTAGAAAACAACCATTCCCCTTGCTAATATTTTTTCATCCCGGAGTTTATTTTTTTTTTTTTTTCTGAACAAAAATAGAAAAATACGTATGTATTACAGTTCATTCTTTATTTTTTTATTATGTCTCATTTGGCTTTTTCGTTTTTTTTTTCCCATCACATGAGTCGGCCATGTGCATCTAACCATTGACTAAAATTGTTTTCTCTGCCAAGGTTTTATATTGCTCAGATTATTTGTAGTGACTAAAATATTTACTGGGGTTAACACTGGATGATAAAATAATTAAATATGAGTTCTTGGTAAAATTTTACAAATATTAAAAACATTTTTCCCCCCTGTCTGCATTACACAGTAACTTAGAATCCTACAGAGGTGATGTGCATTGCTTGAAGTATATTATACTACAATGCAATATTAAATGCTTGAAAAAGTTATTTAATTTAATAAACAAATGCCATGAAGAGAGACCCTATCTGCTTGGTCGTCTCTATTCTATGTGTTCACAGAATATTCTGAAGAAAAATGCTTTCCTCATTTGTTTCTTTTGAAATCAGGCCCAGACTATGTTCAGTACAGTAACAATGCGCATAATGTAGAGCCCTAAAAGTCTCCTGTTTTGTTAGCATTGACACCAGACTTAGTTCAAATGCTTGATTTGCTAAGTCCTCATGCATAGTGAAAGAACTCTTGGATTCTATCTCAGTAGGGGGAGAAAGTAGTCTCTTCTTTCTAAATAAATGTTCTTTTCATTCCTCATACACTGCTAATTCTCTTTTGGATCAGAATTTCTGGCTATCAATCAGCTGAACTTCAGAAATGTTTGTAATGTCAATCTTTGTTTAGTATTTCTACCAGAGCTGATGGCAGAAATATGTTTAAGGCTGACATTAAAAGAGGAAAGGCACCTTTAAAAGTCTGGTAATAGTAGTGCTCACACGGTATTCCTACATTTTATTTACTAGGCAAAATTTAACATTACAGAACATTTTCTGATACATCTTGAGTTTGCAGTGTTATTAAACAGATGGGGCAAATGTGGTTGGTATAAGATGTTCAGTATTTCTAATACCTTCAGTTTTCCAGTCATTATGACCTGTTAAGCACTGTGTTTTACCAAAATGAGAGAAGGTAATTATCTTCTTTTCAAAGCTACTCAAGTGAAAAAAAAAAAGAAGCAACTCCACCGTAGTTGCACAGAATCAATTTCTTCCAAACTACTGACTCCTTTGTCCCAAATTACTGATTGCCTTCCTACCACAACAGTTCTTTTTATTCTGGAAATGAAAACATACATTAATTTTTAGGACTTCCAGTGGTCAATTTCTGTTAGACAACCTGGCATTATTATGACGAGAGAGTCACATTATCTCTTACCTAAAATCTTTCTCCAAGTATTTTTGTCATATACAATAGATAAAATGTTATCTTCCCTCTCCATCACAACTTTCTCCACACACTGCCATCTGTAAGTGCTTTGATTACTTCAGATTGGCACATTGTGCATTAGGTTTTCAGAACTGTTCAGCTGAGTGATTGAAATAAGAGTGAAATTTCACTTGTGCCAAAATCCACAGATTCTCCTACAAAACTCAACAACATAGTTGGTTATCTTTGCTAGAGTTAAATACTTAATAGTTTCCCACTGACCTGAAGTACTTCTGGGCCTTCCTCCTACACAAAAACATATAAACAATAAAAACAGATAACAGATATCTCACATTTGGCAGTCTGTCCAGTTGTTTATTTTTACATGGAGAAGATGAGAAGTACAGATGAGATGAAAGGCACAGGCACCGAGATGAGAGCAATGTGCAAACTGAGAATTTGCTTTCACTCTTATAAGCATATTATTCTCATTCATATTGCATCTAATATTTGTCTTTCAGAAATCCAAAATCTCCACTTACGACAAGATGTGGGCCTTCATGAGCAGCAGGAGGCAGTCAGTACTTGTCAAAAGTAATGAAGAAGGTATCCAACGCGTGCTCACCTCAGATTACGCATTTTTAATGGAGTCGACAACCATTGAGTTTGTCACACAGAGGAACTGTAACCTAACACAGATTGGAGGCCTGATAGACTCCAAAGGTTACGGCGTTGGAACTCCCATGGGTAGGTGATATGTCAGCCCCTTCTTCTCTGTTCATTAATCTTGGCTGCTGCAGTAGCATAGGAAACAGTCCGGTACACTGTTCCTTTCTCTACGTTGCTAGCATTTACCTTTATTTTCTTTTTCCCAACCAGGCAAAATGTGTATTTTGTCAAAGTATATGGATTTTATTATGTTTTCCAAACAGGTGACAGTAGTTACTTTATAAACAGTTGGATATTTTAATGTGATAAATTTATCTTACATGTTGCCTTCCATATGCTCAACAACAACAACATAAAATCTATAAAATAATAGAAGTACTATTCACAGTACTTTATTTTATAAAAAAAAGTTTTAGAGATGTTGATTTCTGTCTTTAGAGAATGAAACCCTAGTAGCAGAAGGCCTGCATTAGCAAACAGGGCTGATGCTTCTAAAGAGACAGGGCTAATCACTGAGATTGCTAAAGGAGGAGGTAAGATTCCACATCATGCCACAAGACAAAACAAATATTGGTTTAGCCTTGTGGAATATGGCTTTGCATATTGGCATGGAAATTCCAATCCCTTAAGTATTTTCCAGGTCAGCTGTTTTTCACTAAGTACAAAACTTTAGTTGCAACATTAAAAGCCAGCTACAGGTATTAGCTTGGCTCCAGCTTGGCTCCTAGAATCCACAGAATGGGATTCAGCAAGAACTGAGGTCCCACTGAGTGCAGTGATTTTTTTAAGGACATGAGATGAAGATCTGGCTTTAGATTTCAGAATAGGTGGGAATAAAAATGGCGTGACACAAAGACTGTTGAGTACTGCACAATGATTCTACTTAATACTGTAAGTTCTGCTGACTTATTTCTCATGCAAATATTTATTTAAATTTCATTTTAATAAGAATTTATCATTTTTTGATTGATGTGAATATGTTTTTATTTTTTCTCAGGTAGGTGTTATGTTTGGAACTATTTTTGTTTGTTTTGATACCATATACCAAATCATTGTACTGGGAAGGTTGTGTGCAGTGCTTTAAATCAAGCACATGGAAAAGAATTTTAAGAAATAAAGTTTACTGGAATATCTTGGATAAAGAGCTATCTAGCATTATCAAATATAGTTTTATGTATATATTGGATATATTTACTGCTGCTTCAATAGTATCTTTGAAATTTTCATTATTTCAGTAATTTTCTATGTAATGGACACCTGCTGAAGAAAGTATAATTCTGTTCATTCTATCTTTGAACAGTTAGTTGCTAGGAATCTAGTTTTGATTCATACCAATTTTTCCATGCTGTTCTGTTGTGGCTCTTGTATTGCTGAATATAGTCTGTAGACATGTATATGATAGAATGGACTGGACTTCAGTCCTGTGGGACTTTTCGGCATCTTGTATGTTCTTATATATAAACCTTTTTGTTATTTCGTTATTTATACTTTCAATTTAGGTTTACTATGAAGAAAATCAAATCCTAGGGATAGTTTAGAATCCTTAAATAAATGCAAATTTGTGAAGTATCTGAAGAATGCCCCAGAAATTTAACTGAACATTGAAATGCCAAACTGATAGGAATCAGAGAGACTAAAACACTTTAGAAATTATTCTGTTTATGTGTAAGTCAGAGAAGCATCATGAACCAGAGAAAGTGGCTTTAAAACAATGATAAATCCAGAAACAGAATTCTGAAGTTTAAGTTTAGGTTAAGAAATGTGAATGTAAAGAGGCAAGGAAGTAAACTGTTCTTTGTCTCCAACTTTATATGAGGAGAATAGGCACTATTTCTTCACTAACTTTGAGTCGTATCAAAGACATTATGCAGCTCTTATTCATCCTCAAGTTTCCAAGTAACAATAAATTATTGTGTCAAGAGAAAAAACAGTGTTGTGCAAGGGGATATGAGAGCTGACACTTGTCTTGAATCAAGATGAAACAAGAGAGGACATACCTGCAGGAATCAGCGGTCACCAAAGGAGGTAAAATAAGAGTTGAAACAGTGTTAAACTTAACAAAAGAAGTTGAAGAGAGATCTGAAAAAAAGATGACAGCTTCATAAGGGGAAATAGAGCCGAGTGTAAAATAGCATGTAAAAGAAACTTTTTCACAAAACAAATGTAGGTAGAACAAAACAGCATCTGGGACTTTCCTAGAACAGCTAAGAGTAAGAGATTAATCCAATATTTGGACAGTATCTATAAAATGTTGTTGAGAGAGATGACATTTATAATGGGTTTATATCCTGTGTATTAGGTGCACAGTCTCAGAAGAAAGGCATTGTGCAGCCTCTGCTAGAATGATGCATAGTTTGCACATACATTTGAAAGGAATCCTTATGAAGAAGCATTTCCATGGTGTCTGTCAGAATAGTTTTGTTAAATATTTTGCTTTATTGAAGCTAAAAAGTATTACAGAGCAGTGGATAATGCAAAATATTCTCATGCATTATAGTTAATCTCATTTATACAGGAAAAAATAATTCCAGAGACTTTAAAAGAACTTATGACATGGTTATATCTATAGAAGTAGATTACATTGTTATTTAATGACTAGAAAAGAAGTTTATAGACATGCAATTGAGTAGTATCTTTTTAGAGTTAATAATCCTAAGAGTAACTTGTCAAGTGCTTGGAAAACTGCGGTGTAATGGCTTCATACACAAAGTATGTGGTACTGCTTTTGCCTATTTGAGAAGCAACTTGTCTCCAAGCAGAACAATACAGAACTATTTGTGCTCATAAAATCAGGGAATCACAGAACATACTGTGTTGGAAGGGACCCATCAGGATCATTGAATGCAACTCGTGACCCTGAACTGGACACTCTAAAAATCACACCCTGTGCCTGAGAGCGTTGTTCAAACACTCCTTGAACTCTGTCAGGCTGGTGCTGTGACCACTGCCCTGGGGAGCCTCTTCCAGTGCCCAGCCACCCTCTGGGTGAAGACCATTTCCTGATACAAACCTAAACATCCCCTGACTCATCTTCATGCCATTTCTAGTCCTGTCACTGATAACCACAGTGAAGAGATCAGTACCTGCCCCTTCACTTCCCCTCCCGAGGAAGTTTTATCTGCAATGAGGTCTCCCCTCAGTCTCCTCTATGCTGAACAGACCAAGTGCCCTCAGCTGCTCCTCACACGGCTTCTCTTCCAGACCCTTCACCATCCTTGCAGCCCTCATTCAGATGCTCTCTAATATCAAAACTGCCCCCAGCACTCAAGGCAAGGCTGCCCCAGCTCAGAGCAGAGCAGGACAATCCCCTCCCTTTCCCGGCTGGCCATGCTGTTCCTGATGCCCCCCAGGACACGCTTGGCCCTCCTGGCTGCCAGGGCACTGCCAACTTACATTCAACTTGCCATGCAACAGGACCCCTAGGTCCCTTTCCACAGCACAGTTTTCCAGCCTCTCATTCCCTGGTCTATACACACAACCAGGGTTGCCCTGTCCCAGGTGCAGAATCTGGCACTTGCCCTTTTTAAACTTCATATGGTGTTACAGGCATGGTATTAGGAAGATATAGATATCATCTGCAAAATTAAAAAAAAAATATCCAGTTTATCACCTGGAATAGTGGTCTGAAATCGCAGAAGTATTTGCACATAAGGTTAAGTTTGTAGAATACAGTTGTTACACGTCCTATTTATGTTGACTGCAGTAGAAAGGATATGGTTACTTTTGGAGAACAGCTCTAAAGGAAGTAGGTGCAACATATCTTGATTATTTTGAAGGCAATAGAATAATAGTTAGTGAGAACATAATTTGCTTGATTTTAAGCAGCTACAAGAAAAAGAGGTAAAAGCTTTCCTAGCAGAAAAATATGCTACCAGTTTATGACAAGATAATAACCTGGAAAATGCAAACACCCAAATATAGCACCAGTTTAGAATACTGCAGTAAAAGCTCTCTGCTCATGATGTTAATATTTTAAATTTAGAGAAAGAAAGTTGCACAAGATTAGGAGAAAAAAAACCTAGCGGATCAGGCAGTACATGGGTATCAATTCCTTCCAAAAAAATGGAGAAGCAAAATATGAGTTTACACGATTATTTTATTTCCTCTAAAAGCAATAGTGAATTAAACAAAGATTAGATTGTTGAAATGTAACTTTGATGAAGGAAATTGGAAATCATGTACTTTTGGCACAAAATAGGATCATCAGAATCAGTGTACATCTTTAAAGTCAACAAGATACAGTGATGTTTGAAATAGATGCAAGGGAGAATTATTTGCTGCAGTGAAATATAAACTAGAGAGAGTGACTTTGCTAAGTTATGCATACAACGACTGTTTCTCATGATACATATTTTTAAATTAAAGTTTTGTATATACCAGTGTTTGTTTTCAGTCAGCCACCTCTGGCGCTAGGCTAAAAAAGTTGATTTATAATGTAAAGACAAGAACAGACCTGGGATGAGATGTTTGATAGCAACTGATACTTTGGAGCAGATAAGGGAGAACCTTGTAAGAGGTCCTGTTTGTTTTGTTTTCTATCTTTGCAACATTGTTTATAGCTTTGTAACCAAGAGTATAACACTTGCCTTGCTAGAGAACATTTGTTTGCTTTTTTTTTTAATCTTCCGGTTTGAAGATCCACACTCAAAGTATTTTTATTTGCTTTATTCTGGTATGTTTTGTCAGGAGGCACTATTTTGCCAGTTCTTTGTTCTTCATCATTGGATCTGGTAGAGAGGAAAACTATCTGCATACAGTTTTCAACATGGTGTACAGTTGATTTCTAATTTCTGACATATTCTAATAATATGGATATGTATCATCCACAGTTATCTATTAGAAATATAATAAATTTCTTTTAGTGGTAGGAATTTGTCTTTGTCGGGGCACTCACCTCAGCATCCAATATTGATGTTCAAGGGAGGAAGGAGGGGAGGGAAGGAGGGAAGGAGAAAGAGAGAAAAGACTCAAAAAGGAACTGAACAAAGGTGTACTGGGAGAGGAGGAGGGAGGGAGAACAAACCCTTTGGGTATACAGAGCAGCTTATTCTTTCCATTTCAGATACTCTAAAGGGTTTATTATCATCTCCAGTAATTTCAATTTCCCATTTCATCATCATGCTTGGTAGAGGTGTTTCAAATTTGGCTTGTTCTTGAATAAAGCCCAGTTAGGATAAATTTACCATTGCAAAGAGTTCCTAAATGTTTATGATACATCCACATGCTTATGGTCATCCTATCAAACAGAAATTGTAGCATTTTTTCAAGAAAATCTGACCAATCCAACAATCTACTTTTTATGTCCTACTGAAACAGTTGATATGAATTTCCTATGGTCAACATACTGTAAAACAAATTAATATTAAGAGACAAATGCTATTTTCCATAATGAATATTTACTAACATTGTTGCTAATGTGAAGTGAACCACATGAAAGGTTAGAAATGTAGCTTCTATGTACTTTAATATAAAGTCTTAATGGTCTGTGAAGCTAGGGTTGCCCTGTCCCAGGTTTTTCTTTTTTCTTTTTTTTTTCTTTTTTTTTCTTTTTTTCCTTTTCTATTTTCTACTTTCCAATTGGAAGAAGCATAGCTGAAATAATCTTTTGGAAAAATCATACTGTATATCTCTGGGATGGTTTCAGGTTCTTATTTCTTTTCTAAATTCCTGTTTCTCTTCAACATGTTTGACAGCAGGCCACTTCCCATCTGGCTTGGGCAGATTTTCTACCGAATTGCCATTTGCTTCTATGTTGAACCTGGAGCACATAGATGGCTGACAAGTGAATATTTGGAACTGATTCCATATGCATAGATCTACTGAACATGCACCTTTCAGATCATCTGCCTTTATGTGGCAGATGAGGACTATCTTGTCTATATATGCCAGACAAACTCTGTCTGTGGAGATATATGCAAAGTAATGCCTTTGACATTTTGAAAATGAAAAATGGTATGTGTAAGTAATCTTAAAAAATTGCATATATTTCTTCTAGCTCTTAAGAAATACAAAATGGAAAGTAGTGCTTGAGAGATATGGTGCATAGAAGAATGTAGTCATTTCTCTAATGTTTCTCTGTTGCTGAGCTACAGAAAATTGCAGAATTAGGTTAAGAGGGGGCTTCAGTGTTGGAGCAGTGATGTTCCTCTAACACCTGATAATGGTGAGGCAAAAAAAAAACTTGACAAAAGGTGAAATACCCATTTATTTATCCTTTATTCCTGTGCAGTTAATGCAATCAACTTGTGCTTTTAATATTAATAATATCTCAGTTGTAAAATGTAATGAGAAAAATCTTTGAACCTGTTGCATTATTCTCTTCACTTTTACAATGTTTTTTGGCTAGCTTTTTACTTGCTGTGATCAAACTATGACTCTTACTTTTAGAGCATATCACTCTTTTTATCACTGGCTCTTCCATATTAATGGACTACCAAGATACCCTGAAAAATACTGGAAAGGGTTTAACATTCAGATCTTTGAAAGCTAACCGTTAACTCAAAAATTGTTAAAAAAAAAAGTGCACTCCTCTAACTAAATAGAGACTCTTTACTGTGCATGGGGACAAAATATATCTCTTGGGATATGAATGATGTTAAGTGATGTATTTTGGGGTCAACATTTCCAGCGTTTCATTGGCAAGATAAGTCTTACATAAATACCCATTATACAAAGGTACAATAATTTGCAATTGTAACACAGATACAGGTATGAAAATTTATTCATATAAGTGCATAAAATAGATCTGCACAGGGTATACCTATGACTTAAAAATAGAAAGTTGGCAAGTACTGAGATGCAAGTAAGTTATACATCACATGTCAAAAAGAAAAAAATATAAGAATAAAATAAACAGCCTACCAACAGAGATGCATTGGCTGCAGGCCCCAGATATCAGCACACTCACTTAAGTTCAAAGCATGAAACAAAACTTCAAGGTTCTTATATTCTACTGATTCAGAGGTGCCTTTTCAAGTGAAGTTCTCTTTTCTGTAAATTCAAATGAAGTATCAAATAAAATGTCTTTTTTTTACAGACATTTTTACCTTTCACACAAAAAATTATATTTTTCATAGTACATTGTTTTAAGAGATAATCAAAAATGTGCCCACTCACATATGAATTCCAAAAAATCTCTTTGGCCAACTAATGTAATGCACATCACTTGCATGTAGAAATTTCTTTATATATTTTTGCATAATATAGCCAGTCTTAACATTTTTTAATTTGATTTTTGTAAAACTAGAGCCAAGGGTGGGGTGAATTTCCTTTCTTTTGTAATTTTTTAAATTTCAGTCATCTGTGTAGCATGTAATTAAAATGTTGTTTGGAATATGTGCATTTTGAAGACAGTAAAATATATGTAATTTCATCAGACATAGAATCTAAAAAGAGTGTTTCACACTCCACTCACTTAAATTAAAGATTTCACTGCAGAAAAAAAGAGTTTCAGACAATAATTTATCATCTGCTACTTGATACCTTCTCTAGGAATATGGCTTCATGAATTATTTATATTTATCTAAGCCATTAATAAATTAAATACAATAGTGTTCTTCCTACCTCAGTGAAAGGCTGTTGGATTCAAACAGGATTTAAACAAATAATTAGTTTATTCAGCAAATGTATAACAATTATCATGTTGTATCCTGTAAGCATATATAAGTTCAGCTGATTTATATTACCTGTTCTGTCTCCAGGGAGTGACCTATAAGAAGTGTTCACAGTAAAATTTTTATGTTATAATACTGAATTTTTTTAGCTGACCTGACCATGTTCTTAATGCACCTGCATTATTTTACAAAATTTTTCACTATCTGCCCTTTTTTAGTGGCATGTTTCCAAATATAGACAATTTTAAATCAGGCACAACAGGAAATATAAATTACTCAAGACAGATCTTTTAATACATGCTGCAATTTCAAATATTACAACTTAATGTATTAAAAATACAAACAAATAAATAATTCATTTCCTAAGTATGCAACAGCAAGTGAAAAGAATAGTCTTAACTCCCCCCTTAGAGTTCAGTCTACCTCCTTCCTTGTTGCATTTATTATTCCAGTCAGATTTTGCAGCCGTTTTTGTTTTTTTTTTTTGTAATCAGCTAAAAATTACTTTTGGGGCTTGCCTGTAGAATAAAAAGTAGATAAGAGTAAATGCCTTTTAATTGTATGAATAACACTTCATCATCCTATCGATGTGGAGGATGTTGTACCCTATGTTTTGTCTAGCTTTTGAAAGACCAGAGCTTTGATATTTGGAACAGCACGTCTGAATACAATGTGTGGTAATGGTTCAAAGCTGCACCAGGAGAGGTTTAGACTGGACATGAGGAAGCCTTTCTTTATCCAGAGGGTGGTCAAGCACTAGAACATACTTTCTAGAGAGGTGGCTGATGCCCCAAACCTATCAATGTTGAAGAGACATTTGGACAATATCCTTACCAATGTGCTTTTACTTGGTCTTTTACTTGGATCAGTCAGGCAGTTGGACTAAATGACTGTTTTAAATCCCTTTAAACTGAAATATTCTATTCTGTTCTGTTCTGTTCTGTTCTATTCTATTCCTTGGATGCATTGTTTGTGTAGTTCATTGCTTCATCTTTCCCTTTCCCTTTCCCTTTCCCTTTCCCTTTCCCTTTCCCTTTCCCTTTCCCTTTCTCTTTTCCTTTCCCTTTCCTTTTCCCTTTCCCTTTTTCTTTTGTCCCTTGTCTTTTTCCTTTTCTTTTTTCCTTTTCCTTTTTTGCCGTATCTCTTCTCTCTCTTTTTTTTTTTTTTTTTCCTTTTACACTTAGAGAAGGTTAATAGATACTCCAAAACGATTGGGTATGAATTTTAATCACTGAATGCCTTTATCTTACTTCAGTATTCCCAATATGTTTTAGTGTAGGCAAGCAGACCAATCACATTACTTCAGTTCTTGCCAATGCTCAGTTCTGACAGAGTTTTTTTCTTCTTGTTAAGAAGATGAAGTACTCTGTTGCTTTTCCAACTGCTTTTTGGGGACAGATTTGAAGGAAAATACTTCTTTTCCCTAAAGAAGTGTTTGACAAGAGACTTTACATGCTTGATGCTTCCATTCTATGGTGCTCTTCAATGGTCCTGCAAAAAAAAAAAAAAGTGCACAGACATTCCTGCACATTTTCAGCCTGTTGCTCTAAATTTAATTTACTTCTATTAGAAACAAGAGGGATAGCAAAGATTTATAGATCTGTTTCTGTAAACCAGATCATTTATTAAAAAAAAAAAAAAAAAAAAAAAAAAAAAAAAGAAAAAAAAAAAAGTAAGGCTGAAGTTTCACTATCATGTCAAACTGCCATAGGGCTGCTGCACTTTGAAAAAACTTTCAGCTATTTGAGCTGGTTTAGTGAACTAAAACAGCAGAATACTGTTCATCTTTTATTTTCATAAGATTAATTTGCTTTATATTTATCTACATAGCTGCTAATTAAGCTTGAAGACAACTAGTCATAATATGCAGGAAGCAGCCATAGCAGGCAAACAGGGATGTGGGAGAGAAAATGAGATTTCTGCATAGCCAACTGTTGGGTCAAGTCTGAAGACAATCCTGAGAGACTTCCCTGCTTTCTGGTAGTTTTAAAAAGGTCTAATGTATCTCTCAGTAGCAGAAATAAAACAGTTTTACTTTAACACATGTGAGTAAATGCAGTGCAGTGACTTTTCCATATGTTTAAAACTGTTTGTTTTTCCAAATACCATCATATTGGTGCTTCTTTTTTTTTTTTTCCCTTCTTTTTCTTTTTTCCTGGAAGTCTAGGCTAAGAATCAAAGAACATTATGCTAGCAAGAGAGCCACAAGAAATGAGAATACTGGTTTTTATTACATACTTCTAAAAAAGAAAGAAAATCAGGATCCCACGGATCCTTTCAAAAGTAACTGTTTGGAGTTTATAAACATTCCTTGCTCTTTGAAGTTACTGTAGCTAAGGCTGCTTTATGTATCCTGAAATAATTCTCTTTTCACTCCTCCACCAAACTTAATAGGTGACATGTTTTGAAGAGTCGTTTTGAAAACTTTCCTTAAATCTCTGGGTAGAAAACAATGCTAGTGAGCACAATGACTGGCACTGAGCATTCCTGGCACATTTATTTCAAGCAATGCATACATTTGGCAGTCAGTGATCAATGCAGAACATAACTTTAGGCACTTTTTTCCCGGGAGACGCAAGCAGGTTTTTTTTCTTAAATATTTTTGTTATTTCTCCTAAACAATAAACAATTTTCCAAAATCAGAATTATATGTTGCCTTGTTTGAAGAACTAAAAGAAAAAAGAACACCCTAGGCTTCACAGAGACAGTTAGTCAGATTTGCTTCTACTCTTCCAGTAACTCTGTTATGTCTGACACCTGCAGGTAAATGGAAGGTCTATTCTTTTTACACACCTATGATTAAATAAATTTATGTAAAACCAGCAAAGCCACAAGTATGAATGATACAGAAACCTTTCAAGAAACAGTCAGTTTCAAAAGTGAAAGGAATAAAAGGTAAATTATATATAAATTTTGTCCCCAAAGTTGTTAATGATACACTTGGTTGATATAGCTGAAACAAAATTCTATGTATCTGAAAATACTGAACAGTTTGGTAGTTTAAAATTTTCATTGTTGCAAGTGTATTCCTGGATTTCCTCTGTAAAGTACTAAACCCAACAGTCAACACTGGCTGTCAATTTAATCACTGTGGTGATTTCAGACTCTGTAGCTATTTCCTGCTGATACTGTGTGGGACACTGAGGGTATCTGAGTTACCTGCTGTAAAGTACTGCTCCTGGACAAAAATTTCCATCTCAGAATCCAATACTCTTCTTAAAAACTGTGCATATTTTCTTATGTATATGTATATATTATACATTCTTAGTTAATTTCAATTTTTTTATGCACTTTGAATATGAATACTCAACACACAAACATATTCCCCCTGCCTATAGTTTTCAAGATCTAAAGTAGTAGTAGTAGTAATAATAAAAGCAATAATAATAATTCTAGGCAATAATTTGGTTTTATTGTTAAGACATCCCTGTTCTCTTGAAGATACTTATTACCTTCAGACCATACAAATTGCATAATATGAACATTTTTTACCAGTCCTTGGAGATGACACATACAAACAAATCTGTCTCTGTGGAAATAAATAGGAAACCATGTACCAAGAAAGAATGCCTTTTTCTTCTGCTTGCCTGCACTTAGTCTGTAATCCTTCATACAATCTGAACTGTAATATTCATCACTTATACATGCATAAAAGTGCTGAGCTTTAGTTCTCCTGTAACTAAAACAAATTAATACATTTGTCTTCATTAGTTGAACATAATGCAAAAAAAAAAAAAAGGTGCAAATTATTTATTTTTATGCAGGTCAAGCCATGTATTGAAACTAATTTGAGAATTTCAACTGCCTGAGAAGTTAATTTATTATTTCTGAAATGTAAGAATGTGTAGCTAACATACTTGATGAAAGAACAGTTTCTTATAGTTGCCTCAGGATTATGAGCATGTTGAAGCTCTGTCTGCGAGGCATGCTGAGACTGAGCTGTATATCAACAAGGAATTGCCAAAACACTTAACACCCAGTAGTTGTTGTGAGCAGGCTCTGCTTTAGAAAAGCGGCTTCTAGTAGGAATTTACCAAACAGATGTAACCAAAGCAAAGGCATGACTAAAACTTCATGTGGATGTTATTGTGCCTAGGACCATAATGTATGACACTCATATATGTTGTGTACATGGTCTAGGAGTAAGTCATATGAGAAGCAGCTGAGGCAGCTGGGGTTGCTTAGCCTGGAGAAAAGGAGGCTTAGGGGAGACCTTCAAGAAGGTCAGCCTTTTCTCCCAGGCAGCTAGCAACAGGATGGGGGGAAATGACCTCAAGCTGCTCCAAGAGAAGTTCAAATTGGACATAAGGAAGAATTTATTCACTGGGAGTGTTGACAAGCATTGGAATGGGGTGCCCTGAGAAATGGTGGAGTCACCATCCCTGAAAGTGTTCAAGAAACAGCTAGGTGTTGCACTCCATGCTACGGTTTAGTTGACAAGGTGGTGTTTCGTCAAAGGTTGGACCTGATGATCTTGGTCTTTTCCAAACTTAGTGATTCTATAATTCCTTGAGTCTATGGATTGCATTGACAAAAACTCATCTACAAATTTAAAATATCTCTGGCCTGATATATTGCCTTTAATTAGAAAAAAAAGTAGTGTATTACATCCCAGCACATGGTGTTTCCATGATTTGCAGTTAGAGGCACCCAAGGCCACTTCATACCTACCTTTTAGCTCCCCAAAGGTTTGGGGTATTCTGAAAATGTTTGAAATGGGTTTTCAGGTCTGGACATTTTTGTAGTGACCTCACACTTTTCTTGTTTTTCAACGTAATCTTATCTGCCTGACCAAAATCTTCAGATATACCAGAAATGCTTGCAGAATTTCTTTAGGCTTCATTAATTCATCCGTTTGTTGCTGGGTAGTGTTAGACAAATATTTCTTTCAGAGTAGGCTATATTTGCAAACCATTCATATGTGAGTGCCATAGATTTGCAAGGCGAATTGAAAAAAAAAAGAACACACTGTATAAATATGGAATAATTTTATCTGTGGCAAAAATAATATCATTGATTTTTTCACTAGAGGTTTAAAAAAAGATATCTTCCCATTCTGCAGCTGTGGAATTCAACAGGGGTAGAGAGATAATAGTGTATTATGATTATGATCTTTTCAAATTGTCTGTGATTTTAAAATGCATGAAGAGTCTATGAAATATGTTACTAACACTCATTTGTTTAATCTGTCTAAGAGATGTGCTTTAGAGCAGTTTATAATGATAGTTTAAGGAGGGGCTCAAAAAATTAAACTGTGTTAAAAACAGGAAAAAAAGGAAAAATAAAATAGAGATTACCTCCTTAATACAATAATTTAATAATGATGGGAGTATTTAAAAAATAGTAAAAAAATCCACAAACACCTTCTTCATTCTGTTCAGGCTATTTTTGCTCTACAAAAAAGAAACAGAAAAATGGTGTATATTTTGTATTAAACCTGTTGTCATCATATCTTATTTAAATTATTCATTGTAAGCAACCGTTATCTTGTTTTGTTTTGTTTTATAATGTACTCATTGTGGAGGATAGATATGTTTTAAGCTAGTTGCAAATTATTGTTTTAAGTACATCCCTTTCCCTGTCCTAAAGCAGTAAGTATTTAAAAACATGAGAATGGCTACTGTAGTTCCAACTCCTGAATATTCATCTAGCTTTGGTATCAATTATTTTGCCTACTTATGGCTGGGAAATTAATATGTTATAAATCTCAGCTACATCATCCATCTTGGTTACATTTCAGCTCCATATACTTTCATGAACTTTTAAATGATGGTTCTATAAAGAAATAACCAGAAATTAGCCTGAGCTGGGAATGGTTATGAGTTGGAAGAAGTGAAAACAATTAGAGAAATTAGAGAAAGTGTTTTGATTACATTTAGCATAAAATACTGATTTTAAGTGTTTCCTGACTTACCAGCAACTTCTTTTCCAAGCCATACATGTAGCTTGAAGATGAAATGTATCTGTAGATATAGAGATATAGATAGATATAGATA
>VZRO01001744.1:1343012-1368165 GCA_013397915.1 Daphoenositta chrysoptera | reverse complement strand
TGTGACCTATGACAATTTTTATATTTATATTTATAAATTTTATTTAATAAAATCAGTAGTAAATCCAAAAGCTATATTTATATTGGTATTTTTCCAGATGATGCTAGTGAGCTTTTATAACTTGAATCATTACACAGAAAATTTACTATTTGTTTTCACTTCTTTTGAGGCAACCTTTTGGTACTCAAGTTTCCAGTTATAAATTTACTGTTAATTTTTTTTTCTAACACACACTAACGCAGTGTGAGGTTTCAAGGTCCTAAACACTGTTTGAACATGGGTACATTCATTTAATTGTTAAAGGAGCCTTTAGGTCCTATTCTTTACAATACTGCAGGATAATTCCTTCTGTTAACATACTGTTGGAATTTTATGTTTCTGAAATGAATTTGTAAGGAAAAATATACTGGTTACTTAGAAACCCATGTAAATACCAATAATTTTTATCCATTCCTAAAGTGGATTTGGCTCTCATATGAACATCAGTAAAATTTGGTTTAGCTTTTCTGGATTTTTAGCAAGCACTCAATCAGAAAACTAGGACAGTTTTAATAATAATTTTGTTATATGAGTTCAGTATTTTATAGGATGTAAATATATATCTTATGTGACAATAACAGCATGTTGGAAGTTGTGAGTAAAAGCAAACAAATTTTCTAATTAAGGATTTGTTTCCTTAAGTCCTTTAGTTTTGGAGGGGGGAGAGTGGGTTTATGTTTGTTTGGTTTGGGTTTGTTTTGGTTTTGTGGTTTTTTATTTATTTTTTCTTTTGGGTTTGCTTTTTCCATTTGTTTGTTTATTAGTGTTGAATAGAGATAGCAATGACTGGAGGAACGTGACCTTTCAACAGCATTTGTACCAGAAATGTTTCATCATCAAGTATTTAGATATTTTAAAAAGTTAGGAATAAATCTGAAGCGGTTGAGTTGAGTCAGGCCTCTCTCCTTTCTCTCCTCCTCGCCTCCTATCACTTACCTTCCCTCTTCTCCCTGCTGCTGCCCAAAAGCCTGATACCAGCAGACCATTGAAATTTCAGTGCAATTTTATTTATGGAATGAACTTAAGAGGAAAATGGTGCTTGCATCCCTACACTTGGCCTACCACAGCATCCCCTCACCCACTCTTCTTGCAGCTCCCAAAGAGCTTCAGAAAACATCTTTCAACCCCTCCAAGTGTGCAGGTCCCCTTTTCTAGGAGAGGGAGCAACAGCAGCTGAGTTGGAGATGACAAATCCTGTCATTTGTCTCCAGTCTCTCCAAGTCCTCTGCTGAGATGAGTAAACCATGCAAATAATGCTGCTTTGGATAACCCACGTATTAAATTAAATTAAATTAAATAGGTACCTATTTTTGGTAACGTTTGTGCTTTCATCCCTTTGGCATCAGAGTATCATTCTGGCATAAATTTTGTCAATATTTGGAAACAGGGAAGATCAAAGGTTATATTAAGAGCCAAGGAAACAAAATGAATCAGATAACTTCAGCTGCTGAGTACATAGAGTATCCTGAGATATAAGTGGGTATGAGTTTTTGCTTTTAAATGTGTACAAAATATTCAGTTGTACTTCCAGTAGGAAGGCAATGCAGATTGAAACTGTATAATATAGATATGGGGTTTTAGAATTTTTTATATCACCCTGCTCTTGGAGCATACACAGAAACAGAGATATTGGCTGGTGGGAACCTATTTGGAGGAGTGAAATCTTGAAAGGAATCAAGCTCAGAAAAACAACAGACAAAAAGTTGTTTGCTAAAATATAAAATGTTGCATCTTGTAAGTGGTTCAGAACTTCCATGCCCCTGATGTGTTTAAAAGTCTGAAGGAAACATACGATACTCCTGAGATTGCCTGTGAAACAGATGATTTTATGCCACCACAACACTTTCCAGACAGAAATTCCTCTTTTATTGACAACTTTCAAAAGCAAAGATAAGCCTAGATGTTATTGAAGCTAGACTGCCAGTCGCTGACACTTACAAAACTAGCTTGCTTGAAAAATACATATCCTAAATGATTATTTTGTAGAAAATCCAGAAATTATGAATGGGAAAACAGCTACATATGGTTTAAATTCTGCTATCATTTCTAGCCATTCCGAACTCACTGAGCCTTCAGCAGGTTGGAATTAGATGTGCTTGTGTAAAAAATAACAGATGTAAATTTTATTAAGTCTGAACTGTTAAGTACTTCAAATAATGTGAAATGAGGCACATACCGTAACTACTTGTTGAGACATGAGGTCATACACTTCTTATAGTTAAAAATACTAGATTAAGTCTTAACATATACTGAAACAGTAACACCAACAAGATATTTCTGGAGTTATACAATCAAATCATAACATAGACATCAATTACATTAACCTCTCTGAAATATTTATTTATAATTTATTATAAAAGCAATAAAAACAATAACTACATTAATATTTGTTAATATTTCACATAAGTTTACAGGGAGGACAAAAGCTATTGAAATTCCCATGTTAAATAGTTCACTACTCAGCTGCACAAATGAGTTGAGAAGGATCAGTGTGGATAATTTATCTCACAAGGCACTGTGACTGAGCACTTAGCTGGACTGGGCCCAAAGCAGAGATCAGTAGCTAGGAATATACATGTGTTACATATAAAACTGTTTTACTTACAACTGCAGATTCCATTGAACAAGAAATTCTGAGTGCTGAGCTGTGACCCATATATGAAACTATGTTCTTGGAGATGGCACAGATTTATCTGGATAACTCTTGCCTGAAATGAATTGCCTACAATAATTTAACATATTTTCTGCAAAATGCTAAAAACATGTTTTTATAATGTAAGGATAGCAGGAACAAGAGTTCCTGCAGCTTTAATGAGCTCTGCAGAGTCTTTAGGTTATGGTACAATTTGATCTTAAACTTACTAGAAATTAAATGTAGTTCTGCTATGATTGCTAGTAATTCTGAATTTTCTACTTCACACATATGTTTTAATAATGCCATAACCTGGAGTCTGTTTTGGACTAGATAACTCTTCTAGTCTTGCCTAGTACATAGTCTGGCTGTTTCCTTCAGAGCAGGTGCTGGGAATGACAGAGCACTGTCTATGGCAGAATGTTGGCCTTCCAGTTGGTGCAGTGGGAAGGGGTAGGAGGAGGTGGTAGGTCAGAGGTTGTCCTGACTGCATTCCTGCAGAGCAACCACAAGATGATGCCTTCTAATTTCTGAGGCGGAATTTAATTGTCACTTTTTAATAAAATTTATGTCACAATGCTTACCTATTGTGTAATTGTAGCCTTTCTAAAAGTGCTAAAGGCTGGTATTATTTCCCATTGTTTATGATACAAACATCTAATTATGTCATCTACTAGGAAACATGTTATTATCAGACCTTTTTTATCTAGCCAATCTTGACAATAAATGCTCAGTCATTTGCATTTTATAGTTGCTTTTTCTGCAGAGTGACCTGCTCCCTTATTTTAACAGGCACTCAGAGGGCAGTGAATAAGCAAGGTTAGAAACAGAAGCCATTTAAAACAATTCCTATGTCTTTTTTCTTTTCTTTCTTTTTTTTTTTTTAATTGACATGCATCAATGCATTATGGGTTTATGTCCATTTCACGCATTTAGTTTTGTATAGCTCATATTATTATCATAAAGGCCAGCAAAAACATTGACCTTGAAGACCATTAATGTTTAGTATAATATATTGTGATTCTCAGTTTGAGAATTTATTGGCCTTTACTTTGATTTTTTGTGTTGGGTTTTTTTTAAAGTTTTCTCTGAGATTATTGCCATTTTTATGCCACCTTTGCACAGTGATTAGTTACTACTGTAAGTGTCAGCTGTGTGATAGAAACTACACATGCACTGCTGAAAGCATTAGGATGAAATTCACAGTATTGATGAAGGCAGTGCCACAGGTATCATTGCTTGTTTTCACCCTTGTAATTTGTTGTCCTTGTGCCTATCCTGGTCAGGGTTTGTTTGCAGAGGGCAACACTGGCTGGAGAAGTTATCTGCAAACCTAGTTTCATTAATTTAATGGTCCCACAGCTTTCTCAAGAGGAAAGGAGGGGCCAAGAGCTGATAGGCTGAAACAGCTGTTGTGCTGTGACCATGTGCAGTTACACGTCATCCTGGTTTTGCTTCTCTCAAATATGAGTGAACTGTTCTCCATTTCTATATATGGACTCAGTGTAATTGCTAACAAGAGTTTATTTTCCAAGGTCCTTCTGCAATCTGTTTGTACTAGGGTAAGGTTCATTCATTATGTCATACAGTGCTTCTTTTTAGAATTGATGTGAGCAAAGGGCAAATATATAGCTTGTCCTATATTGATAGGACTTACAGGAAGAAGTTAATAATTAGTGAAATATTGTGATGCTTCTTTGTCAGCAAGATGTGTAGAAAGTCAGTATTTTAATCTTTGTTTTAATTGTCGTCTTACGGACAGTGCAAAACCAACTTTCCATATTTTCACACGAAAAAATGAAAATGTTCTAGGATTCTTCTTGTTTTACCATCATATTTTATGGTATGGTGGTTTGGGTTATTATTCCAAATTTTACTAAATTAGTGTTGACTACAGTATTTTTCTTTACTTTCTTAAAGAACTGCAGTTATGTCAGTTTTTCTGTAGTACAAAAATATTCCTAATAGTTTAATAACAAAAGCCTTTGAATTTGGGACAGTAATTTATAGCAGTTTTGGAACAATACCAAAGTAAATCTCAGCCTAGTGATTTCTTTCCAGGGGGAGACAAGTTCAAAAGATTTTAACGTTGGAAAGCCTGTTCCTCAGGCTACAAAAAACAAAAGAATGTGGACATTCTCAGTAAATTGAAGTAAAAGCTTTGGGATTTATATCCCAAGTACCTGTTATACAATCTACAGTCAGTGATGTAGTCTGTATTTTTGTGTCACATTTTTTAATGGAGTAACCTCAGAAATTTTAATTTTGCTGGGAAAAGCAGCAACTGGGACAGGTCATGAAAGAAAATGTTTTTCCAACATTAGCACACTGCATTCTGCAGATATGCCATTGGAAAATTGGAAACCTATCATCCTGTAGTCCCCTGAGCACTGTATGAGTACGTATAAACTTGTACGGGTAATTTGTGTGTGTGTAAGTGTAGAGATTACTTGAATTTCAGGTATTAATTTTAGTTAAATGCCCTCCTGGAAACCATGTAAGTATATATTAGAGGATATTTTCTAAGGGAACTGTTTCAAAACCCAACAAATCAAAACAAAACCCCTCCCCAAACCAAAACCAAATCAACAGCCTACAACCACAAACACCTTTATCAGAAGGGCAAAAAAAAAAATTGAATGGAAAAAATGGAAAAAAGCAAGTTACCAACTGCGGCATTTTAAAAGTAATTTACAAACAATAAAACACTAAAACAAAGGTCTTTATTTTGATTTTTGATTGCAGATCAACCAGTATCTATTCGGTAATGGATTTTTTTTTCTGAGGTATTTTAATGTCTTAATTTTTGTCTTTCAAAAATCAACAAAAAATTTAGGAGTGTATGTAAAGTTGACCATTACATAAGTAAATAAGTACACAAGTACACAAGTACAGGAGGTTCACTATAGTTCCATAGTCATTCAGTCAAAGATCAGAGCTTAAATTATAGGTCTGAGTTATGGAATATTTTAAATTTGACAAGAATTTAAAGTTGTATAAAAAAAATTTGAAAACCCCTACATTTTGTTTACTTTATAGCAAATATAGTTCACTTTCACTCACCAGTAGAAAGAAGAAACACGCACATTATATAATTACTTTCTCCTCTGATAAAAATATTTTCTTCATTTTAATTAAAAAATGTCAGATCATAGAACATTTTTATCTTTCTAATAATTTTTCATTGTCTTCCTCTAAATATTACTTTAGCACATAGTATTTTAATATAAAACATTGAATTTTCTATTTTGAATTGATCAGCTATACTGTAGTTAAGTGTAGTAGCAAACACAGTTCAGTTCAGCTGATTTATTTACTCTGACTTTTGTATAGGTCATCAAAGTAACAACAAGCACTTCCTACTACCTTTTAGATTGAGAAAATATCCTAGATAAAACCATATAATTTTAGATAAATGGGTGCTAAACCTTTTGATATTATGTACTGCAATATGACTATAATAGTGTTTCCAAAACAGTAGAAAACCTTGGCATTTAGTTAATGCTAATAGTCTCTCTCTGTTCAATATGATTTGAGGCCATGCCAAATTTTTTATTAAGTTCATATTATCACACTGAACTATAAAGCTATATAGTATAAATTTTTACAGTGAATAATATACAGAGGACTTAAGCTGAGCAAACTTTGAAAAATAAGCTGTTTAGAATTCAGGTAAGAAAGGTTATATTTATTTTCTAAAATGTCTCTGTGAAATTAACTATTTATTTTCAACTTATGTTATACAAAGCAATTTAATCCAGATAAATTGGTACTACAAAGGATTAATTACACATCATCATCAGTTCCTTTCACCATGCCTGGTGATCGACAAACCTGACATTTCTTGGACAAAAAGAATGAATTTAGACGTAGGATCAAAGATGATTCAACAGGTGAATGAACCTTCACATCCCATGGCTGAGACTGCAAGATCTCAGGGGATTCCTGGTGCAACCAGGATCACCTCTGCTAAAAGGCAGAGAAATATCCTGCACAGCTGTGATTGCAAAATGCAGACCCATTAACATTGCAATGGATGTAGTTTTAAACCAGTTAGGCAGATCCATATATTCTGCTATTTATTTTCTCAGTGGCAGCTACATGGCTGAGGTACTATTAATTGCTCTCAGTCCTTATTAAACACCTGCCAGTCACATGTAGCCGTTGTCCAGAGACATGAGACAGCAGTACTATGTTCTGGGAGAAGAGCTGGACTCCTGTACAAGGTTTGCATCAGTGGAAATTATTACCTCTGACTGAAACACTCATGATAAAGAGCACTTATTGCCACTCTTTCAATTTGAAAACACAGACCCAAACGTAGAGAAATGTGAGACTGTCAGCCTCATCCAGAAGAGGTTGAACTGAAAAATGAGGATAGAAGATACCTTCTGAGTGCTTGCCTTTACCTGTCCAACACAGCACCTGTCTCCCTGGGATTAAACTGCCGTCATCTCCCTACTTCAGCCAGGCACTGGAAGCTCAAAATGACTGCACCATCCTGGTCTGACAATAGAGTAGGACTGTGTATCGTCTGTGTGTCCATGACACCACAGCCCAAATTATTTCATTATCTCCTCAGTGGCCTCATATACATGTTGAAAGGAGAGATGACAGGATGAAACCTTGTGGAATCCTGCATGAGAGAGAGCCCTCGGGGCTGATGAGCAATTGCCCTATGCCATCCTCTGGGATTTCTCTGAGAGGAAAGAGTGGAACCACACAAGTGCAATCCCTTCTGCCCCAGCCTAGGTCCACAGGTGAGTCAGAAAAACATAATGGTCAGTGTGATAGCCAGAAGGGCTGCTGGCAGAGCTAAACAAAACCACTTTGAAAAACCTTTCTGCACTAATAGAAGTTCCCCGTCAACCACAGGAAGAAGGGTAGCTCTCAGGATAAACAAGAAAAATAGTTTCAGAAGACTTTAAATGAACTCAAGTGTTGCTTTCATGGAAGTCTCTGTCATCCACCAGAGTGCATTTTGTTCTGCTTGGAAGTAAACTTTAGAAATTGAGAGTGGCTGAAATTGTTTTTTGGTAGGTTTTTGTTTTTTTGTTTGTTTGTTGGTTTTATATGTTTTTTTTTCTTTTGACACGAGTTGATAATTTATTTAAGGCAAGCTGGAATTTTATTGTCCCAGTGGGAGACACTTACAATAAACACTAGAAGTGGCCTACAATGAGGTCCTGTATGTCATCTAAGTTCATCTCATAAGTCTAAAACTCAGTGAGCACTTCAGCCTGCAGAAAATTGTTTCAGTGTTTTTATGTTATAGGAAGGGTCAGTCCCATCAGACTGTTTTTGATCCTCTCCATCAAATAGCTACAAAAGTCCTTGAAACAACCAGCCCTCAGTTACAGGGCAAAGCACCTCATGCTACATCGAGCTGTCTGGAACTACTCTACTGGTCTTGACTTTGTAGATATTATGGTGAAAGCAAAGCTTGATCTGTGGAATTAAATTTTTCACTTTGCTTAATATTATTGTCTTCATTTGAGTTGGGCAGTGAAATCTCTGTTTCATACAAGTGACATATATTTTGGTCTGAACATAACTTCCTAAAGTGGTTTCTCATTCTATTTCTACCAAAAAACCAAATAATTGCTAAATCTAAAATTGAGAATATACTGGTGATATGTTCAGGTAATGGGTGTGAATTTAGTCTGAAGTGTACTTGTGCATTATGCTTGCAATGGATTGAAACAGTACTGCATCAGAAAGTCAGTGGCAAGATATTTTTAACATAAAATTAATTTTTAGTATGCATATGTAGATATATATAGTATGCACATATATATGTGCAACCTTTGATCTACATTCCTGCCTCAGAATAGGTGTATACCTAAACAACCTAAAAATCTGATCTTTACAAGTACACTTCAACTTTGTGCTTCAACTACTATGACATATGATTTCACTTTCTCTGAGGTTATTTTCTCCTCTTTAATTGTTCATCTCTTTGTGATCCTAAGCCAAAGTTTTGATAGGATTTTTTTCTCTGTCTAGAGGGTTTAAGATTGACAGGTTTTTCATATATATGTTTGAAATCCCTGAAAGAGTGGCATAGGAATCAGAAACTGATTAGGAGGGAGAGTCGGGGCAGGACTGTGCATTCATTCTCAGCTAACTTCAAGAACAAAAGCAGTTTGATTGATATGTACTCCTAGAAGCTAGCACAATGACCCATAACACAACGAGACAATGCAGGATTACTGCTGTTACTGCTTTAAGGTAATTGAAAAAATCTCCAAATAATGTCTGACAGACAAGACTGGAAGTAATGAACTTCTCAGTAAATCTTAAACCTTTCTATTGAATGCTGACAGTCAGCTTTATATTATCTGCATCAAAGAAGGAAAAAATATAAACCAGCTATTGGAGATTTTTTTATTTAAAACACACAGACTATCAATCACTTAAATCAGAATGATTAGAGTGGTGCAGGCATGCTGCTCTGTCTTCCAGTTGCTCTATTTAGGCTATTAAAAGAAAAATCTATGGTGATAGTCTCATAACTCTGTGACTAACAAATGCTATTATGATTTCTAATTATCTTTCTAAATTCCCATAAAGCAAAATAATGAAATCAGCGTAAGTATTACCTACCTTTCACATTAATACACATGTGCAAAAATACGTTTTTTTCTCATGCAGTAAAGCCATGCACAATCTGTCTAAACAGCTTGTAAGACGTGGTAACATTTTGCAAAACTCTCATCTTGATTCTTCATGACTTATGAGACGTCAGCTGTGGCAAAGAATGTCAGACATGTCAGTTACTTCTTTATTCATCTTAAGGAGATGAACTTTTTCAAAATTGTTTTGTGTTAGAAAGCTAAGAACTACAGTTCTGATTAAAATTATCTTTTGTACACCTTTTTTGTAATGTTTTATCATGATATGCTGCAACAAAAAAGATGCACTTATGTGCACTATGGTTTAGAGAGCTGTATGCTACCCTTAGATTCTTCTAGCATTTGATTATATCTAAGATGACTTGCAGGCAGCATTTACTTTCTGGTAGCATTTAAGAAGACAACTTATGATTTTGTAAGGGTTAGTGAAAAATCGATAATAACTGATGTTCTTGTTACATGCCTGCAGTGTGGAAGGTAAGTTAGGAGCAAGAGGTTATTTTCTTTGAATTAAGTGGAGAGTCTTGTAATACATACTAAAGTGCTCAATTCCATGATGGACAACAGATTTGAAATGTAGCCTTTCAGTTCTGTAAACATTTTGCTGTTTTCCTCTAGCAATTGAATTCAGAATCAAGCCATTGGATTATCTTTTCTAAAATCATATTTGAAAATGTCTTCTATCTGTCACCAAAAAAATATTCTACATCTGCTTCTTGTTTTCATGTCTTATTATTCCAAAAACTGTATCCTACCAGTGAAAGAACACAAAGTTTAACGACATAGAAAATGGGGACTACAGAGACTGGAATTGAAATTAGACAAAAAAAATTATAATTTCAATTTTAAAAAGTAAACCATAACATAGTAATTTCTAAAATTTATTGTATATTACTTTTTTATTATGTGTGAAAACTCTTCCTTATATTTCACAGATAGAACCCAAAGAAGAAAAAAAGATCTGGGTCATGAACTCTTATTTAGCCTTAAAATAATATTTTTTAAATATACGACTATTTCCATGAGGGAAATTTGAAACAAACAAAAGAAGATGTGTAACAATACTCTTAATCAGAACCAATGCTTTTATTACTGTATGTGAATACAAGTTCCATAAACAATTTATAAAAAATAATTTGAAAACATAGAATGGAAGAATATTCTATATAAAATAACTCTCTCAAAGTTGTGGCATCTGCTTTATTAAGATTGTCAGTCATTCCAACATTTCTTTTCTAATGAGTTTTCATATCCAGGTAAAATTCTCAGATAAAATGTGTTGGCAAGTTACTTGAGATCTCATTTTCAGGGTATTTCAGAATGTTGACACGTATCTTCTCACCTCTTGGATATTGCTTGTAATCCATTTCCTACTGATATTAACTAAAAGTCTATACCCTTTTCAGATCTTTACAAAGGTTTTGGTGAATTTATGCCTCTTGAGAAGGATTTGTTCTAATTTTGCACTCTTCTTAGACGTCTTGGCCAAAAAAAGACAAGGCACACAATCTTGAAAGTTTTAAATGTTAATGCATCATTTAAAAATTTATAAGGATTTTGTTCATCAGAATGTTTCAGTTAGGTCTTTAATTCCAGAGGTGAGAACCATATAATGGCTAAAAGTGGTGTAGTGCTGAGTTGCACCATTTACTTCTTAATGGATTCCCTATGAAATTCCTGAATTATATGCTAGGTTCCTCACATAGTGGAAATGCCAGGATCTTCAAGCCTTAGCAATTTAGCCTGTAAGGCACTAGGGAATACTAATTTAAATATTTTCCTTTTAAAATAGTTAAGGGTTAATTTCAATTTTGTAATCATAATGGCAGTTTTGATGTTAAGCAACATCACTTTATTAGAAAAAAGGGAAAGTCTAAGAGAATTGAATATTTTCTTTCAAAGTATAGCTAGATAAGGAGGTAGAGTATTCTGCTTTCTACACAATGCTCAGCAAAGATACCCTGTGCTTTAAGATCTGACATATTGCATTCAGACCATTCAATTAGGAATTTTAGCCCCCTCATTCACACAAAGAAAGCTGTCTTGGATGTCAACTTAGTGCACATTGCAGAGCTCACTTCAGCCAGAAATGCCAAACTTTCACCTCTGAAGGACAAGTACTTGACTCTGAACAAGAGAGATATACTTTCTTCTCGTTTGGACTCAAAGCTTAAACTTTTCTTAGTTGTAGGTGGTAAAACCCTTTCTATTGTAAGTTGAATAGGCATTATTCCTTTATTTCAAACTCAGCAGGAGAAAGGAATGCTTCAAAGGAAGAGTATCACAGCCAGAGTAAAACTGCCCTTTCCTTTGCTTCTCACCTGCCTGTATCCTTATTCATGCAAAGGATTAGGGAATGGGGCATTTGCTCAAGATCTGATTAATTCATGTTCATTTCAAACTCATGTGTAAGAAAATCATGTTTGCACTCTTCTGCACAAAACAGAATTTTATGTAATACTATTGAACTCCTCAGTGAAACAGGAACGACCACTGGAGCCCTTCCTCTGCCACTGCCTGCTCTCCTCCCTAATCCACAGAACAGTTTACATTTTCCTGTCTCCCTTTCTCTCTCTCTGCCTCTGTTAACTGCTACTGTGCCAAGTGGAACAGGGGCAGCAGGCAGCAACTGCAACTGACTTTACTTTGGAATTGTCTAAAACCCGTAGGTTATAGCTGTTTACTGAGACACTGAAGCTTAAATCTATCTGGCAGAAGATGCTGTTATATTGACACTCTTAAATGTGACTTGTATTCAGCTCTAATGCTCCCACTGATGACTGACTGCACAGAAGAAAAAGACATCTGCCATGTATTCTTCTTTAGCAATTGTCACATTTTTTAAGGAACCTGGATTGTTAGGTCCTTTCAGAGCGTAACTATTGGGTTGATATCCACGCACGGAGAACTGGAATGTGAATTCTGATAGGATAAGTCAAGCACCATTGTGTTCTGCAGAATTTCTACTATTGCTAAATGACGAAGCTGTAAAATGCAATGTGGAAAACTGAGTATCTTTCTGCTTAGAGAGCTTTCAGCCCTGGAGGTTGGAAGCTGAATGCAGACTTTTATAAATACAGCTTCAATCTAAGTTCCTAAAGAACTAGGTAGGGTGAGATGCTTAAATATTTTCTGGATCTAACCTCCAAACTTCAGGTTTGTATGAATAATGAAGATATAACAATTCAGAAATAAGGCAGGGTTTTTATTTGAAAGATAAAGGAGACAATTATATATTGACTACCACTAATCAAATAAAAATTAAAAATGATCAAGTGATAGTTATAGTAATTCTATGTGCTTTGACTTTTTTGGTTCTTGTTTGATAGCTTGTTTGGTTTTTTGTGTGTTTGTTTTTCATTTGTTCATTTGCCTTTTTTTCCTGATTATCTTCCTGGCCTGGAGATTAATTATTAGGAGAGAAAAATGCAAAGGGTCAGATCACACCTCAAATTTGCTTTGGGTGAGAGCAATTATCAGAGGCTTGGCTTAACATCTCAGCTTCTGGGATGTGTTATTTAGTTGTACATTTCTTCATTAGCTGGAAAACATTTAAGTTAAACTATATGATGCAGAGCCCAAAAGTGAGACTTTTTTTTCCTTACTACCATATGTCATTCCATACACCAATTCTTACACTGAGACAAGGCTAATTGATCAGTACACTACTAGCAGTTGAGAGTTCAGTCAGACTGAGGGAATAGGGAGATTTTATTTTACTTTTCAAATTGCTTGCACTGCAAAATGGTAAAAGGGCTTTGAGGATTTGATGGAAACGTTAATAAAGTTTTTCTAATAATATGCTTTTCATAAAGATCAACAGAACAGAATTGTTCGGGTTTTTTTCTGCCAACACATGCTCTATAGGTGATAATCAGTAGTGGGAAATGTGTTTATATACAGAAGATATTATAAATCATGTAGTAAATAATTAGTTTTCAGTAATGGATCTGGATTTTAATAGTATTTAAACATGAATTCAGGTAAACTTCTTATACTGCAGCTTTATGTTTTGTTGAAGAACACTCATTTAAGTCACATAGAACTGCAATTATTATTTTTAAATATGCTTATGGAGATTTTACTTAGTGTTTGACATACATATTACATTCAGATACTATACTGTAAGGCTAACCTCTTGACAGAAAATCTGCTTGAAATAGTTATATGTAACATATGCATCCAGAGTCAGTACCTGCCAGAAAAATAATTCTAGAGGCAAGGTGATTTTTACACTGAATCATCACAGTTTGATAAGTAATTTTAATTGTTATGTAATGCATATTGTAAAGACAGAAACTTGTTTTAAGCTTCAGACTGAGACAAAGCAAAGACTGACAAGGCTGTGCCAGTACAGTAAATCTGCTTCTAGACATTGCAGTTAGTAATTTCTTAAAGCTGTAATTTTTTTTTCTTTCTTGTTCCTCTCTTTCCTTCTGTAGAGGTCCTTCTGTAGTGCCATGGTAGAGGAGCTAAGGATGTCTCTGAAGTGTCAGCGTCGATTAAAACACAAGCCACAGGCCCCTGTTATTGTGAAAACAGAAGAAGTTATCAACATGCACACATTTAACGACAGAAGGTTGCCGGGTAAAGAAACCATGGCATAGAGCTGGGAAGCCAAATACCCCAAGCACAAACTGTCGTCTTTTTTCCAAACAACCTTGCAAGAATGTTTCCTGTGGAAATATGCAACAAGTGCAAAATAAAATGAGTTACCTCATGCCTCTGTGTCTATGAACTAGAGACTCTGTGATCTCAGCAGTTGCAATGGCCAGACTCGAATCACAACCATCATGGATCAACCAAGTTATGCAGGGTTACACTGTTTGTCATGGGTTTCCACCGTTCTGAATGAATGAATGTTCCACGTGAGTTTTGTGGCTGGTTTCAAACACAGTCTCAGTGAGAAGTTACAGGTTCTTTTTGAAGTTCAACTTCAAAAGGAAAGGGAGAATCAATGTCCAAGATGATACAAACCACAGAAGGAGTCTAGTAAAAGTAAGGTCTCAGAACTGTAGTGGAACGAGAAACCATATGTTCTTCTGAACTTTCTAGCACAGAAAAGTTGGTAACTGCTGGTAGACTGAAACTACCATCTGGACAAGGCAATATGAGCTTCCTGGATGGAAGAAATGTTAAAAGTGAAAAACATTAATCCCATGAATAGGAGAATGAATATGGGGATACTCACCTGTTTGTCTTTTTTTTGGACTGTTTGTGACACTGAACTAAGTAAATAAATAATAATTAAAAAAGAAAAGTAAGTTGAATTTAACTGTGTTGGAACTAAAAAAATGACAAAAATATTTCCATAATTTTGACCCAATTTTTAGATGAATGAAAGTTTCCTTAGTACAAAGGAATGTATCTTGCAACCTTTAGAAATAAGCAATTAATTTTTTTTCTATAATTGTGAAAAGAGGGAGGGGGGTGGGAAGCAGTGTATTTCACACATAGAGGGCTTGCATTTTAGCCTGAATGGGGTTTGAAACACTTGTTCCTGCTACTAATTGAATTCAATGGAGCCTGTGCAATTCTTGCTAATGTTGGAAGTGGGATGGGTCACCTAAAATAAGTGAATGTCGAGAACTTAAAAGAGGACTGCATTTTTCAATACAGTCACAGTACTAAATGAACAAAATTCTTGAGCAGTTTTTTTTTTTTTCCAAAAAAAAAAAAAAATGTTCAGGTTTATTTGTGGAAATGCAAGATTTCTATGAAAATAGTTTTTGTATGGAAATTTTTGTAATACTTTTTATCAACAAAACAAGAACATGTGTTTCCGTCAGGGGTGTGATGCCAAGCATGAGTGGTAGTGTGTGCGCACCACCAACGTTTGGTGAAAACTATTTTTATCATGAAAAAGGAATCTTAGAAGAGACATATTTTCAAGTTATATAATATAAAAAAAATAGGTGCACTACCACCACTGCTTACCATGCTACACCCCTGGTTTCCACTAAGCTGATAATATGCTGTCATGAACAATTGTGTGTAAATGGTAAAAGACACAGACCTCTTGACCACATTGTGATAGAAGTTAAAATGCACTCAGTTTGCTGTTTAAATTCAATGCNAAAAAAAAAAAAAGCATTAAATTTATGTCAGTTTCAGTTGGTTTGGTGATTTGAGCAACATATGTACAGTACTTAGTGTCAGTACTGGTACTTTTCTTCAGCTTAGTGCCCTATCCTGACTATTCTTGCCACTAAATTTGTGGCAAGAGAGTTTGCTGGGATTTCTGACAGAAGCCATTACAGCACATTGTGATAATATTTGCAGGATTTGGCTCTTAGCTGCTTCAAAGCTAATTTATATGTCCTGACTGTGGTGAGTTCCTGAACATAACATTTTGAAATACTGCCCTAACGGTGCTGAATCTTGCACCTCTGTCTACTGGAAATTTATTTGTATCTCAGCAAGAAATGTATAGTATGGACTATGTAGGAATGTTATGCCAACCAAAAAAAAATTATGAAGACAGTCTTTACATGGAAAAAAATTAATTTGACTAATTAGGAAAACCCCCAAAAACCATTGGAATAATCACAGATAATAAGTCATTGGTGAGTAATGAGATTGGTTATTTAATCTTCTCATCATCCTTATGGAACAGAAATATAAGATATATAATCCAATCTGTAGAAATTACATCATGAAATTTGGGGGTAAATGGGAGGTTTGTGTCTACTACCCAGTTATCATAAATCTTCACAGAGATTGAGCTGGCCATTTCCATTGTGAGCAGGGACTGAGAAAGCAAATTCTCTTATATTTGTGAGTTTCGTCCCCATTTATGTGATAAAAAAGAACAGGTTATCTTTGTCTGAAGTATAAAGAAGGTAGAAACACTTTTCACAATTTTTCTGGAAATGAGTGTAGTTACAAAATTTATAGTTAAGTTAATTCTTTAAAACGCAAAAGAGAAAAGAGTAACTGTCATATAACACAATGAAAACTCCTAATTATGATGGCTTGGAATAGAAAAAAATTGGCTATTGCATTTGATTGATGATTTACAGTAAAATTTGTAAAATCATGTAATAAAATGCTGTATTATATTCAAACATACCATTCTTTTCTCCATTGAGGATGTTGAAATAAGCAGGATTTCATTCTCACCATGATGCACAAGAGTAATTCTCATTAAGCTTTATGTGACCTAAAGTAAGAGTGAATGCAGAATACGTCCCAAATATTTTATTGGGTCAAAGTCCCCAAGGAACAAAACTTCTATCACAGAGGTAGTGTGGCTTAATTAAGATTTTGGTCAAGTTTTCAACCTTCCATTATTGAGCGAAATATGCAAAGTAACTGGAGATTTGTATTAAAGATCAAGACTAGAAATGCATGGCTCCACAGATTCGTAGTAGGATAATGGGGTTTTTTTAAACAATCATACACTAACTCATGTTGTTACTTTGTTGTGCATTAGTAATTATTTCTGTATTAAGACATTTACAGAAAATTGACTAACAAAGACCTGACCCCCAAAAGAGTAGAAAACATTACTGATAGTTTTGTACTTGAAAAAGATCAATTTCTTTCAATTTCTTCAAAAAATTCATTTTCTTTTCACTGCTGTGAAAAAAATCCTCAATTCTGAAGAAAAGTTCCTTATTAGAAGGGCCTCTGAAAGGCTTATCCCAAAATTTCCAAATTCTCATGCTGTATAAATTTCTATATTGTCATTAAAATTGATGAAACTTCCCAGCAAAAATTGAGTGAGTATCTGGCCCACCAAGATTTGGAATCCATATATAACTGCTTTATGTAGTTTCATATAACAGCTTAATTAGTCTGCTTATTTCTCAGGACAGGGTGATTCTTGGACTGGTTGCTTCTCTGATTGACCTCGAATGTCACTCTAGAGAAGAATTTTAAAGCAGTTGTAGCTCAGTGAAATGGTGCTGCCTGGTGGATGACAATGGGAGGTAAAAATTAAACAGAACATTTTTTTCCCCTGTTTCTGTTTCAATGAAAATAGACATCTATAATCTTTAAGACAAAAAAGACACACCATTTAGATCTTCAGGTTGCCTCAGCATGGTTGTATAGCAATAGATAACTAGAAAAAAAGGGTCAACACCCCTTTTATGTTGTTGATAAATGTCATTTGTGAAGGACTGGTAGTGAAAATTATGAGCCAAATAGTTGGATGAAGTCAAGAGATCTCTGGTACTTTATATTTAATGGGGATTTGTCCAATTATAGACATCAGGAGGCCTTTTTAATGGTATTCTCCTTTTATATAAATATAAGTACAGACATATACATGGAGTATCTGGGTATCTGGCAGATTTTATATGTGCTATTTCTGAAATTTCTGTCTCAATTTTCAGTTGAAGAATTCAGTATGGATTTGAAATAACATTTTCTTTCATTTTGTTATTGCTTGAGTCTCTGTGCATTAATCCTTCCTGATTTCATCCACAAAGTGTTCACAACCCCCAGAATAACACAGTTTAGTTCTACTACACTGACTAGTTGTTATTTCAGAATTGAAAAAACATGATTTATGAGGGAAAAAAAAATCATGCCAAAATCCAAAGACTTAAATAGGAGAAATGCCCTAATATTCTACAAAATAAAAATATTTTCAGGGAAAAGGGATCATGAGCAGAGGTAATATCATAGTAAAAGATAATGCTATAAAATAATTTTTTATTGTTTTATATTAAGGACATTAGAAAAATATTTGAAGTACTTCAGACACAGCTTCACTTAGTCTCCAAATACATCAATAAACACAAAATATGATGACTTCAATACTACTTTGAAAGAAGTGTCAAGACTCTTACTTAAGAGGAATCAAGGTTTTATCCAATACAGCCCCAAATAAGTACTGAGGCAAAATTAGAAGTGATTGTGTTTCTGTCAGAATTTCAAGGATCTATAGGAAAAAAAGGGTCACTGAGGTTGGCTTGTCTGACTTAAAAGATTGTTGCTTTCCAACCTCAAACCTGCTAGTGTCCTGTTCCCTTCCAGTCTTGCCTCTCTGCCTTCCTACAAGCACCTCTGGCTCTATGAAATTTATTTTCAAAGCCCTTTTCTTCTGGCTTTCCTTTAAATATAGTTCTAATTTAAAATAAAGTTACTCAAGCACCTCATCTCCCCAGTTTGTATCCACCAAGATAAAAACATTAGCTTTTCATGTGACTGTAATCTAACTGTCTTTCTTTTCATTTACTGACCCTCTCTGTCCCCTGCCTGTGTTATCTTCTCCTGTTGTTCTTGTACTTGCCTAGACTGTAAGCTCTTAGGGGGCAGGGAATCTGTCTTTGATTTGTTCTATGTAGCACCATGAACTATGGAGCTATATAAATAATAAAAATTGTAAATCTTCTAAATGATGCTTGAAGTGATAGTGATCTGATTGACTGCCAGTCTAGTAATATATTGTTTTAGTTCATTGCCTGAAATCCTAATCACTGCAGCAATAGAATAATCAAAAAATAAAAATAATAAAACCAACCCAAAGGAGCTATCACACTGACTCATCTTACTGGAATTTTCCCTACATGGTCGGGGTATAGGAATAGAATGTCATGTTCACATACCTGCTACAAAAGTTTAAATATTAAATCATCTAAATTGAAATAATAATAATAATAAAAAAGTAGGTTAACATATATACAGGATGAACTTTGGAAAGAGAACTTGTCATTGGCTGAAGTTTGGAAAAGTTATCATTAAGAGGTTTGTTAAGCTGAACACCAGGAACCTTTCCTTCCTTCATCTTATCTGCCCACTTAGATCAACAAGCCACTTATTTCTGAAACCTATAGCAATCCTGTTTTAGTTATTATTTTACGGATATACTTAGAAATTTTCTACAAAATATAATTCTAAACAAAATTAAAGAAAGACTTCCTTTTGCTTCTGTTCAAGGACACTATCCTTCTATGACTGCTGGAATGAAAAATTGTGGGAATTCAAGAAAAAAATGCTAGCTATATAAATGAAAGGAAACAACACATCTGGTCTTGAGGACAAGCATTTCAGCTTTCTCTTTTACCTCTTTCTTCTTCAAGGAATTCTGTATCACTGAACTTAGTTCTTCTGAATGTTGATGTGTATACTGGAAATTGTACGTGGATCTGTTTTTCAAGAATTCTCAGAGCCAAGAGAATGCCTTTCTTTCCTGATTACACAATGTATTCTTTTTCCAGATACTTAGGAAATCTAGTCCAAGCAAAAAATAATGGCAAAATCCTAGAGTTTTTTTCTTTGCCATGACTGTAGGAGTTTTGTTTGGTGGAAATATGATACATTACATTAAACTTACCTGAAAAAATTGTATGAAAACATTGAAAATTGGTAAGGGATCTGTAATTAGTGTTCCTCGGGCAGCACTGTCCACCACAGACCAAATCTGTAGTGATTTGGTTTTGAAGGTACAAGTTCAATTTATGATGGATTTATGCCGAAGATTGCCTTATGACAGTTTCCCACAAGTAGACAGCTGGCCCAGGGAATGAAAAGCCTAACACAGTGGTAACCATTATAATTTTCTTTATACTGTAACCACACGGACTGGCTGGGCCATTTAGGCTCAGGTAGATCAACAGAAATTTCTGATATGTACACCTACCAAGCAATTTTATGCATTAACATCTATGTTAAAAATGTTAATTTGGCATAAGTACAGCTGGCCTGTGGGCTTATCATAGAAGAATCATATCACGGAATCATTGAGGTTTTGAATTGCTGAGTCCAATGTCTTTGGGTGGAAGGGCCTTCTGGAGACTCTTGTGTACAATGGCCCTGTACAAATAAAGGTTAACTAGAAAAATCTGTCCAGGGATGGAGACTCTCCAGCCCCTGTGTTTCCAGTGTACAATTATGTTTACAGTGAAGAATATTTTATTTTTGCTCACATTTAAAGGTAATTTATTGCATTTCAGCTTGTGTTGACAGCCTCTTATCTCCTCATTGGCTGCCGCTGGGAGTCTGGTTTCATTTTCCCCCTGTCAGATTGTGCTGAGCTTTCTCTTCTCCATCTGAGTGGCCCCAGGTACCTCAGCCTCTCCCGGTATGACAGATGCTCAATCCTTTAATCATCTTTGTGGCCAGTCAGTAGGGGCCATATTCTGTTAAGTCCCAGTCTCTCTCATACTGGGAGGACCAGAATTGGACCCAGCACTCCAGATGTGTTTCACCAGAAGAGGAAAGATTACAATCCCTGAACTCTTGGCAATCTTCTTCCTAATGCAATCAAGGCTAAGTTGCTTTTCTTAGCTGAAAGGACACACTGCTGGCTCAAGTTCAGTTTGCTGTCCACCAGGACCCCCATGCCCTTCTCTTTAAACCTGCTTTCTACTTGGTTGGCTTCCAGCCTGGGCTGGTACATGGAATTATTCTTCCCCAGGTCATTTCACTCGTCATTTCCCTTTGTCCAGCTTCATGGCCTTCCTGTTGGCCCATCTCTCCAACCTGTTGAAGTCCTTCTGAATGGCAGCACAAACTTCTACTTTATCAAACACAGCTCCTTAATGCAATGTTGATATTTGCTGAGGATACACACTGTTCTATCACACACATAATTAATGAAGTTATTAAGCAATATGAGACCCTTTGGATACATATCTAGTTACTGGCCTCTGGCTGGACTTGCTGGTGCTGATTACAATCCTTTTACCTGATAGGTGAGCCAGTTTTCAATTTACTTTCTTTTCCACTGATCTAGTTCAAATATCCAAAGTCTGTCGGTGAGGCTTTTAAGGGGGATAATGCTAAGAACCTTGCTAAAGTAAAAATAAGCATCATCCACTGTTCTTCCCTCTTCCACAAAACTAGTCTTCTGATTATAGAAGGCTGTTATTTGGCTGTTGACCAAAGATGATTTCCCCTTTGCAGATACAAGCTGACTATGATCAGGCACTTTCTAGACCTCAATGCTTGAAAACAATTTCCACAACAATGTTCTCCATCATCTTCACGGAGATGGAGATGAGGTTAACAAACACGTAGTTTTCCACATCCTCTTTATTGCCGTTCATGAAGGGAGGAGTGACGTTTGCTTTCTTCCAAACCTCAGGCATCTCTACCAACCAACATAAGCTTTCAAAGACTGTCAAGAGTGATCTCACAATGACATCAGTCAGCTCCCCCATACTTTGCACGTGCATCTCCTCAGGTCTCATCGACTTATATATGTCCAGTTTGTTTAAGTGTTCCCTAACATGATCCTTTTCCACCAAGGGTGAGTCTTCTTTTCCCCAGACTTTTGCACAGGTCTCAGGAACCTCACTTTTCCGAGGGCTTGCCCATAAAGACCCAAATTGAAGAAGATACTGAGTACTTGGCCTTTTCCATGTCCTTTGTCATTTCTCCACCTCCACTCCTGCAACCATCCCATGATGGTTAGTCTTCTTTTTCCTGCTGATCTGTAGAAACCC
Source organism: Daphoenositta chrysoptera (assembly GCA_013397915.1). Taxonomy (NCBI): domain Eukaryota; kingdom Metazoa; phylum Chordata; class Aves; order Passeriformes; genus Daphoenositta; species Daphoenositta chrysoptera. The sequence goes on along the minus strand of VZRO01001744.1, from coordinate 1,346,458 downwards.
TTTTTGTTTCCTTTTGCAATGATTGCTGGACTCAGTCCAGGTGGGTTTTGGCATTTGTAAAACTGTGACTGCATTCCATGACTGCTTTTCTTAGGATTCTTCCAAGCAGGTCTTGGAATGCCAAAGGCCATATTCTGTTTTCCTGCAATCTAGGATTATGATTCAACTTTTTGTCTTGATCCTCTTCCCTCAGAATCCTGAAATTGATCACCTGCAGCCAATATTGTCCCTCACCATGATTATTCCATATCTGTAAGCATGAGATCAAGCAGACAAAGCCTCTCTTGTCTCCTCCAACACCCTTGTCAGGAAATTATCATCAAACCACTGTGGAAATCTCCTGGGCTGGTTGTGCCTTGATTTTTTGTCTCTTCGGCAGGTACTACAGTTCTTCAAGGTCCCGTGAGGACTTGAAGACTTTGAGAACAGGAAGCTTCTTCCAATTGTCTGAAGACATAATCTACCTGAAATTTGCAACATGCAAGAAAAAAATTGTACTATGCATCAGGCTATAAACATCCTTTCATCCTCATTTGCAGTAAAAAAATTCTCTCTGTTTAGAAAATAATAAAAAATAAGGGTTTTTTTACATATTTATTGCTATTTTCTGAATTTTTTTTTCTGAATATTTCTGAGCATTGCCAAGAGGACCATGACTAAACATCTCTGCAACTGGACTCCAATTTTTAGTGAGTTGCCTGATGAGCTGTAAAAATGTAATCTCTGCTTATGTGATGGACAACAGTCAATATCTTAGAGTGAGCAGAAAGGTGACTGAAAGCAGCTTTTGTTGTTCTGTTTTGAAACATTTCAGGCTGTTCAGTTGCTTCAAAATTAAGAGATATTTTCAGCATAACTTATTAATTGGCATGTTTTCATCTTGCTCTCTGAAAGTTTTGAAGCAAATTTGCCTGATGAGGAAAAAAAAGAAAAAAGAAACAAACAAAAAAAGAAAGAAACAAGGAAACATAAAGAAACAAAACCTATTAGCGTTCAAGGTTTATGAGACTGAGCAGTTATTTCTAGACCAGAATACTGTAATATACCTATAAGTTTTCAGATAGCAGGAATTTAAATCACAGACTCATCTCAACTTTGTAACTGCAGGAGCACGTGTGTTGCTTTCAAATTTCCAGAAGAAGAAATAACTACCATTGTCTGAATCAGTCCCAGATTCAGAAGAAAGTGTCCAAGAAACATGTCTGCAGTACAGCCAAATATTTATCTCTATTTGGCAAAGTTTTTTTAGACTTTTTCATCTTAGCTTTTATCTTTAACTCAAATCTACCACTAACTACTTGCTCCGGACTCTTGCTTCTGTTTATATATTTTAGGGTCAGTACAGAGTTCTAACAGACAGTTGACCTTTGGCCAGAATCTAGCCTGAGTGAGACAAAATATGACCCTTAAAATCAAAGGAACCCAATTATAACCAGGATATTGATACTGTCAGTTGTCCACATTTCACCTCAAACTTTCTTTTCTGGTGATAGACTTATTTTCTTTTCCCTTTTCTTTATTCCAGTTTTACATGGGTTGACATTATAGTAATAGCTAGTCTAACATAATATTCCGGAAATTGCCTATAAAGCTAGGGATAATTTTAGTTTATACAAAACTGTGAACCAACTCAGATTCTACTTGTGAACCTGTGAGAGGTCATATTAGCAGACTGAGTTTCATAATAACAACTGCATTTTTCTTGTCATTTCATTGAATTTTCTCTACGTTTTAGTTTTTGTCCTGGTAACTGGATTTGTTTTGTTGATTTCCTTTGGTTTTAACCTTTGTGTTCCTGTAAAGTGACTGCAAAAAAACATAATGCTCTCAAAATGCAAACAATATGTCACAGCAAAAGAACAAAAAATGTAAGTTGTTTCTCAGATTGGTATCCATCTTGCCTCCAAGATGTTCTGGTTCAAGATATTAATGTGATGAAATCACATTAACCTGAGCTAAGGACTCACTTCCAGGAAACAAGTTGCTCAACACTTCTTAATGTTTTTGGACTATCTATAATGTAAANAAAAAAAAAAAAAATCTGTACTACTAGCATTGTTTTAACAAGACCAAGTTCTGCCATGCTATTCACCAACAATACACCTCTTATGTCTTTTCCTAATTATGGAACACAATTAATGTGATAAGACTACGGAGACTCTAGGACTTCAGTTTGTCTACACACTTAGACTATGGGCCTAACAGGATTTCTTTGGAAGCTGGTAAAAACTAGCTTTATAAATCAAATAGCTATTCCTAAACTGTGCCTTTGAAAAAACACTGCAAGATGCCATTATATTTTAAATGGAAGATACAACGAAGTATGGTTTTTGTAACAAGCTATCTATGTATTATCATCATATTAGATGATCTACAAGGACTATTGTTCTAAAAGAGAATTGAATGACCCAATTTTTCATCTGTTTGTTAGCATGTAAAGCTTTTAACACGTTATAATTAATATTGACATCTTTGACACCAAAAATTGAACAGTGTGAACTTTACTTGAAGGTTCTAAATTCTGCAGAACTTTGAATTTATCCAAGTTTATGTATCTCACTTGTCAGGAAAAGGTTATGAGAACTACATGATTGATCCTGAGCCCAGTGATTTCACCCCATTGGTGGTTCAGATTAGTTTTTAATATGGATGCTGTCCATTGTCAGTCATTTTCATAGCAACTCATTATGAAAGTGAGTATGCTGTAATTGTGCCACTTACCTAACATTTTGCCCAGCATAAATGAAATGAATGGGAATTTTTACAGAATATTTGGCCCCTTAAAATATGGGAATTGATATGCATTAGTCCACAGTTGCCAGTGTTCCTCAATGCTTACTTAAATGTGATATGGCAGATTTTTTTCATGAACTCCATATATTGATGCACTGAATGACATAAGAAGCTTAATTTCTTGGCCTCCTAGTCACATCAGTGTTACAATTTTGCTGCCTCTTTTTAAGGTGACAAATGGTTTTGTCAAGATAAATAGAATAAGCAAATGCAGCTGTAACGGGTTGGGTTTAATGAGCAAGTTGAAACACCAGTTGTAGCTGGGATTCAGTTCACTAATTTGTTTTTGTGAGATATAAATGTATAAATTAGGAGAAAAACATGACAAAACAGGCCTACTCACTTCTAAACAGTATAAAGATAGCTTATTGTTACTAGATAGAATTAACAGGAAAAAACTACACCAAGAAAGTAAAAAGAAAAAAAACCACATTCCTTCTTCTGCCAATTCCCCTATGCTCCCTCCCCCCGGGGCTTCTCAGAGCCCTCAGACCTCCTTGCAGGTTTCTCAAGAGAGGGGACAAAGAAATTAACAAACATGGAATTTCTGGTCAGTATTAGAGTCCTTAAAAAGTCCTTCCACACTCCAGGAAAAGAAAGAGGTCCTCTTTGCTTCTGTGTGGGTCCAGAACTGTCACTGCAATAGTCTATCC